>CM055269.1:62133583-62733583 GCA_029237695.1 Conchocele bisecta
ATCTACTATATCTATTTTTTTAGTGTCCATGCCTCGCCCCAAGGCGCGACATGCAAGCCACGGCCATCTAGTCTACAAAAAGTGGGTATAATTATGTTATCCAAGTGTCTATGCTTGGAAAAAACCTGGCCTTCGTGGCTTTGCCTCGTTTCTTGTTTTTAACTTGACCCATTTTTTCCGCGCAGTCGACTTAGCCATTTTCAATGTTAAGTTTTCGCGTTTACAATGTTAAGTTTTCTTGTTTAAGTCCATTTCTTTGGTACTGTATCACCTAGGACCACCAAACTTTCACAGCTTCATAACCAAGGGGTGCCCACCACATACAACTATCCAACATGTGACCATATTTTTTACCGTGACATATTATTTCTACGTAATTGACTTAGCCAAACGTTAACTTTTTAACGTACGTCTGGTTAAAGTTTTTTGGTTAAAACTTTTTCGTTATACTATATCTCTGCAATTGCTTCGCCCATTACCTTGAAACTTCACATGGGTTTTTATCATCATCCATATTTTCATTCTAACCCCCAACCGTGCGGCCCCTGTGCCCAATGTCAAGGTCAAATTACTTTGAATTTTTCGTGTACTATATCTCTGCAACTGCTTCACCCAATACCTTGATACTTCACATGGGTGTTTATCATCATTGTCGCACCTGCTTGCGGAAAGCGCGATCCTGTGCCCAATGTCAAGGTCAAATTACTTTGATTTGTTTTGTTAAAGTTTTTTATTGTACAATATCTCTGCAACTGCTTCACCCAATACCTTGATACTTCACATGGGTGTTTATCATCATTGTCGCACCTGCTTGCGGAAAGCACGATCCTGTGCCCAATGTCAAGGTCAAATTACTTTGAATTTTTTTGTTAAAGTTTTTTCCTGTACTATATCTCTGCAACTGCTTCACCCAATACCTTGATACTTTCACATGGGTGTTTATCATCATTGTCGCACCTGCTTGCGGAAAGCGCGATCCTGTGCCCAATGTCAAGGTCAAATTACTTTGAATTTTTTTGTTGAAGTTTTTTCTTGTACTATATTTCTGCAACTGCTTCACCCAATACTATGATACTTCACATGGGTGTACATCATTGTCGCACCTGCTTGCGGAAAGCGCGACTGTGCCCCAATGTCAAGGTCAAATTACTTTGAATTTTTTTGTTAAAGTTTTTTCCTGGTACTATATCTCTGCAACTGCTTCACCCAATACCTTGATACTTCACATGGGTGTTTATCTCATTGTCACTGCTTGCGGAAGCGCGATCTGTCTGCCCAATGTCAAGGTTCATACTTTGAATTTTTTTGTTAAAGTTTTTTTCGTGTACTATATCTCTGTAACTGCTTCACCCAATACCTTGATACTTCACATGGGTGTTTATCATCATTGTCACACCTGCTTGGAATGCGCTCGATATCGTCGGCATGGATTTTGGCATACGTCCGTCCGTTCGTCCGTGTGTCCGGTTAAAGTTTTTTGCTTAAAGTTTTTCCATCTACTATCTATATTTTTTTAGTGTCCATGCCTCGCCCAAGGCGCGACATGCAAGCCACGGCCATCTAGTCTACAAAAAGTGGGTATAATTATGTTATCCAAGTGTCTATGCTTGGAAAAAACCTGGCCGTCGTGGCTTTGCCTCGTTTCTTGTTTTTAACTTGACCCATTTTTTTCCGCGCATGTCGACTTAGCCATTTTCAATGTTAAGTTTTCGCGTTTACAATGTTAAGTTTTCTTGTTTAAGTCCATTTCTTTGGTACTGTATCACCTAGGACCACCAAACTTTCACAGCTTCATAACCAAGGGGTGCCCACCACATACAACTATCCAAACATGTGACCTATTTTTTTACCGTGACCATATTTTTTACCGTGACATATTATTTCTACGTAATTGACTTAGCCATTTTCAACGTTAACTTTTAAACGTACGTCTGGTTAAAGTTTTTTGGTTAAAGTTTTTTGTTATACTATATCTCTGCAAATGCTTCGCCCATTACCTTGAAACTTCACATGGGTGTTTATCATCATCCATATTTTCATTCTACCATCCAACCGTGCGGCCCCTGTGCCCAATGTCAAGGTCAAATTACTTTGAATTTTTTTGTTAAAGTTTTTTCGTGTACTATATCTCTGCAACTGCTTCACCCATTACCTTGATACTTCACATGGGTGTTTATCATCATTGTCGCGACCGCTTGCGGAAAGCGCAATATAGTCGGCATTTTGGCGTCCGTCCGTCCGTACGTCCGTGTATCCGGTTAAAGTTTTTTAGTTAAAGTTTTTGCATCTACTATATCTCTTTTTGTCGCGCCTGCTTTAGCAGAAGCGCGACTATAGTCGTCGTATTTTCCGTCGTCGTCGTCCGCGTCGTCGTCGTCCTCGAATTCGTCCGCGTCGTCCGTTTTTTTTGTAAGGCAAATGCGTTAAAGTTATTGTTTTTTCACAATATCTCTTTAACCCCTTGCCAGACATTGATAATATTTCACATCAATGTTTGTCTAGGGATGATGCTTCATTACGCACACCCCCACATCCAAATTATCAAGGTCAAGGTCATTTATTTACTTGTAATGTTCACCGGTTTTGTAACAGAAATACGTTAAAGTTATTGTTTTTTCACAATATCTCTTTAACCCCTTGCCAGACTTTGATAATATTTCACATCAATGTTTGTTTAGGAAGGATGCTTCATTACGCACACCCCCACATCCAAATTTTGAAGGTCAAGGTCATTTATTTCCTTGTAATGTTCACCGGTTTTGTAACAGAAATCCGTTAAAGTTATTGTTTTTTCACAATATCTCTTTAACCCCTTGCCAGACATTGATAATATTTCACATCAATGTTTGTCTAAGGATGATGCTTCATTACGCACACCCCCACATCCAAATTATCAAGTTCAAGGTCATTTATTTACTTGTAATGTTCACCGGTTTTGTAACAGAAATACGTTAAAGTTATTGTTTTTTCACAATATCTCTTTAACCCCTTGCCAGACTTTGATAATATTTCACATCAATGTTTGTCTAGGGATGATGCTTCATTACGCACACCCCCACATCCAAATTCTCAAGATCAAGGTAATTTATTTACTTATAATGTTCACCGGTTTTGTAACAGAAATGCGTTAAAGTTATTGTTTTTTCACAATATCTCTTTAACCCCGCCCTCCCATTGCCAGACATTGATAATATTTCATATCAATGTTTGTCTAAGGATGATGCTTCATTACGCACACCCCCACATCCAAAGTATGAAGGTCAAGGTCATTTATTTGCTTGTAATGTTCACCGGTTTTGTAACAGAAATGCGTTAAAGTTATTGTTTTTTCACAATATCTCTTTAACCCCTTGCCAGACTTTGATAATATTTCACATCAATGTTTGTCTAGGAATTATGCTTCATTACGCACACCCCCACATCCAAATTTGAAAGGTCAAGGTCATTTATTTACTTGTAATGTTCACCGGATTTGTAACAGAAATGCGTTAAAGTTATTGTTTTTTCACAATATCTCTTTAACCCCTTTCCAGACATTGATAATATTTCACATCAATGTTTGTCTACGGATGATGCTTCATTACACACACCCCCACATCCAAATTCTGAAGGTGAAGGTAATTTATTTACTTTTAATGTTCACGGTCAAATGCCTCGGTAGGCGCGACACCGCTTCCGTGGTGGAATTCTTGTTTTAGTGTCCATGCCTCGCCCCAAGGCGCGACATGCAGGCCACGGCCATCTAGTTTACAAAAAGTGAGTATAATTATGTTATCCAAGTGTCTATGCTTGGAAAAAACCTGGCCTTCGTGGCTTTGCCTCGTTTCTTGTTAACCCTTAAAATGCGGGAAACGTAAATTGTCGTCTGATGTCGATTTATGTTTCATCTTATTTCCCAATAAAACATTGGAAATGATTCTAAAGTGTTGTCAAAACATGGTTCTGGAAAATTAAAATAAACAGCAGACGGCACATTTTAATTCAGCATTGTAAGGGTTAATGCTCTGAATTACATGTATTTTAGTCCACTTTCTCAGTCGACGGCCATTATGCCAATATTTCCTTTCACTGTTTTGTAGAGTATGCGTATGGTGGGCATCCACTGCCAATGACCGGTGTATTCGAGATCCTGCCTGCCGATGCTGATGACCTTGGTGAACAGTTTAAATTCAAGTATGAAATCCACTCATTACCAGCTAGTCAGTGCTAGCTGTACTCGCTGTTAATTGAACTGATCCTTCTCATCACATTTGTGCCCAGTCTAGGACATGGAACCTATGGTCTTTCAGAGCTCCAGATAAGCTTTGTGTCTAAAGCGTACTATACCCGCTGATTTCAAAATCATTCCATAATTTAGTTTTACAAATGGATTATTGATTTTCTTCATTACTAAATAGGGAACAAAGGATAAGAAAAATATAAAAAATGGAAACATTCACTTATTTGAGCTGCAAAAAGCTTTTTGCAGCTCAACTATTAAAGTGAATTTTCAACTTTATGACAGTATTTTCACTACTCAATTTGAAAATCAATGCGTATTTTCACATTGCTGTGCATATTTTGTACTCCCACTTTTGATAATCAATGCGTATTTAGCAGAGCTAAAATAATTGCGTAAAATATACCAATACACACCTTATCTGGAGCTATGGTCATTGCGACCAGTGCAGATCCAGATCAACCTGCACATCATTATGACCATGGTCTGTACTGTTTATCAGCTGACCTATTAATTTTATATACAGTAATAACCTGAATATTCGGACACAATTTATTATAGGAAACACATATAAATATCTAGTTTCTCCAGTCACAGCCAAATATGTGAACCATGATAAACATGGGTTTATTGGGGTATTTCAAGCATAGTTTCAGACCAGCTGCAACACTATATGTGGCTGTGACTGGAGAAACTAGATACTAGACTGGAGAAACAGTGTTTGTTATTCCATCAATGAAATGCCTGTCGTACTTCTAACTTTTGCGAGCAGTATAGATCCAGATAAACCTGTGCATCTGCACAGTCTGATCAGGATCTGCACTGTTCGCCATTCCATCAATGAGACTCGCGACATGCTTCTGACAATCAATATATCATCATTATCAGGCTACAGGAGTGTGCTATTTGATCATGAGCTACACTGGTCACAAAGTCACACTTCTCCAGTCATAGCCACATATGAGACATGCTTTTGTACCTTTGGACATCTGCGTAACTTCATTAAATATATTTACAAAATTCAGTGTGATGTTGGTTGCCATTACAGGGAGTCGATTCTCCTGGGCTACACAGACTTCACGGCCGAGGAAGTACAGAAGATAGTAGAAGAGCTCGGCAAGCAATTCAAGGGAGACCAGTACCATCTGCTTAACAAAAACTGCAACCATTTCACAGGCTCTCTCACAAAGGTAGGAGTTCAGAGTGTTTTGTACGTTATGTGAGATGGGCCGCGTGATTTTGTATCTAAGATGTGCAGTTTTTCGTGGATTTTCTTTTACATAATTTGATACTGCGAAGGACTACACAATTTTCACAGCAAAAGCGGAATTTGCTCTGAAAATTTCATCAACTTTTGACGTCATTTACAGAAAATATTGTAAATTTTGTAAATATTTTTTATTATATCTCATATATATGTCATTTGTCACATTGTAACATATTGCTCTATTGTTATAGGCGGATCATAGACTATTTGTGTATATATGTTGTCTCTGTATATAGGTAATTTCAAGTTTATCAGGCGAGGCTACAAGCCTAATGAGCTTGATATCAAAAGACACTAGCCTGGTATTCTATATACCAAGTGGCATTTTATAATATGGGTTTATTGGTTGATTGATTGAATGGGGTTGAATGGTTATGAATGAGCACGACGTCGTTCAGCTAATGGAACATTGGCAAACATAGTTTCTGAACCTGGTTAGGCAGTTGGTTTGGAGCATGTGAAGGGTAAATTTAACGATGTGATTCTTTCTTGCCATAATCCAGATATCCCAGCTTTGACCCTCAGGGACATTTTATTTTTGGCTTTCTAGTTGAGTGCGGTTATGCCCATTATAAAAATAGTAAGAGTATAGTACTAATCCTATTACTTTTAGTGAGTGTGGCTAAGTGACTGGTGTGGTGAGGACCTGGCACCAGTAGCCTATTTGGGGAGTTGATGAAATAGGCTACTGGTCAGTCTAATTTCAGTGCTGAATATTTTTTTCTGTAAATAGTTCTGCTTTTAGAATCCCCCTACCCTCACACACCCCCACCTCCCATCACAACAGGTTAACCCTTACTACGCTGAATTAAATGTTGTCGTCTGCTGGAAATGCTTGATAAATTAAAGCTAGGTGATTGATAAACATATACATGTACACTACAGATGGGCAGCTATGGTGGCCATTTGCATCGTTTTGTATTTGCGATTTTTCTCCTTTAAAACCATTACAGTTCAGTGCGAAATTCCACACTTCAGCTTTTTTAAGCAGATGAATGTTACAATCTGAACAGAAGAAAGTGCCCACCAACATACATGAATGTATTCCACAGATATTATGTGGCAAGGAGCCACCCAGCTGGGTGAACCGACTGGCGTACGTTAGTTCTTGTATACCATTCCTGGAGCGGGCTCTGCCCAAGGAATGGCTGACGCCCGTCGCACTACAGAACAACATTCAGGACCCAAATATTGCTGCGTCCAGGGAGCCATGCAGTCGACCATACACAGCACCTCCCGGAAACCAGTACCCTGTGTCCCGGTCCACAACACCAGCTGGGAACCAGATTACTGTGCCCCGGCCCACACCTCTCCCACGTGCACCGACGTTACCAGGTCGATACACGCCACCAGATCTACCTGCCCCTCCACATAGACGAATATGATAATAGTGATTTTATTTTCATGTACTCCCGAAAAAATGTTTTCAGGTACTTATAGTCGCCACCCTGTACATCTTCGGCTACCTACTATCTCTGTTACCGCAAGTCTTATTGGCTTGAAACATCATATACAGTTCAACCTGTGCTAAAGGCCACCGCCGAATAGCAATTACTTTTTGTCGAGCCCGCTTGCGGAAAGCGAGACATAGTGATCACAATGACGTCCGGGTGTCCGTCCGTCCGTAAATGGCCTATATTTTTCCTTGCTTGGATTTGCTTCATATTTCACACACGCATTGCTCCAAGGGTCCTCTACTGCGCTGTTGCAAATCCACATCCGTGCCGCCCCTTCTAAGCCCAGGGCCAAGGTCACATACTTTGTGCATCCCGAAACCTTAACGCTCGGGTAAATGGCCTATATTTTCTGTTTCCTTGCTTGGATTTGCTTCATATTTCACACACGCATTGCTTCTACTGCGCTGTTGCAAATCTACGTCTGTGCTGCCCCTTCTAAGCCCAGGGTCAAGGTCACATACTTTGTGCATCCCGAAACCTTAACGCTCGGGTAAATGGCCTATATTTTCTGTTTCCTTGCTTGGATTTGCTTCATATTTCACACACACATTGCCCAACGGTCCTCTACTGCGCTGTGGCAAATCCACGTCCATCCCGCCCCTTCTAAGCCCAGGGACAAGGTCACATACTTTGTGCATCTCGAAACCTTAACGCTCGGGTAAATGGCCTATATTTTCCTTGCTTGGATTTGCTTCATATTTCACACACACATTGCTCCAAGGGTCCTCTACCTCTGCTAAGCCCAGGGTCAAGGTCAAATACTTTGTACGCTCGAAACCTTAACACGCTCTGGTAAATGGCTCATAAATTTTGTTTCCCTTATCCAGCACGTTGTGTTTTCAAATGTGCCCTCGGTTCCTTTGCTGCCACCGGGCGCGCTTCGTTGTCCTCTGACAACTCTTGTTTTGTTTTTTTATTTCCATACATAGTCATATACAAACAATACATGAGTTACAAGCAGTTTAACAACATGCATTTACAGGTTACACTCCTTGTTTACAATCAACTATGAGCGAAAAGGGGATATAGGGATCCAAAAGTTGTCTGTCCGGGCTAACATTGGGGGTTTAGGGGCTAGGGGGAGGAGCCCAAGACAATAGAATACAATAGATTTATTCCGTTAGCCCCTAAACGGGCTAAACCTATTGTAGTTTAGGGGCTATTCCTTTGATCTTTTAAAGAACAAATAGCCCATAAACCCAAAATGTTAGTACGTCCGTCTGTCCGTCCATCACAAAACTTAATGTTGGGGTTAATCTGCAATAACTTCTATTTCCTTTCATGGAATGATTTAATATTTCATAGATGCATTTAGAACATCATCCCGCATCATTCTACGGAAAGCGTATGGTGCCCGCTCTGTTTCGAAAACTTAACACTGTGGTTAATTCATTATAACTTCCGTTTTCCTTGATGGAATGCTTTACTATTTTATAGATGCATTTGTAACAGCATCCCACATCATTCTACAGAATGCCCATGGTGCCCGCTAGCCCCCAGGTCAAGGTCATAGACTTAATACGAAATGCTCCATTTCAAAACTTAACACTCGGGTTAATTCATTATAACTTCTGTTTCCCTTGATGGAATGCTTTAATATTTTATAGATGCATTTTTAACAACACCCAGCATCATTCTACAGATAATTCCTGAATATCAATATTGATAAAAGAACTTGCGCATGGTCATGGTACAATGGCTTAGAAATTTGCGTTAAAGTTTTGTGACATTTTTTAGGGTACATCCATCAGTGTTACTGTATTTTTGTTAACCCATTTCATGCAGGATACAGACATCACAGTTTCTAACATTTTGTATTCTCTCGCCGATGGACAAGATAGCGTTAGTCCATGTACGTCGTGTGTACGTTAGTAACACCTTTCATTTTTTGTCGCGTCTGCTTTAGCAGAAGTCATGACTATAGTCAGTGGCGTCCAAAATGTCAAATAGTTGTCCAAGCTTCGTCATCATGGTATAACTTTAATATTTCTTGACAGATTGCTTAAATATTTTGAGCCTTTGGAATACACTTGTGTTGCTATTAACATGACCTTGGACTTTTTTATCTTCACATTTTTGCGGAAACACTTAGCCATTCTTTGCGTCAAAAAGTTTGTACAAATTTCTTCCTCATTGTATAACATTAATAATACTTGATGGATTGCTTCAATATTTGGACACTTGAGACATGTATGCATTTGAAATACACTCATGCCGTCATTAACATGACCTTAATACTTACTTAGCCAATGTGTGTCTCTGGATGGTGCTTTGTTTTACTTATGACCCACATCCGACCGTCCAAGGTCAAGATCACTGAGGATTTCTGTTCATCTTGTTTGTAAGGCAATGCGTTAATTTTTTTGTAATTTTTAGCCAGGTTTTTTGAAAAAAAATCCAGGCTATTGGATTGGCGAAAGCCGGGCGGGCGGGCGGCGGCGGGCGGCGGGCGGGCGGCGTCCACAATCAATGTTAAGTTTTCGTGTTTGAGTCCATTTCTTTGTTACTGTACCACCTAGGACCACCAAACTTTCACAGCTTCATAATCAAGGGGTGCCCACCACATATCACTATCCAACATGTTACTTTTTTTTTAACTTGACCCATTTTTTCCGCGTAGTCGACTTAGCCAATTTCAATGTTAAGTTTTCGCGTTTTCAATGTTAAGTTTTCGTGTTTAAGTCCATTTCTTTGGTACTGTACCACCTGGGACCACCAAACTTTCACAGCTTCATAATCAAGGGGTGCCCACCACATATCACTATCCAACATGTTACCTTTTTTTTTAACTTGACCCATTTTTTCCGCGTAGTCGACTTAGCCAATTTCAATGTTAAGTTTTCGCGTTTACAATGTTAAGTTTTCGTGTTTAAGTCCATTTCTTTGGTACTGTACCACCTAGGACCACCAAACTTTCACAGCTTCATAACCAAGGGGTGCCTACCACATACAACTATCCAACATGTGACCATTTTTTACCTTCACCTATTATTTCTACGTAATTGACTTAGCCATTTTCAACGTTAACTTTTTAACGTACGTCTGGTTAGAGTTTTTTGGTTAAAACTTTTTCGTTATACTATATCTCTGCAACTGCTTCGCCCATTACCTTGAAACTTCACATGGGTCTTTATCATCATCCATATTTTCATTCTAACCCCAACCGTGCGGCCCCTGTGCCCAATGTCAAGGTCAAATTACTTTCAATTTTTTTGTTAAAGTTTTTTCGTGTACTATATCTCTGCAACTGCTTCACCCAATACCTTGATACTTCACATGGGTGTTTATCATCATTGTCGCACCTGCTTGCGGAAAGCGCGATCCTGTGCCCAATGTCAAGGTCAAATTACTTTGAATTTTTTTGTTAAAGTTTTTTTGTGTACTATATCTCTGCAACTGCTTCACCAAATACCTTGATACTTCACATGGGTGTTTATCATCATTGTCGCACCTGCTTGCGGAAAGCGCGATCCTGTGCCCAATGTCAAGGTCAAATTACTTTGAATTTTTTTGTTAAAGTTTTTCATGTACTATATCTCTGCAACTGCTTCACCCAATACCTTCATACTTCACATGGGTGTTTATCATCATTGTTGCACCTGCTTGCGGAAAGCGCGATCCTGTGCCCAATGTCAAGGTCAAATTACTTTTAATTTTTTTGTTAAAGCTTTTTCGTGTACTATATCTCTGCAACTGCTTCACCCAATATCTTGATACTTCACATGGGTGTTTATCATCATTGTCACACCTGCTTCACCCATTACCTTGATACTTCACATGGGTGTTTATCATAATTGTCGCACCCGCTTGCGGAAAGCGCGATACGTCCGTCCGTCCGTCCGTACGTACGTCTGTGTGTCCGGTTAAAGTTTTTTCGTTAAAGTTTTTCCATCTACTATATCTATTTTTTTAGTGTCCATGCCTCGCCCCAAGGTGCGACATGCAGGCCACGGCCATCTAGTCTACAAAAAGTGGGTATAATTATGTTATCCAAGTGTCCATGCTTGGAAAAAACCTGGCCTTCGTGGCTTTGCCTCGTTTCTTGTTTATTTATTCAATAGCTTATGAACCGCTTCACTGATTTTTAGTTCGACTATTCGAAGAATAAGTAGAGCTTATGTTGTCACCCCGGCGTCGGCGTCACCGTCACGCCTTGGTTAAGGTTTTTAGTCAAGCTTGTATATGGAATACTACTGGCCCTACACCCACCATACTTGGACAACTTCATCTCCTAGTGATGTACATCAATAACCCCTGATCTATATTTCACCTTGACCTACATTTCCTCTTGAATTACTTGGTTAATTCCCCTTGGTTAAGGTTTTTAGTCAACCTTGGTTAAGGTTTTTAGTCAAGTTTGTATATGCAATACTACTGGCCCTACACCCACCATACTTGGACAACTTCATCTCCATAGTGATGCACATCCAATAACCCCTGATCTATATTTGACCTTGACCTATATTTCCTCTTGAATTACTTACTTAATTCCCTTGGTTAAGGTTTTTAGTCAACCTTGGTTAAGGTTTTTTTTCAAGCTTGTACATTGAATACTATTGTGCATCCAGACACCATACTTTGACAACCTTTTCTCATAGGTATGTACATCAATAACCCCTGATCTATATTTGACCTTGACCTACATTTCCTCTTCAATTACTTACTTAATTCCTTTTGGTTAAGGTTTTTAGTCAACCTTCTATATGCAATACTACTGGCCCTACACCCACCATACTTGGACAACTTCATCTCCTAGTGATGTACATCAACAACCCCTGATCTATATTTGACCTTGACCTATATTTCCTCTTGAATTACTTAATTCCCCTTGGTTAACGTTTTTAGTCAAGCTTGTAGATGGAATACTCCTGGCCCTACACCAACCATACTTGGACAACTTCATCTCCTAGTGATGTACATCAACAACCCCTGACCTATATTTGACCTTGACCTACTTTTAACCTTGAATTACTTACTTAATTCCCCTTTGTTAAGGTTTTTACTCGACCTTCGTTAAGCTTTTTACTGAAGCTTGTACATGGAATACTCTTGTGCATACAGACACCATAATTGGACAACCTTTTCTCATAGTGATGTACATCAATAACCCCTGATCTATATTTGACCTTCACGTACATTTCCTCTTGAATTACTTACTTAATTCTCTTTGGTTAAGGTTTTTAGTCAAGCTTGTAGATGGAATACTCATGGCCCTACACCAACCATACTTGGACAACTTCATCTCCTAGTGATGTACATCAACAACCCCTGACCTATATTTCACCTTGACCTACATTTAACCTTAAATTACTTACTTAATTCCCCCCCCTTGGTTAAGGTTTTTACTCAACCTTGGTTAAGGTTATTAGTCAAGCTTGTAGATGGAATACTATTGTGCATACATATACCATACTTGGATAACTTTTTCTCATAGGGATGTACATCAATAACCCCTGACCTTTATTTTACCTTCACCTACATTTAACCTTGAATTACTTGGTTAATGTTTATAGTCAAGCTTGTATATGTAATACTTCTGGGCCTACATCAACCATACTTGGACAACTTCATCTCCTAGTGATGTACATCAATAATCCCTGACCTATATTTGACCTTGACCTACTTTTATCCTTGGATTACTGAGTTATCTCCCCTTGGTTACGGTTTTTACTCAAGCTTGTATATGGAATACTCCTGGGCCTACAGCAACCATACTTGGAAAACCACACACCTACGTCCAAGGTCAAGGTCACTGTTGAAGGTCAAATGTCAAACCTATTGAAATTCCCTTCCGCTCTATATCTTCTACACCGATGCATGGATTATCAAATGCCTTGGCACAAATGTTTCTCAGGATGAGAAGGTGTGGCTCGATCAATAACCACGCACCTACGTCCAAGGTCAAGGTCATAGTTGAAGGTCAAAGGTCAAACCTATTGAAATTCCCTTCCGCTCTATACTTCTACACCGATGCATGGATTATCACACTATGCCCAGGGTCAAGGTCACAGACTTGATGCGTTTGAAACCTTAACGCTCGGCTAAATGGCTTATAATCAAAAATGCCTCGTTTTCTTTGGCTGCCAGTGGGGGTATTCGTGTGCCGACAGGCCACATTTCTAGTTTCCCTTGGTTAATGTTTTTAGTCAACCTTGGTTAAGGTTTTTATGCAGGCCGCAGCCACCTTCTTTGTCAAGCTATGTGTACATCGACAACCCTCGTAGTCGAGCTATGCTGTTCTCCTACAGCTCTTGTTATAATATTTGGTCACAATGTGTGTCTAGGGATGGTGCTTTGTTTTGCATACAACCCACGTCCAACCGCCTATAAAGGTCAAGGTCACTGTGAACTTATGTTCACCTTGTTTGTAAGGTAATGCGTTAAAGTTGTGTACTTTAGTTAGTAACACCTTTTATTTTTCAGTTACCGATTTTGATAATATATGGCCACAATGTTTATCTGGGGATGGTGTTTTTATGCCCCACCACGATAGTGGAGGGGGCATATAGTGTTACCCTTGTCCGTCCGTCCCGTCCGTCCCGTCTGTCCGTCCGTCCGTCGTGTCCCGTCCGCGCTGACGGTACTATACTTATGTGGCTAGCCCCACAGGGTTGGTTACAATTAGCCACCTAAAAATCATTTTATGTGGCTAAAAATCCTTTTATGTGGCTAATATTTAACATGTGATAAGCCACATAAGTATAGTACCGTAAGAACGTCCGTCCCGTCCGTCCCGTCCGTCCCGTCCGTCCGTCCCGTCCGCGCTGACGGTACTATGCTTATGTGGCTAGCCCCACAGGGTTATGGACTTATTAAAGGATAGGGTTGGTTACAATTAGCCACCTAAAAATCCTTTTATGTGGCTAAAAATCCTTTTATGTGGCTAATATTTAACATGTGATAAGCCACATAAGTATAGTACCGTAAGAACGTCCGTCCCGTCCGTCCTGTCCGTCCGTCCGTCACGAAACTTTAACGCTCGGGTAAATGTCTCATAATTTCTTCATCCTTTGACCGATCTGCTTCATATTTCATATACATATTGCTCTAATGGTCCTCTACCGCCCTGTACCAAATCCACGTTCGTCCTGCCCCTGCCAAGCCCAGGGTCAAGGTCACATACTTGGTGCTTCAAAAACTTTAACGCTCGGGTAAATATCTTATAATTTCTGTTTCCTTCCACGGATCAGCTTCATACTTCATATACGCATTGCTCCAATGGTCCTCTACTGTCCTGTGCCAAATCCACATTTGTCCTACCCCCGCCAAGCCCAGGGTCAAGGTCACATACTTAGTGCTTCAAAAACTTTAACGCTCGGGTAAATATCTTATAATTTCTGTTTTCTTTCACGGATCAGCTTCATACTTCATATACGCATTACTCTAATGGTCCTCTACCGCCCTGTGCCAAATCCACGTTCGTCCTGCCCCCGCCAAGCCCAGGGTCAAAGTCACATACTTGGTGCTTCAAAAACTTTAACGCTCAGGTAAATATCTTATAATTTCTGTTCCCTTTCACGGATCAGCTTCATACTTCATATACGCATTGCTCTAATGGTCCTCTACTGTCCTGTGCCAAATGCACGTTTGTCCTGCCCCCGCCAAGCCCAGGGTCAAGGTCACATACTTGGTGCTTCAAAAACTTTAACGCTCAGGTAAAAAAAAAATTCACTTGGAATTTGGCCTCATTTATTATCAAAGCGATATGTGGGGCATCCGTGTTCTATGAACACATTTTCTAGTTTTTTGTCCCGCCTGCTTTAGCAGAAGCGGGACATAGGCATAGCTTTTCCGTCGGCGGCGTCGGCGGCGTCGGCGGCGCGGCGTCATCGGCGGCGGCGTCAACATTTCACGTTAAGTTTTTGCGTTTAGCTCACTTTCCACAAAACTATAACTCCTACGACCTCCATACTTGGTGTACATCAACACTGTGGTGTAACCATCTCACACAGAGGGAGCCCATGTCACCTTCACCTACTTTTCATGGTTCATTGACCTACTTTTCACATGCATTCAACATTAAGTTTTTGCGTTTAGCTCTGTTTCTAAAACTTAACGCTCACGTTAATTTTCATTGTAACTTCTGTTTCCCTCAATGGAATGCTTTAATATTCCATACATGCATTTGTAACAACATCCCGCATCATTCTACAGAAAGCCCATGGTGCCCGCTAACCCCGAAGGTCAAGGTCACTGACTTAGAAATTTCCGTGTTTGGAAAAATTAACGCTCACTTTATGGTTTAATATTCCATACATGCATTTGTAACAACATCCCGCATCATTCTACAGAAAGCTCCTGGTGCCCCGCGAACTAACCCCAAATATCCCCAAAGGTCAAGGTCACTGACTTAGAAAATTTCCTGTGTTTGCACAAATTAACGCTCACTTTATGCTTTAATATTCCATACATGCATTTGTGAACAACATCCCGCATCATTCTACAGAAACGCCCAATGGTGCCCGCTAACCCCAAATAACCCCAAAGGTCAAGGTCACTGACTTAGAAATTTCCGTGTTTGCACAAATTAACGCTCACTTTATGCTTTAATATTCCATACATGCATTTGTAACAACATCCCGCATCATTCTACAGAAAGCCCATGGTGCCCGCTAACCCGAAAGGTCAAGGTCACTGACTTAGAAATTTCCGTGTTTGGAAAAATTAACGCTCATTTTATGCTTTAATATTCCATACATGCATTTGTAACAACATCCCGCATCATTCTACAGAAAGCCCATAGTGCCCGCTAACCCCAAAGGTCAAGGTCACTGACTTAGCAATTTACGTGTTTGGAAAAGTTAACGCTCAGTTTATGCTTTAATATTCCATACATGCATTTGTAACAACATCCCGTATCATTCTACAGAAAGCCCATGGTGCTTGCCAACCCCAAAGGTCAAGGTCACTGAATTAGAAATTTCCGTGTTTGGAAAAGTTAACGCTCAGTTTATGCTTTAATATTCCATATATGCATTTGTAACAACATCCCGCATCATTCTACAGAAAGCCCATGGTGCCCGCTATCCCCAAAGGCAAAGGTCAAGGTCACTGACTTAGAAATTTCCGTGTTTGGAAAAATTAACGCTCAGTTTATGCTTTAATATTTCATACATGCATTTGTAACAACATCCCGCATCATTCTACAGAAAGCCCATGGTGCCCGCTGACCCCAAAGGTCAAGGTCACTGACTTAGAAATTTCCGTGTTTGCAAAAGTTAACGCTCAGTTTATGCTTTAATATTCCATATATGCATTTGTAACAACATCCCGCATCATTCTACAGAAAGCCCATGGTGCCCGCTATCCCCAAAGGTCAAGGTCACTGACTTAGAAATTAACGCTCAGTTTATGCATTAATATTCCATACATGCATTTGTAACAACATCCCGCATCATTCTACAGAAAGCCGCCCATCATTCTACAGAAAGCCCATGGTGCCTGTTAACCCCAAAGGTCAAGGTCACTGACTTAGAAATTTCCGTGTTTGGAAAAATTAACGCTCAGTTTATGCTTTAATATTCCATACATGCATTTGTAACAACATCCCGCATCATTCTACAGAAAGCCCATGGTGCTCACTAACCCCAAGGTTATTACAAGCTCCTTATATACTATCAAACTGCGCCAGGCGGGACATTTTGCTCCGCGGAGCTCTTGTTTCTTCTTTTTGTTATCAAGGCTGCCAGCGAGGGGATAAGCTTCATTTAATGATGCCATTTCTTGCTATCAAGGGTGCTAGCGACGGAATTAGCTTAGTGATAATGATGCCCTTGTTTCTCTTTGTTATTGAGAATACCGGTATATGCTGTTTCGGCTCATTTGAACCATATTGATGAGATGCTTCAAATGAGTGGTATCAACATATCCTTCAGAGCAGAAATAAAACAACTGTTTATGTTTTTCAGTAGAGAATGTATCCTCAGCTTAAAATGGGTTAACTCAACCGTTCAATGGCTGTGCAAAGGATAGTAAGAGCTTGTGTTGTCACACCGAGGTTATAGATTGTGCTCATCTTCCCATGTTCAATACTTTTACATCTGATGTTGTGCATCAGAAACCACTGTCAAACACACAAACTTTACTGACAATGGCATACTTTTGCCGTCTCATTTACTTTTCAAACATAGATAATTGCAGCACAAAAATATTTACACAATTCCCTAACATTTGATTGGTCCGTTGCAAGTCTCCGTCCAAAATTTATATCCCAGTAAACTCCATGCCGAACTACTTTCCGTAACCGTCAGGTGCAGTTAAAATAATTCTTAAGAAAACGGAAAATAAACACATTTTCTTGATGAATTTATTTCAAATGCTGGAATTATAAGGAATGAATGGCCTTTTTGTGGAATTTATCGGGGATATAAACTTGGAAAAGTCGCGGAAATACTGGACGAGGCCTTCCGGCCTTCGTCCAGTATTCCCGCGACTTTTCCAAGTTTATACCCCGATAAATTCCACAAAAAGGCCATTCATTCCTATAATAATCACATGCAAACCTTGTTATGACGTGCTGTAACCCAAGTCATAAATGTGATGTGACACACGTGTAATAACACCTGCAGCGAATTTGATTGGCTGACCACATCACCCTAATTACCCTAATTACGTATTCGTATTATGCTCTAACGTTATGCCAAACGAACGAAATGAAGACGTTCCAAATGACGTCCCTAATGGCGCGACAAAGCAATGTTGTTTTGACATTGACATCATCGTGTTTTAAACGTCGTAAGAAGCTTCCCTAACTAATGTCTGTTTCACGAAAGCTGCCCAAATTTTACGGCTATACAGACAATGCAAAAACAATATGTTCAATTTTATAAAAATTTAAGAATGAGCCTTCTTTTTATTTCGTGAAATTTGGTCAAATATTGATTTTATTACGAAAAATTGATTTGTCTATGGGAATTTAACTCCGAAACCTGGCTAGATAGCTTGGAAATGTTCGAACTAAGAAAACAAAAGTTAAATTTTGAAAATCGGTCAAGGATTACGGAAATTATAAAATGTTTCCACATGTTAAATCCCCATAGACATTTTCACGGATAGACATTTTCACTCCGTGAATATGTCTATGGGGATTTAACATGGGGAAAAAAAAAATCGCAATAAAAGACCAAATTTCACGAAATAAAAAGAAGGCTCATTCTCAAATTTTCCTTTAATTTAATGTTATCAAAAAAAATATTGTTTTGGAATTGTTTATATGGCCGCAAAATTTGGGCAGCTTTCGTGAAACAGACAGTAAATAAAGTTACTGCAATTGTTGGAATGTGCTCCCATAAAGTAATATGAAGCGCTTAAACAGGCGTGAACTGATACTATGACAGATTTATAACATGTTTATTGCTACATGTAGTACTAAAACTATTTTCTCTGTGGAGATTTTCAATGACATGTGAAACTAGTCAATGGCGTCTTCGGAAAATAAACACATTTTCTTGATGAATTTATTTTAAATGCTGGAATTATAAGGAATGAATGGCCTTTTTGTGGAATTTATCGGGGATATAAACTTGGAAAAGTCGCGGGAATACTGGACGAGGCCTTCCGGTAAATCAACTAAATTTACCGGCTTTTTTTATAAAATCTTTTTGTTTACTTGAAAATTCTGCTGTTATTACTAAAAGCATCTTTTGACTAAACGGCTGGTTAAAAGTCCTAATCCCCATTGTATCAGGTTTATGGTTACCAACCAGGGCCCGGTTGCTCAAAGCTTCTGTTAGCTTAACAGACTGTTAAATCCTTAGCATTGCTAAGGATTTAACAGTCTGTTAAGCTAACAGAGGTTTTGAGCAACCGGGCCCTGTACGATAAAAAAAAATTTGTATGGAGATTTTTATGAGTCTTCTCGCATAAATGTGGTTCTCTATTTCCCACCTATATGTTAGCATCATTACCTCTTTGCCCGCTAGCAGTGAAATTAACAGCCAACACATTGAGAGTATTTTTTCTCATTTCTCTTTGTAAATATGTCTCGGAATGTCATTAGAATTGAGTCCTCTGTCCGGACTGGATTCTAATGGAATTTTGCAACATATTCATGATATTTACAGGGAGAAATAAAAGAAAAGACAATGAATTGTGTAGTATTTTTTAAAATAATTATAGCCCACAAACTTCCCAGCATGGAGAGTTATATGTGAACTGACCCAGGAAAGATTTACTGACATTGGCTGTCATTGCAAATGTTATTTTATCGGATCATGCATGAACTTCACTGGTCTCCGTTATGTCAATGGAATGGATTTCAATGCAATATTACATGTATGTTTTGTTTTCATAGGAAAGTCTTCTGTTGACAATGCCAGAGTGGACCGAAATATCAGAGCAGTTGCAGAATTCTTTTCTATTTGTATTACAGAGCTCCAGATAAGCTTTGTGTTGATATAGAATTTTACCCCTTGCTTTTATTTGTTGTTTTTTGCAAATGAATCACTGAATTTAACACATATTTTCCAATATGAATTGGGTATTAAATTAGCAAAAACAGCAAATAAATTTGAACATTTGCTTACTTCAGCTGTAAAAAGCAAACAGTGTTTGTCTTTCCAGCTCAAAGACATGTAATTGAACAGTTCAACTCCTTAGTTCAAAAATCAATGTGTATTTTTAAATTGTGCATACTATGTACTCCCACTTCAATGTGTATATTCAGCTAAAATTATTGTGTAAAATACATCCATACACACCTTATCTGGAGCACTGTGTATTACATGTTTATTCTCCTCGGAAAGTAGTCGGGGAGGGGGGAGGGGGGAATTGTAATTTGCACCCGTCTGTCCGTCACAAAGCACATGTCTGGTATACTACAGCTTCTATAATATTCACTTTATATTCATTAAGCTTGACAACCATCAAGTGTATATAATGTAAACTTTTCACTCTACCTCAAATCTATCTGGATTATACCCATTTTTGCGACTGAAAATCTCACATTTTACTTGTCCGGCAAACTTCTACTTTTCACCCAATTTCTGGCATACTTACTCTGTATACTTTACAACTAACGAGTACAACAGTACATATGTTTATCAGGCAACCTGTGCTGTATTAACCGAATACGAACTGACTGATAGCTCATTGTTGTATCAGGCATTGACCTGATACAACCATCGGGGTTACAACGAAATGAAGTGGGTGGCAGGTGGAAGCATGCGATGGGTAATTTAACGATTGGGTTTCAACCTTTATAATACAGGAATTCCGACTGGAGACCTCGTTTGGCCCTCACATATGCAACGTAAACAAGTCCGCGTTCTGTCCATAGATAGCGACATCATCTGTGGTCATATTGGAGCATAAAACGTTACCTGATAAATAGAATACCAGGCTACTGTCTTTTGATTTCAAGTTTATCAGGCTCGTGTCGGAAATGGTAGGAATATCAAGACACTAGCCTGGTATTCGCTATGTATTTTGCTCGGCCTCCAATCCACCGGAAATTATGCTCCTGTGTCAACTCTGAAACATCTCCCTTGTTGATTGTCTGGCAAACTACTTTAACTGTTTTAACTGATATACTTCATACTCTGTACTTCACAATCATGAAATGTGGCTGTGACTGGAGAAATGGGGCTTATGGCATTTGTGACCAGTGTAGATCCTGATCCAATAACATTCTCCTCGATAATGGCATGTTAGATGCACAACAGGTGCTTTATTGGTGGTCCCTGATTTGAGAGTTTGTATGTGAGAGTTGACTCTGGTTATACCCATTATAAGAGTCGCCCTACTGGTACCGGTATTACTTTTAGGGGAAGGGGCCAAGTGACTTTGGTGTGGTATGAACCTGGCACCAGGTCAGGTTATTCTAATTTCAGGGCTGAATATATAGTTACATGTATTTCGATGTATATATTCCGTTCTGAATTTGGGATTTCCCTCTCAATGCAGCAGGTTAAATGCGGGATCAAACCCGTTTGCCTGGCCTTAAATGACCTTAGCTGTTGATAGGCCGATAAACACCAATACATCAATCAATTTAGTGATGCACTGGCGAACAGTGAGCTACTGATCAAACTGTGCGGATGCACAGGCTGGTCTGGATCTACAACGGTCGCAAAACTCATAAATTATAATCTCCATTTCTCCAGTCACAGCCACAAATAAGCTGTGCACAACACTAGAGTTGTGCCCCTTATTTGATGCTGAAAATCCCATTTCTTGTGTGTATGACGAACATCGTTCTTGCATCAAGTGACCATCCAAGGGAAACACCAAAAGTGATTTCTTGAAACAATGGTCTTTTCCAACAAAAACTAAAAAAAAAGAAAGATAAAAATCTGGGTAATGGTATGTCCGAATATATCGTTTGTACAGTTATTTTTTATGTGCATGTTTTAAACAATTTTTTTTGTAACATGCAACCCACTTGTGCAACTGAATACCAGTCCAAAACGGGATGTATTATAGAATTGCGCTGTCAGTCTCACCACCGTAGTCTGTTTTTCAGCCACTGGCACTATAAAACCTAAAACTTCCATAGCCACTGGCACTATAAAACCTAAAACTTCCATACCTACACATAATATAAGGAATACCAGGCTAGTGTCATCTGATATCAAATTTATCAGGCAAGGCGAGGAAACGTGTAGGAATTCCGAGGCTTGTCGAGGAATTCTTACTGTTTCTGAGTGGAGTCTGATAAAGTTGATGCTACAGGATGGGCATATATAAGACAGGCTTGTTTATGTTGTGTCATTACACTAACGTTATTGGATACCACCATGTGACGTCATTCTACCAATGAAGTGCCCCGTGCAGGCACCGGGGCGGGATCAACTGATCCTGAGAATAGTGCTGCAGTAGCCATTGCTTGTCGTAAAAGGCGACTAAACTGGCTTAACGATTGGGTTCATACTTTCCGGAACCCACTATACCGGATTTGGCCCTCATGTACATTTTTGGCTTTCTTGTATGTGAGAGTTGAGTCAGGCTATGCCCCATATATAAAAGTAAGATTAGCGCCAATCCTATTACTTTTAGGGGATGGGATAAATGATGCTGGTGTGGCGAGGGCCTGGCACCAGATCAGGTTGTTCTAATTTCAGGACTGAATATATATTTTGATTGTAAATATTGAGTTCTGAAGTTGGGATTTACCCCCCTCGGACAGGTGGATACGGGACTCGACCCCGTTGACCCGTCTGCGTGTAGACTCCCTGAGGCTTGTACCTCTATGTCAGAAAAGCGGACGTTAAACCCTATTCACTCACTCACTCTACCAATGAAAATTGGCTGCCATGTTGTGACCTAGATATGCATATACATGTACTAGTATATCTACTAAATGCAGGATACAGCAATTTTTTATCACAGAAACTTGTTATGTATAGGCCAAAGCAATGCTTGTTATCTGATAAAAATTGTCCATGAACCTTCTATCAGAAACGTACATCTACCATTTCTGCTTTAATGAGTTAGTCTTCCTTGTTCGTTCAAGCCAATTCCTAAACATTCTACAATCTGTAGCTGATTTCATCAAAATTGCAAAGTATACTTTTCTAGCAAAGTATACTTTGAGGGAGTAATCATTTATTTTCCCCGAAATGCATTATTTCATATATAACTAACCACTGCATATATTTGATGATTAAACGTATGCAGATTTATTATACTGAATTTATTACATTATCACAAAATGGCTATGATAATGTAATAAATTCAGTATAATAAAAATTAATAAATATATCCTGAAATTGAAAATTATACATGTAATTGAAAATTTCTCCCTCAAAGTATACTTTGCTAGAAAAGTATACTTTGCAATGTTGGTGAAGTAGGTTACAGGTTTCCCCCCATTTGTGCATGTACTTGAACATGTACATGTACTTGTACAGGTAATATATGGGATTTAGTACTAAATCCATTGACCCGGCCTTCAATGACCTTAGCTGTTGATAGGCCGTTAAACCCCAATAATTCCAGCATAGAATTATTTACACAATTCCCTAACATTTGATTGGCCCGTAGCAAGTCTCTGTCCAAAATTTATATCCCAGTAAACTCCCACGCCAAACTACTTTCCGTAACCGTGAGGCGCAGTTAAAATAATTCTTAAGAAAACGGAAAATAAACATATTTTCTTGATGAATTTATTTCAAATGCTGGAATTATAAGGAATGAATGGCATTTTTGTGGAATTTATCGGGGATATAAACTTGGAAAAGTCGCGGGAATACTGGACGAGGCCTTCCGGCCTTCGTCCAGTATTCCCGCGACTTTTCCAAGTTTATACCCCGATAAATTCCACAAAAATGTCATTCATTCCTATAGTAAACAAACGAACAAAGAAACAACTCTACAATCTGGAAACCACCAAACTTGCACACAACAGGCCGCGAGTGGTATTCATCAGGAACAAATGTACATGTATAACCTTTGACCTTCATGTGACCTTGACCTGATTTGTCTGATCCATTGACTGAATGTGTGTATATTGTGCCACCTTGTTTTGATATATTTGCTGAAAATCGACTCTGCATTCCAAGTCTTATATAGTCTTAGTGTTTAGGTTTACAAAACCAACATTACAAGGCACATTCCTTTTTCTGTAGACACAATGAAGGATCGTAGTAAGTTATCTCCCGTTGAATTTATTTATAGAAATATATAGTTGTGTAGTTTAGGACCTGATTGCTTGTAAAAAGAGCGAATGTAGCATGATATGTTGTGAAAACGAGTCAATATAGTGATTTCTACTTGCTACGCAATCTGATCTGGGACTACATTTTTTGCCAGATTCATATTCTCACATGTATTAATGTTATTGCAATCAGTGACTTGGTGTTGTATGGACCTGGCACCAGGTCAGGTTATTCTAATTTCAGGGCTGAATATATTTCTTCTCGATGTAAATATTCCGTTCTGATTTGGGGATTTTCCCCCCAATGCAGCAGGCAGCAGGTTAAAACGGGATCGAACCCGTTTGCCCGGCCTTACATGACCTTAGCTGTTGATAGGCCGTTAAACACCAATAAACAAACAAACACACGAGCTGTACATTTTGTGTCAACATTCAATGTCATTTACAAACTATATGTGCGGGCGGTTGTTTGGCAGCATGCGAAGGATAAATTTAACAATGGGTTTCATCTTCACTAGAATCCTGATATCCCTGGTTTGGCCATCAGGTACATTTTTGACTTTCTGGTACATGAGAGTTGAATCCAGTACTAATTCTATTACTTTTAGGTAGTGGGGCTAAGTGACTATAGTGTGGTTAGGTTATTCTAATTTCAGGGCTGAATATATTTTTTCCCTTAAATATTCAATACTGATTTTAGGATTTTTCACCCAGAACAATGGGTGAATGATGTGCTCCGGCCCTGTCTACACTGCCTAAAATATGTAGCTGTTGACAAGCCATTAAACACAATTGAATAATTCCAGCACAGAAATATTTACACAATTCCCTAACATTTGATTGGCCCGTAGCAAGTCTCTGTCCAAAATTTATATCCCAGTAAACTCCCATGCCGAACTACTTTCCGTAACTGTGAGGCGCAGTTAAAATAATTCTTAAGAAAACGGAAAATAAACACATTTTCTTGATGAATTTATTTCAAATGCTGGAATTATAAGGAATGAATGGCCTTTTTGTTGAATTTATCGGGGATATAAACTTGGAAAAGTCGCGGGAATACTGGACGAGGCCTTCCGGCCTTCGTCTAGTATTCCCGCGACTTTTCCAAGTTTATATCCCGATAAATTCCACAAGAAGGCCATTCATTCCTATAATAAAGAAATATATCGACCCCATTAACCCTGTCTAAAATGACCTTAGGTGTTGACAGGCCATTAAACAGCATTAAATAAATAGATACAGACTGATACAGACTATGTATTTGCTCGAGATCAGTATCAATGGGAAACAACAATGCAGTAAGGGAGGTAATTCCAGAGCCTTGCCAATTTAGTTGAGATTTATTTGCTTGTCTTCATACTCGGTGTTTGCAATTAACAAACTCCAGGCTCTTCTGGACTTACAAACATGGAGCTATCATGGATTTAATATTCAACAAAATTGTTGGTGGTAAAGCTCATTCGAGCTTATGTTATTTGTCGCTATCATGGCGACGTTAAATAAATATTTTGTATTGTTTTATAGCTTTTGCATTAAGAAAGAACTAAAGACTTATAAATACTTTGAGTTACAGATTTACACACTCACGACTCACTAGATGATTTTCAATTAACTCTTAAATGTATAACCGTTTATTTCTACAATTTATGTAAAATTCAGCACTGGAAGAGGTAAGTTTGCTTAAATGTCTAGTAAAACGATGTAAATATTAGTAATACAAAGCAGGCTTTGAACAAGGTAGTCAACTGTAATATGAAACAATATACTTTTTTAAATGAAGGTGGGCAAGTTCTTATCCGAAATTGGCCATTCATATGATCTGCATCACATCACATGGGCCATGCTTGAATTAACAATGGAAATGATTCTGAAGTGCTGTCGAAGCATGTTGTAAATTATTCTAAAGTGCTGTCAAAGCATGTTTTTGATGATAAAAATGGAAAATAAACAGCAGACGACAAAAAATTAAGATAGCAGTGGAAGGGTTAACATAAATTGTAAAAATATACTCTTATATACACTGCATCTCAGATATGACCAGAAAGTAATGCAGATTAGTAAAACATATCTTTTATGGTTAATTTGTATTTCTGGACCCATTTGTCCCTACAAGTCGCCTGAAAAGAAATGCTAAAATAAAAAGTATAATACATATACTAACATAAACGAAAAACCACATATTGAATATCTGAGACACAGTGCCTTTAAGTTGTGGTCTGACAGAAACTCTGATCTACTCACAGGGATTTCTATATAAACTGAGCCACGGATTTACAAACATTGGACACACACAAAGATGATCGAGTTGTCAACTCCATGTGCTGTATAGGATACAGTAACTAGGCAGTGTTCACATTTTTGTTTCCATATTTCCCATCACATTTAGCAAGCAATTATGTTTAAATCATATGATGATCAGGTATAGGGGCTGTTTCACTAAACTCTGTACGACTAAAATGTTTGTAAGTGCAAAATTATGATTAACACCGTTTTTTTGTAAACAATTACTGGATTTATATTTATCAGCAGCCTATGTTCAATAAATGTAAATGCATCAATAAAATTTCCAGACGATCCTAATTTTGCACTTTTAGTCGTACAAAGTTTAGTGAAATGGCCCCCCCCCCCCCCGGGCCCTTAATCAGGATTTGCAAATGCTTGGTAAGTATGCTGTTTTTCATATCCATCCTCGACCTATATTTTCACTGAAGTTGTCGACAATATGGGAACGTGGAATGAGGGCAGAAGTGATAGATGCCATGTGATAATTATCTTATACATGTATGCGGCTCTGACGGAAGAAATTGGGCTTATGTGTTTTGCGACCAATGTATATAAAGATCAGCCTATTCATCCAGTCTGATCAGGATCTGCACTGTTCAACATTCCATCAATGAAACACCCATCTAACAAGCAAAATATATCGTTTTCATGCTATATGAGTGTGCTAATTGATCTGAAGTTACACTGATCACAAATCCCACAAGCCCCATTTCTCCAGTCACAGCCACATTAGTGTGTGCAATTTGATGAGTTACTCAATTTGACAATATGCTTGTTTATGATTGCAAATCAAAACCTGTCATGGAATAGTAATGTGACTGATCAGGGCCTCGTTTGATCAGGGGCTACACTGGTCGCAACCATCGTCAGGCACCTGTTATCAGCTGGCGGCCCATGTATAACCTTCTGGTTCTTTTGAGCTGAATTTTACCACAGACCGTTGGCTTTGTGATAGGCAGTATAGCCTGTTGATAGGCCATTAAACACCAATAAATCAAATTGGTATATGTTGTGTATTATACCATCCTATCACCAAGCTGACAGCCTGTGCATTTTACCCCATAGCTTTTATGATTTTATTGCATAACATGTACACTGATATTAATATGCCATTATGTGAGGTCCATAGGGCCGTGTTTATCATCATCATATTAATTTATACATGTATATTTAATATAACACATCTCCTAAGATGTACTTAATTGAGATTATCATGAGCCCATCATCATGATCATTATAATACAGTTCCGACCATGTACTCCAATATCATGCTTGAAATGAAGCACGATTGATTGGTTAATTTGGAACTGTACTCAAGCTCATTGAAACAAACTTTGGCAGCGAGTTCATCAAAATTGCAAAATATACATTGTACTTATCTAGCAAAGTATACTTTGAGGGAGTAATCATTTATTTTTCCCGAAATGCATTATGTCATATAGAACTAACGACTGCATATATTTGATGATTAAAAGTATGCAGAATCAGCCAAAATGTCTGTGATAATGTAATAAATTCAGAATAATAAAAATTAATAAATTTATCTTTAACCCTTTCCCTGTTTTGCGATATTTCGACTCTTCCAAATCGAAAACATCTGAATAAAAGAATCAAATGCTGGGTCAAATGATGGGTAAATTATCTGATAGAGTAGAAAACATTGTGGGAAAAGGAGAAATTGCTTGTTACAAGCAATTTCTCCTTTTCCCACAATGTTTTCTAAAGACATCTTCTGCAGAGGCGTGAAAAGTCTTTTCTATCAGGGAAAGGGTTAAATTGAAAATTTCTCCCTCAAAGTATTCTTTGCTAGATAAGTATACTTTGCAATGTTGGTGAAATATGCTACATATTTCGAGTACATTCTCAGAAAATTGTAATCATGGGCATAGGTATGCTGTTTGAAATACATATTCAGTATTAATAAATTTTATTAAATTTCTTTTACAAATGAGATTTAAATTCCAGATTAATTTTGATTACATACATTTGTATGTCAATTCAAATGATGGTTCCAAACATATACATTTTCTGGAGAACATTTCTAACAGACGTCATTGTGTTTAATTGAGATGGATTTCACTCTGAAATGTCTTTAAAGCTATTTTTTCACGATTATGATACATGTCAGAAACCAATAATGTACAAACAAAACTAGAAAATATGGTCTGTCGACGCACTTAGGGCCCCTTTAGGTGATTTGAGAAACTCTTACAAAAAAAATTCCAAAAAATAAATGGCGGACAGACAGACGGACAGACAGGGCCAAATATTTTCTAAGTCATTTGGCCTTGACCTGGGGCATGAAAGCCACATAGGTGGGCTATAAAATGAAAATTTGTATAATGATAAAGAAGTATTTCAAGAATAAAGAAGTTTCAAGTAAATCTAACTTACAATATGGATGATGGTAAGGAAGCATATGAAGTTTCATTGTCAGTTCATGAAATAAAAAGAGCCGAAAACTTTAAAGGTGCATGCCCACTCAGTAAGGACAAACTGTTCTTTATATCAGAGACAACATCTGGGAGATTTTCTCCATTACCCCACGTATTGATTGACATTATTATACATTTTATATCACACATAATATATGATATCAGGGGCGATAACTGTGTTTCCTTAAAATGTTAACTGACATTGCTATTCATTCTCTGTATTTATATTTTGATGTGCAATGATCATACTTGTAATGAAAATATTATTTTTTCAGGTGACACATTTAATTAATATAAATAATTAAAAAATATCATGCCTCATTTGCATATGAAAATAGCCTGATACCACCGCGCGTCACTATCAGTAAAATAAATATTACTAAGTGATTATATCTGTATAGCGGGCACTCATAATTTTTAGAACTGGTGGAATAGTGACACATGTACAATGTATACACTTACAGTCTAGCATCAGTATCTCGAAGTCGAAGGGAGATCGTTCATATAGTCGAGATAGGACTAGGTTTGAGGTGGCGATTAAGTGACATGGTCGAATATTTTCGCGAAAAATATGAAATCATTTTACCAATTACACCACGAGTAAACAATCACCAATTAACTAATGACCAAAGGTAGTAAGCTAATCAACATTACAAGATAGCGTGACGACTTTCAGTGACTTGCGTAAATGACCAGCGTGATATGCTTAATGATTTGTGACAAACACACACATATATCCAGGTAGACTAATTAAGCAAACAACGTGAGATAAGTGTGAATTTATTTTCTTTTGTTTGATAATATGTTTGGAAAATTAGTGTCAACCAAATCGATCTTGGCAGCCAGGCACTTCGTGATTTATCCAAGCGTTTAAGTGATCGAGATAGCGAAAAGATAACATATTTTTATACGGAGGGGACAGAATTAACAGTCGAGATAGAGAACATATACGAGATAGGGCATGGTCGAAATAGCCGAGGAAATTTATATTAAACAAATAAGGATATAATTCGGGACTTTAGTGAATCATCGAGATAGGGGATATCATCAAGATACTGATATTCGAGATACTGGTGCTCGACTGTATTTAATTCCTATAAAGAACATGTTGTGCCTACTAAGTGGGCATGTACCTTTAACGCAGATCTTACGGATACAACTAGAAAATGTGGGTGGCAGGTGGGAGCACGCGATGGGTAATTTAACGACCGGGGTTCATCCTTACCGGAATCCCGACTGGAGACCTGGTTTGGCCCTCACATACGTCTTTGGCACTTTGTATGTGACAGTTGAATCTGGTTATACCCCTTATGTGAGTATTACGATATTCGTAATCCTATTTTAGGGGAAGGGGCCAAGTGACTTGGTGTGGTATGGACCTGGCACCAGGTCAGGTTATTCTAATTTCAGGGCTGAATATATTTGTTCTCGATGTAAATATTCCGTTAAACACTAATAAACAAACAAACAAAACAACTAGAAAATGTGTTTAGTAGAACACGGATGCCCCACCTACCGCTTTGATAGTAAACAAAGCAAAATTCTAATTTGAAAAAGGCGAGATAATGCATGATCCGGGGGTCAAATAAAAAATGAAAATAAACTTTGTGCATTTTCATACAGAAGGTAAATACCAAGTTTCAGGTCTGTAGCTATTACAGTTTAAATGGTTTACAAATTACATGGCAAAATTACCAAATTCTAAGTCGAAAAGGGGGAGATAATCCATTACCCGATGGTCGAATCAAACATCAAAATAAACTTTGCGCATCTACTCATCATATAAGGAAGCTACATACCAAGTTCCAGGTGTGTAGCTATTACGGTTTAAAAGTTTTATGAGTTACAAGCCAAAATTGGAAAATGCTAATTCGAAAAGGGGGAGATAATCCATGACTGGGGTCAAATAACTATATCGAAGTAAACTATGCACATCTACTCATCAGAAGGAAGCTACAAACCAAGTTTGTACGGTTTAGAAGTTTTATGAGTTACAACAAGGTTGGTGATGGACGGAAGGACGGGACGGACGGACAGGGACGGACGGACAAGAGTAACACTAAATTCCCCCATACAAACTTTGTATGTCGGTGGTGGGGGTGGGGGGAGGGAGGAGTGTATCACATACATGTATAGTGTCATTTACATGCATATATTATGTACCACAAAATAGCACAAATAGCTTTTATAATAAAGAATGCAAAATTGCAATGCAACCAAGTACTGAACATGTTCACATAGCTGAACTGCCGTAAATATCCCTAAATCATCCAACAAAAATGTTCCCGCCTTTTTAAAGGTTATAGTTACAGGTTTCTTTGGTGAAAAAAATCCAGCATCAAATTAAAGTACTTTGCTGAAATTGGTTGTGACAATAATGTTTTAATTTATATGTGGCCGAGACTGGAGAAATGGGGTTTATGGACCAGTTTAGATCCAGATCAACATGTGGAACCGCAGTCTGGTCAGGTTCTGCACTGTTCGCCCTTCCATCAATGGAACATCAGTCATGCTTCTAACAAGCAATATAGATTGGTTATCAGGCTACACTAGTGTGCTATTTGATCAGTCTGGTCAGGATCTGCACTGTTCGCTATTCAGTCAATGAAACGCCCGTAAAGCTTCTTACTTTTGATACTTATCAGGCTTCAGGAGTGCGCTTGAAGATCAGAAGTTTGAATATCCACAAATACCATAAGCCCCATTTCTCCAGTCACAGCCACATATTTTTTGCTCAAACCATGGGCCACTGGCCGGCAAAATGTGCCTCGTAAAAGTTGCAATTTTTTTTTACATTGATCAGACTGCGTTGATCTGGTAGTACCAGTATGCTGGTCGAAAACTTTGTTAAGTACCTTTTTTCTGCTGGGGCCCAGATATGAAATCAGACTTTGATAGCAGTTCTACATGCACAAAATGTTTTCATTCCACCTGTAACTAGTCATATTTTCATTGGTAAAAACATTCTATTTTCATTGTATATTTATGTATTTTACGGATAACTATTACAATAAATGTGTCCTACATTAAAATTTCTCACGTTGGTTTATGTACGGCTGACCCTATGTGAAGTCAATTGAAGCATATGTTGAGTAGAACATACTTCAAACATTGATGTGTGCAGACAAGTAACCAGGGATGGGGCTAGGCTAATATTAGAGCATTGGACCTAAACCCTTAGACAGCTGCACACAACAATTGTCGTCTGCTGTTGCTTTATATCTTGCCTTATTTCTCAATAAAAACATGTTTTGACATCACTTTAGAATCATTTCCAAGTGCTGTCGAAGCAAGTTGTAAATTATTCTAAAGTGCTGTCAAAGCATGTTTTTGATGATAAAAATGGAAAATAAACAGCAGACAACAACAAAATTAAGATAGCGGTTTAAGGGCTAACACTGCAGGTCTTGTGGTCTATCCCTGCCCTAGGCATAAACAAATACTTTAATTACTAGTACAGTCGAACCTCTCTAAACCGGACACAGAGAAAAGTTAGTTCTGCTCAATTTTGATCGCGTTCATTTCCATTATCTCCGATGATAATGTCTGTTTGTTATCGCGAAGCACCCACACGTGTCTTGGAGTAGTCATTTGTATGTTTTACAGTGGAACCTCACTAAACCAGACACCCTGGGGACCTCCCAGGGTGTCCGATTTAGAGAGGTTCCACTGTATTTCCATCCCCCTGGAAACCAAGGTCCCTTAGCTATTGCTGGGACATTCAACTCCTTCACATTTTACAAGTGACCACTGTCTAAATTTCACATGTGCATACTCGTACTGCTACACCATTATTTCATTAAACATTAATAATCAATACATTTCCCCACAATTCAGCATAACATGGATGTCACAAATCTCTTATATACATTTATTGATTTTGAACCTGTTTGCCCGGTCATGTAACATTAGCTGTTGATAGGCCGTTAAACACTAATAAACAAACATTTATTGTATCCCCCGGACTCCGTCGGGGGATACTATGGATTTGACAGCGGGCCGCGTCCGCCGCGGACACTTCTTGTCCGGAGCATAACTCGAACACCCTTTGGAATATTTTCATGAAACTTCACACATGCATAGACCACGACCCGAAGGTTTTTGAGTTATCTCCCTTTTTTGTTTCGCGCACTGATTTCGTGTCCGGAGCATAACTCGACCACCCTTTGGAATATTTTCATGAAACTTCACACATGCATAGACCACGACTCGAAGGTGTGTCGCACACAAGAATGACAACTCTTGCATAGCTAATTGTTGAGTTATCTCCCTTTTTTGTTTCGCGCACTGATTGACCATAACTCGACCACCCTTTGGAATATTTTTATGAAACTTCACATATTCAATTAGACCACGAACCGAAGGTGTGTCGTGCACAAGAATGACAACTCTTGCATAGCTAATTTTTTAGTTATCTCCCTTTTTTAGCTCACCTGAGCAAAGCTCATGTGAGCTATTGTTATGGCAAAGTGTCCGTCGTCCGTCGTCCGTCGTCCGTCGTCCGTGAACATTTTCAATCATCTTCTTCTCCCGAACTGCTGAGCCGATATTGGTCAAACTTCACAGGGATGATATATGGGTGATGCCATTTCAGATTTGTTAAAATGGAGGTCATCGACAATCCATGATGGCCGCAATGGAAAAGTAGGTCAAATTCTTAAAAAATCTTCTTCTCACGAACCGCCAGGCCGATTTCGACGATACTTGGTATGAATGATCGATAGTTAACGCTGTTTCAGATTTGTTCATATGGTTGCCCGTGGGTCAAAAATGGGCGTCGCCCGAGGGGTCAAATAGGGGTCAAATTTGATTTTTAACCGAATATAGTCATGTAATATATCAAATCGAAGGTATTGACGAGACAATCACTCTGGAACATTTTTTGTCTAAATCATATGATTATGTCATCCAAGATGGCCACCGATAGTTCAAATGGTCATTCTTTTACTAAAGATTTCAAACGTATTCTTCTTGTGAACTGCTTGGACGATATTGGCCAAACTTAACTGTAATGGTCTGTTGGTGAAGCCTGTTCATTTTTGTTAAAATGGAGGTCATCACCAAATCCAAGATGTCCGCCGTTGAAAAGTAGGTCAAATTGTCAAAAAATCTTCTTCTCACAAACCTCCAGGCCGATTTCGACGAAACTTAGTGTGAATGATTGATAGTTAACGCTGTTTCAGATTTGTTCATATGGTGGCCCCTGGGTCAAAAATGGGCGTGGCCCGAGGGGTCAACTAGGGGTCAAATTATATTTTTGCCCGAATATGGTTATATAATATATCAAATCGAAGGTATCGACTAGTCGATCACTCTGGAGCATTTTTTGTCTAAATCAGATGATTTTGTCATCCAAGATGGCCACCGAAAGTTAAAAAAGTTGTTCTTTTACTAAAGCTTTCAAACGTATTCTTCTTGTGAACTGCTTGGCCGATATTGGCCAAACTTAACTGTAATGGTCTGTGGGTGAAGCCTGTCCATTTTTTGTCCCGCCTGCTTTAGCAGAAGCGGGACATAGGCATAGCTTTTCCGTCGGCGGCGTCGTCGTCGGCGTCGGCGTCAACATTTCACGTTAAGTTTTTGCGTTTAGGTCAGTTTCCAGAAAACTATAACATCTACGACCTCCATACTTGGTATACATCAACACTGTGGTGTAACCATCTCACACAGAGGGAGCCCATGTGACCTTGACCTAATTTTCATGGTTGATTGACCTACTTTTCACATGCATTCAACGTTAAGTTTTTGCGTTTAGCTCTGTTTCTAAAACTTAACGCTCAGGTTAATTCATTGTAACTTCTGTTTCCCTCAATGGAATGCTTTAATATTCCATACATGCATTTGTCACATCCCGCGTCACTCTACAGAAAACCCATGATGCCCGCTAACGCCAAAGGTCAAGGTCACTGACTTAGAACTTTCCGTGTTTGGAAGAGTTAATGCTCAGTTTATGCTTTAATATTCCATACATACATATGTAACAACATCCCACATCATTCTACAGAAAGCCCATGTTGCCCGTTAACCCCAAAGGTCAAGGTCACTGACTTACAAATTTCCGTGTTTGGAAAAGTTAACGCTCAGTTTATGCTTTAATATTTGTTTGGAAAAGTTAACGCTCAGTTTATTCTTTAATATTCCATACATGCATTTGTAACAACATCCCGCATCACTCTACAGAAAGCCCATGATGCCCGCTAACGCCAAAGGTCAAGGTCACTGACTTAGAACTTTCCGTGTTTGGAAAAGTTAATGCTCTGTTTATGCTTTAGTATTCCATACATGCATTTGTAACAACATCCTGCATCATTCTACAGAAAGCCCATGGTGCCCGCTAACCCCAAAGGTCAAGGTCACCGACTTAGAAATTTCCGTGTTTGGAAAAGTTAACGCTCAGTTTATGCTTTGATATTCCATACATGCATTTGTAACAACATCCCGCATCATTCTACAGAAAGCCCAATGTGCCCGCTAACCCAAAAGGTCAAGGTCACTGACTTAGAAATTTCCGTGTTTGTAAAAGTTAACGCTCAGTTTATGCTTTAATATTCCATACATGCATTTGTAACAACTGCCGCATCATTCTACATAAAGCCCATGGTGCCCGCAAAGCCCAAAGGTCAAGGTCGCTGACTTAGAAATTTCCGTGTTTGGAAAAGTTAACGCAGTTTAGCTTTAAATTCAATAACACAGTAAAACATCCTGCATTTCAATCCCTACGAAAGCCCATCCATACATGCATTTGTAACACATCCTGCATCATTCTACTAGAAAGCCCTGGTGCCCGCAAACCACAAAGGTCAAGGTCGCTGACTTAGAAATTTCCGTGTTTGGAAAAGTTAACACTCAATTTATGTATGCTTTAATATTCCATACATGCATTTGTAACAACATCCCGCATCATTCTACAGAAAGCCCATGGTGCCCGCAAACCGCAAAGGTCAAGGTCGCTGACTTAGAAATTTCCGTGTTTGGAAAAGTTAACGCTCAGTTTATGCTTTAATATTCCATACATGCATTTGTAACAACATCCCGCATCATTCTACAGAAATCCCATGATGCCCTCTAACGCCAAAGGTCAAGGTCACTGGCTTAGAGAAATTTTCGTGTTTGGATAAGTTAACGCTCAGTTTATGCTTTAATATTCCATACATGCATTTGTAACAACATCCCGCATCATTCTGCAGAAAGCCCATGGTGCCCGCTAACCCCAAAGGTCAAGGTCACTGACTTAGAAATTTCCGTGTTTGGAAAAGTTAATGCTCAATTTATGTATGCTTTAATATTCCATACATGCATTCGTAACAACATCCCGCATCATTCTACAGAAAGCCCATGGTGCCCGCAAACCGCAAAGGTCAAGGTCGCTGACTTAGAAATTTCCGTGTTTGGAAAAGTTAACGCTCAGTTTATGCTTTAATATTCCATACATGCATTTGTAACAACATCCCGCATCATTCTACAGAAAGCCCATGATGCCCTCTAACGCCAAAGATCAAGGTCACTGGCTAAGAGAAATTTTCGTGTTTGGATAAGTTAACGCTCAGTTTATGCTTTAATATTCCATACATGCATTTGTAACAACATCCCGCATCATTCTGCAGAAAGCCCATGGTGCCCACTAACCCCAAAGGTCAAGGTCACTGACTTAGAAATTTCCGTGTTTGCAAAAGTTAACGCTCAGTTTATGCTTTAATATTCCATACATGCATTTGTAACAACATCCCGCATCATTCTACAGAAATCCCATGGTGCCTGCTAACCCCAAAGGTCAAGGTCACTGAATTAGAAATTTGCGTGTTTGCAAAAGTTAACGCTTAGTTTATGCTTTAATATTCCATACATGCTTTTGTAACAACATCCAGCATCATTCTACAGAAAGCCCATGGTGCCCGCAAACCCCAAAGGTCAAGGTCGCTGACTTCCGTGTTTGGAAAAGTTAACGCTCAGTTTATGTTTTAATATGCCATATATGCATTTGTAACAACATCCCGCATCATTCTACAGAAAGCCCATGGTGCCCGCTATCCCCAAAGGTCAAGGTCACTGAATTAGAAATGTCCGTGTTTGGAAAAGTTAACGCTCAGTTTATGCTTTAATATTCCATACATGCATTTGTAACAACATCCTGCATCATTCTACAGAAAGCCCATGATGCCCGCTAACCCCAAAGGTCAAGGTCGCTGAATTAGAAATTTTCATGTTTGGATAAGTCAACGCTCAGTTTATGCTTTAATATTCCATATATGCATTTGTAACATCCCGCATCATTCTACAGAAAGCCCATGGTGCCCGCTAACCCCAAAGGTCAAGGTCACTGACTTACAAATTAACGCTCAGTTTATGCTTAAATATTCCATACATGCATTTGTAACAACATCCCGCATCATTCTACAGAAAGCCCATGTTGCTCACTAACCCCAAGGTTATTACAAGCTCCATATATACTATAAAACTGCGCCAGGCAGGACATTTTGCTCCGCGGAGCTCTTGTGTTAAAATGGAGGTCATCACCAAATCCAAGATGTCCGCCGTTGAAAAGTAGGTCAAATTGTCAAAAAATCTTCTTCTCACAAACCTCCAGGCTGATTTCGACGAAACTTGGTGTGAATGATTGATATTTAACGCTGTTTCAGATTTGTTCATATGGTGGCACCTGGGTCAAAAATGGGCGTGGCCCGAGGGGTCAACTAGGGGTCAAATTATATTTTTGACCGAATATGGTCATATAATATATCCAATCCAAGGTATCGACGAGAAGATCACTCTGGAGCATGTTTTGCCAAAATCAGATGATTATGTCATCCAAGATGGCCACCGACAGGTCACAAGGTTGTTCTTTTACTAAAGATTTCAAAGGACTTCTTCTTGTGAACTGCTTGGCCGATATTGACCAAACTTAACTGAAATGGTTTGTTGGTGAAGCCTGTTCATTTTTGTCAAAATGGAGGTCATCACCAAATCCAAGATGTCCGCCGTTGAAAAGTAGGTCAAATTGTCAAAAAATCTTCTCACAAACCGCCAGGCCGATTTCGACGAAACTTTGTATGAATGATCGATAGTTAACGCTGATTCAGATTTGTTCATATGGTGGCCTCTGGGTCAAAAATGGTCATTGCCCAGGGGTCAAATAGGGGTCAAATTTTATTTTTGACCGAATATGGTCATTAGCCAGGTTTTTTGAAAAAAAATCCAGGCTATTGGATTGGCGAAAGCCGGGCGGGCGGCGGGCGGGCGGCGGGTGGCGTCCACAATCAATGTTAAGTTTTCGTGTTTGAGTCCATTTCTTTGTTCTTTGTTACTGTACCACCTAGGACCACCAAACTTTCACAGCTTCATAATCAAGGGGTGCCCACCACATATCACTATCCAACATGTTACTTTTTTTTTTAATTTTTTTTAACTTCACATTTTTTCCGCGCAGTCGACTTAGCCATTTTCAATGTTAAGTTTTCGCATTTACAATGTTAAGTTTTCGTGTTTAAGTCCATTTCTTTGGTACTGTACCACCTAGGACCACCAAACTTTCACAGCTTCATAACCAAGGGGTGCCTACCACATACAACTATCCAACATGTGACCATTTTTTTACCTTCACCTATTATTTCTACGTAATTGACTTAGCCATTTTGTATGTCTGGTTAAATTTTTTGGTTAAAACTTTTTTGTTATACTATATCTCTGCAACTGCTTCGCCCATTACCTTGAAACTTCACATGGGTGTTTATCATCGTCCATATTTTCATTCTAACCCCAAACCGTGCGGCCCCTGTGCCCAATGTCAAGGTCAAATTACTTTGAATTTTTTTGTTAAAGTTTGTTTGTGTACTATATCTCTGCAACTGCTTCACCCAATACCTTGATACTTCACATGGGTGTTTATCATCATTGTTACACCTGCTTGCGGAAAGCGCGATCCTGTGCCCAATGTCAAGGTCAAATTACTTTGAATTTTTTTGTTAAAGTTTTTTTCGTGTACTATATCTCTGCAACTGCTTCACCCAATACCTTGATACTTCACATGGGTGTTTATCATCATTGTCGCACCTGCTTGCGGAAAGCGCGATCCTGTGCCCAATGTCAAGGTCAAATTACTTTGAATTTTTTTGTTAAAGTTTTTCGTGTACTATATCTCTGCAACTGCTTCACCCAATACCTTGATACTTCACATGGGTGTTTATCATCATTGTCGCACTTGCTTACGGAAAGCGCGATCCTGTGCCCTATGTCAAGTTCAAATTACTTTTAATTTTTTTGTTCAAGTTTTTTCGTGTACTATATCTCTGCAACTGCTTCACCCAATACCTTGATACTTCACATGGGTGTTTATCATCATTGTCACACCTGCTTGCGGAAAGCGCGATATCGTCGGCATTTTGGCATACGTCCATCCGTTCGTCCGTGTGTCCGGTTAAAGTTTTTTGGTTAAAGTTTTTCCATCTACTATATCTATTTTTTTAGTGTCCATGCCTCGCCCCAAGGCGCGACATGCAGGCCACGGCCATCTAGTCTACAAAAAGTGGGTATAATTATGTTATCCAAGTGTCTATGCTTGGAAAAAACCTGGCCTTCGTGGCTTTGCCTCGTTTCTTGTTTTATATATCAAATCGAAGGTATAGCAGTAAATCACATGCACATTCGCAATATATGTTAGATCAGAAGGTACCAACAAATTCTGTGGAACATTTGAAGTTGTAAGTGAAGAGTCTTTGTGAAATCAAGATGACCACTATGGAGGCTTTTAGGTGAGCGATACAGGCCCATTTGGGCCTCTTGTTTGTTTTCGCGCACAGATTTCCTGTCCGGAGCATAACTCAACCACCCTTTGGAATATTTTCATGAAACTTCACACATGCAGACCACGACCCGGAGGTGTGTCGCGCACAAGAATGACAACTCTTGCGTAGCTAATTTTTGAGTTATCTCCCTTTTTAGCTCGACTATTCGAAGAATAAGTAGAGCTTATGTTGTCACCCCGGCGTCGGCGTCACGCCTTGGTTAAGGTTTTTAGTCAAGCTTGTATATGGAATACTACTGGCCCTACACCCACCATACTTGGACAACTTCATCTCCTAGTGATGTACATCAATAACCCCTGATCTATATTTCACCTTGACCTACATTTCCTCTTGAATTACTTGGTTAATTCCCCTTGGTTAAGGTTTTTACTCAACCTTGGTTAAGGTTTTTAGTCAAGCTTGTATATGCAATACTACTGGCACTACACCCACCATACTTGGACAACTTCATCTCCTAGTGATGCACATCAATAACCCCTGATCTATATTTGACCTTGACCTACATTTCCTCTTGAATTACTTACTTAATTCCCCTTGGTTAAGGTTTTTAGTCAACCTTGGTTAATGTTTTTCTTCAAGCTTGTACATTGAATACTATTGTGCATCCAGACACCATACTTCGACAACCTTTTCTCATAGGTATGTACATCAATAAACCCCTGATCTATTATTTGACCTTGACCTACATTTCCTCTTCAATTACTTACTTAATTCCTTTTGGTTAAGGTTTAGTCAACCTTCTATATGGCAATACTACTGGCCCTACACCCACCATACTTGGACAACTTCATCTCCTAGTGATGTACATCAACAACCCCTGATATATATTTGACCTTCACCTACATTTCCTCTTGAATTACTTACTTAATTCCCCTTGGTTAACGTTTTTAGTCAAGCTTGTAGATGGAATACTCCTGGCCCTACACCAACCGTACTTGGACAACTTCATCTCCTAGTGATGTACATCAACAACCCCTGACCTATATTTGACCTTGACCTACATTTCCTCTTGAATTACTTACTTAATCCCCTTGGTTAAGGTTTTTACTCGACCTTGGGTAAGCTTTTTACTCAAGCTTGTACATGGAATACTATTGTGCATACAGACACCATACTTGGACAACCTTTTCTCATAGTCATGTACATCAATAACCCCTGATCTATATTTGACCTTCACCTACATTTCCTCTTGAATTACTTACTTAATTCTCTTTGGTTAAGGGTTTTAGTCAAGCTTGTAGATGGAATACTCATGGCCCTACACCAACCATACTTGGACAACTTCATCTCCTAGTGATGTACATCAACAACCCCTGACCTATATTTCACCTTGACCTACATTTAACCTTAAATTACTTACTTAATTCCCCTTGGTTAAGGTTTTTACTCAACCTTGGTTAAGGTTTTTAGTCAAGCTTGTAGATGGAATACTATTGTGCATACAGACACCATACTTGGATAACTTTTTCTCATAGGGATGTACATCAATAACCCCTGACCTTTATTTTACCTTCACCTACATTTAACCTTGAATTACTTGCTTAATGTTTATAGTTAAGCTTGTATATGGAATACTTCTGGGCCTACATCAACCATACTTGGACAACTTCATCTCCTAGTGATGTACATCAATAATCCCTGACCTATATTTGTCCTTGACCTACTTTTATCCTTGGATTACTTAGTTATCTCCCCTTGGTTACGGTTTTTACTCAAGCTTGTATATGGAATACTCCTGGGCCTACAGCAACCATACTTGGAAAACTTTATCTCCTAGTGATGTACGTCAATAACCCCTGACCTATATTTGACCATTGACCTACATTTCCTCTTCAATTACTTACTTAATTCCTTTTGGTTAAGGTTTTTAGTCAACCTTCTATATGGAATACTACTGGCCCTACACCCACCATACTTGGACAACTTCATCTCCTAGTGATGTACATCAACAACACCTGATCTATATTTGACCTTCACCTACATTTCCTCTTGAATTACTTACTTAATTCCCCTTGGTTAACGTTTTTAGTCAAGCTTGTAGATGGTGGAATACTCCTGGCCCTACACCAATCATACTTGGACAACTTCATCTCCTAGTGATGTACATCAACAACCCTGACTGATATTTGACCTTGACCTACATTTTAACCTTGTTTAATTACTTACTTAATTCCCCTTGGTTAAGGTTTTTACTCGACCTTGGTTAAGCTTTTTACTCAAGCTTGTACATGGAATACTATTGTGCATACAGACACCATACTTGGACAACCTTTTCTCATAGTCATGTACATCAATAACCCCTGATCTATATTTGACCTTGACCTACATTTCCTCTTGAATTACTTACTTAATTCTCTTTGGTTAAGGTTTTTAGTCAAGCTTGTAGATGGAATACTCATGGCCCTACACCAACCATACTTGGACAACTTCATCTCCTAGTGATGTACATCAACAACCCCTGACCTATATTTCACATTGACCTACATTTAACCTTAAATTACTTACTTAATTCCCCTTGGTTAAGGTTTTTACTCAACCTTGGTTAAGGTTTTTAGTCAAGCTTGTAGATGGAATACTATTGTGCATACAGACACCATACTTGGATAACTTTTTCTCATAGGGATGTACATCAATAACCCCTGACCTTTATTTTACCTTCACCTACATTTAACCTTGAATTACTTTCTTAATGTTTATAGTCAAGCTTGTATATGGAATATTTCTGGGCCTACATCAACCATACTTGGACAACTTCATCTCCTAGTGATGTACATCAATAATCCCTGACCTATATTTGACCTTGACCTACTTTTATCCTTGGATTACTTAGTTATCTCCCCTTGGTTACGGTTTTTTACTCAAACTTGTATATGGAATACTCCTGGGCCTACAGCAACCATACTTGGAAAACTTTATCTCCTAGTGATGTACGTCAATAACCCCTGACCTATATCTGAAATTGACCTACATTTAACTTTGAATTGCTTACTTAATTTCCCTTGGTTAATGTTTTTAGTCAACCTTGGTTAAGGTTTTTATGCAGGCCGCAGCCACCTTCTTTGTCAAGCTATGTGTACATCGACAACCCTCGTAGTCGAGCTATGCTGTTCTCCTACAGCTCTTGTTTGTTTTGCGCACTCTACAAACTGGACAATAATGCATGAAGACCCGTTTTCTCGTGTGCTCTGTACACCTTATCTGTAGAGAGAACAATAGAGACTGGGAGAACCATTCACCTGTGCATGTGCTAGCATGTGCAAATGTCCAGTCTTGACCACTCTGACCACAGGTAATTTATACAGGTAAATTACTATATTGTATATTACATTTCCGTAAACTGTGTTGAAAATATTGTGGCATTATGTGGACCTGTGCAGATATATGTAGATAAATATAGGACTATTAAAAAAATTCTGGGCTCCAGTAGCAAGCATTATTATTTTTAATTTTTAAACTTTTTTTTTCCATTTTTTTTTTCAAATTCTTTTTAAATTTTTGTCTAGTAGCATAAGGTCGTAAGTGCTATATACAGACTATTATCATATAATAAAACAATTATTGACCAGTGAGCCATAGAATATAATCTGATATTCCATGGCTCACTAGTCAATAATTGTATAATGTTCGGGCCAGTCAAAATTGCTTTCGGGCCCAGGCTCGAGGTCAAGGCGGGACAAGGCGAGGCATTTGATTCCGTGGAATTCTTGTTTACTTATCTCCCTTTGTTGGTTCATGCTCTGATTTCGTATCCAGAACATAACTAGAACACCCTTTGGAATATTTTTATGCCCCACCACGATAGTGGAGGGGGCATTTAGTGCTACCCTTGTCCGTCCGTCCGTCCGCACACACGAATGGGTACTTGTTGTAAGCGTACAGGGATCTTATTGGGTAGGGTTAGGATAGTGTTGGGTACTCTTGTTGGGTATTTTTATACAGTAAAAACCCAACAAGTATTCATTCGTAGGAACGTGCGTCCCGTCCTCCCGTCCGTACCGTCCCGTCCGTCACAAAACTTTAACACTCGGGTAAATGTCTCATAATTTCTGCATCCTTTGACCGATCTGCTTCATATTTCATATACACATTGCTCTGATGGTTCACTACCGACCTGTGCCAAATCCACGTTTGTCCTGCCCCCGCCAAGCCCAGGGTCAAGGTCACATACTTGGTGCTTTCAAAAAACTTTTAACGCTCAGGTTAATATCTAATAATTTCTGTTTTCCTTTCACGATCAGCTCATATTTCATATACACTTAGCTCTAAAGGTCCCTCCTCATACCGCCCTGTGCCAAAATCCACGTTCGTCCTGCCCCCGCCAAGCCCAGGGTCAAGGTTACATACTTGGTGCTTCAAAAACTTTAACGCTCGGGTAGATATCTTATAATTTCTGTTTTCTTTCACGGATCAGCTTCATATTTCATATACGCATTGCTCTAATGGTCCTCTACCGCCCTGTGCCAAATCCACGTTCGTCCTGCCCCCGCCAAGCCCAGGTCAAGGTCACATACTTAGTGCTTCAAAAACTTTAACGCTCGGGTAAATATCTTATAATTTCTGTTTTCTTTCATGGATCATCTTCATATTTCATATACGCATTGCTCTAATGGTCCTCTACTGCCCTGTGCCAAATCCACGTTCGTCCTGCCCCCGCCAAGCCCAGGGTCAAGGTCACATACTTGGTGCTTCAAAAACTTTAACGCTCAGGTAAATATCTTATAATTTTTCTTTCCATTCACGGATCAACTTCATATTTCATATACGCGTTGCTCTAATGGTCCTCTACCTCCCTGTGACAAATCCACGTTCGTCCTGCCCCCGCCAAGCCCGGGGTTAACATCACATACTTAGTGCTTCAAAAACTTTAACGCTCAGGTTAATATCTTATAATTTCTGTTTTCTTTCACGGATCAGCTTTATATTTCTATATGCATTGCTCTAATGGTTCCTCTACCGCCCTGTGCCAAATACCACGTTTGTCCTGCCCCCGCCAAGCCCAGGGTCAAGATCACATACTTGTGCTTCAAAAAACTTTAACGCAATCAGGTTAAAAGAAAATTTTGACTTGCAATTTGGCCTATCATTTATTATCAAAGCGATATGTGGGACATCCGTGTTCTATGAACACATTTTCTAGTTTATTAAACTTCACACATGCATAGAAGACGACCCAAAGGTGTGTCGCACGTAAGAATGACAACTCTTGCGTCGTTAATTTCTTAGTTATCTCCCTTTGTTATTTTGTGCACTGATTTCGTGTCCGGAGCATAACTCGAACACCCTTTGGAATAGACCACGACCCTAAAGGTGTGTCACGCAAGAATGACAACTCTTGCATCACTAATTTTTTAGTTATCTCCCTTTGTTTTTCCGTCACTGATTTTGACACCCTTTTTTCAAACTACTTGTGTATCTGGGGAGGGGGATACACATGCGCTTGTCGACAAGCGTCCATTTCTAGTTGATTGTCAGCGTATACAAATTCTGCCAAACCCCAGTTTGTTTCAAGAAATATGATGAAAGCAATATTTGTCTCTCACCATTGATGATAGGAAGGAGGTATATCACTTTGTTCTTACTTCTGTCTGTATGTCCGTCTTGTTTGCAGAGTTTACCCATCATGTCCTAATTTCAATGATTAGTTTATTACAATGTATTCTGATACTTGGCTATATGTGAGCATGACAAGTTCACTGAATCACTTGATCATTTTCACATCAAAAAGTTCCTTTTAGGCAGTCCAAACATAATGTCTGGTTAGGAGTCAACACGGTCAAATTATATTTTAAACCCGATACATATAATTGCCTTGTCCGCTGTCTGAAAAGATGGTTTGGGTTCAAATGTGCAAGCACACCAAACCCACCGGAGGCTTTGGTGAGAATTGACCCAAACTACTGGTTCTAAAATCCAACTCTTTAACCATTGATTGATCTCAGCTCCCGAAATATTAATGGTACATGGTTGTCAATTTCCACTTTCACATGAATTTAAACCAATCCCATAATATATATGAGATTTGTATTGGCCCAATATGTACCAACTGATAGCACAATGTATCAGGCATCAACCCGATATGAATATCGGGGTTACTGTGAAGTGAAAACAGACGTTTCATTGGTCGAACGGCGTCACATGATGTTACCGAATGACTACAGTGTAATGGCACAACCTAAACAAGTTGCATGTGTTCTTTTCAATAAAAATATACATTATACATATTTGACCATTGGCTAGCATAAACAGAGGATCTTACACGAGTGATGATTTAATATGATATTTATTGTTTACTGATTTCAAAACGAGGCTATGCCGAGTTTATGATGTCGGATGAGTTTAATAAACATCTTTAAATCAACACAAATGTTAGATTATATGTATTGCCTAATCACATCATCATAATTTGAATCTGGCTAAGTAACTAACACGTTTCCTGTAGCGGGCTCATTTGCATTTTTATTACACTGTTATTAAACTGTAAAAGCCCATTTTAGGCAATAAAAGGATTTATTATATACATACTTTTGTTTCCCATTGAAACACATTGGAACGCAAGCCGTCAATATTTTTCCATTTCGATGTCTCGCGAGTTCATATTGGTCAGTGCCGGAACTACGTTTCATCTCGCAAAATAGTTCCTTCAAAATCACCACTAGTTGGTTGATTTTATTTAGATTTTGTACATTTTTTATGCACATATACATTTAATATGAGTGATGTACGTATACCGGTATACTAAAATGGTTACTGTATTTGATTTGTATGTGGATATATGCCACTCGTTGTGCCGCACAGCGATATTGCACTCCTAAAGTTGCGCAATATCGCACGCTGCGGAGCTCGTGCATATATTCACATACAAATCAAATATCCTATAATTATTAGGCAGCAACGCCGACACAATGCAATTATGGTCAATCTGGATTCAAACCTACTTTCACTGATGTTTCATTGGTTGGATGACATCACATGACGTCAGTGCAATGATGCAATATAAGTTGGTATTCCTTGCAAAAAACAGCATTAAACTTACACACTTCACAGTACATAGTACAAAATATCACCTGATAAATAGAAACCCGGCTATTGTATAACAGTCAAGTTTCATCAGACTCAGGTTAAAAACAATAGACTTTCTCTCTGGCCTTGCCTGATAACCAAAAGACACTAGCCTGGTAGTTATGTTGTATCTGTAGCCTATTTCACCAATATTGCAAAGTATACTTTTCTAGCAAAGTATACTTTGAAGGAGAAATTTTCAATTTTAGGATAAATTTATTAATTTTTATTATACTGAATTTATTACATTATCACACCCAGTTTGGCTGTGATAATGTAATAAATTCAGTATAATAATTCTGCATACGTTTAATATCAAATATATGCAGTTGTTAGTTCTATATGAAATAATGCATTTCGGGGAAAATAAATGATTACTCCCTCAAAGTATACTTTGCAATGTTGGTGAAATCGGCTCCAGGTAACCTGCCCTGTATGGACTAAATACATACTGACTGATAACATATTGTTATGCTCCCTGAAAAAATATTTTCGGGGGAGCATATAGTTACCGCTTTGTCCGCCGTCCGCGTTTTACGTTAAAGTTTTTCAAATTGCTATATCACTGTGACTGCTTGGGATATCAGCTTGAAACTTCATATACACAGTGATCACCATCAATATTGTCATTGTATACCCTACTTGTATACCCATGCTCCCATGAGTCCAAGGTCAAATGACTTAGAATTATTTTTTAAAGCCTACGTTAAAGTTTTTCAAATTGCTATATCTCTGTGACCGTATGCGATATGAACTTGAAACATATACACATTGATCACCATTTATCGTGATTAATAAGCATACTACACCAATACCCAGGATCAAGGACTTTGAATTTCAATCCAGTCGTCATCGGGGAACATTTGTCGGATTTACCGACCATCTAGTTGCATCAGGCATTGACAAACATCCGGGTTATAACATTTGACCTTTTTCGTGTGTTAAGCATGCACAATTGTTTTTGTGATGCTTACTTTAGCACATGCCCATGATCATGTTACTTTAGCACATGCCCATGATCATGTTACTTTAGCACATGCCCATGATCATGTTACCATCAAATGCCTCACCATCCGTGGGATGTACTTAGTCGCCACCCTCTCCGTCTGTCGAAGATTTTCATTAAAGTTTTCAGCTACCTACTACCTCTGTTACAGTAATTCAAATTGGCTTGAACTTTCATATGATTATTTGTCAGCATCCACATTCTCATTCTATAGCCCACCCATGTGGTCACTGTGGTCACTGTGGTCACTGTGCTCACGGTCAAGGTAAAATGCACTGTTTAAAGTTTTTGAGGGGTACCGCTTCTGTCAGGGTGGCTGATTTCTCGTCTTTATCTTTATTATGAAGCAAGTGTGTGGTTGTACAAGAAATATTTTAATTTCTTCATAACCATAGCGATACATACTACTGAGCGAGTACTGACAACATAAACAGTGACAATATTTCGGCATACTTTATTATTTTGATAACATAAACTAGATTTGACACAAAATGGATCATGTGTTACTTCCAAAATGGCATACTGAACATTGACATTCAACCATCTTGGTAAATATGATATAATATTGTTAACCCACTGGTACATGCGGAATACACCTTTACGGGTATGATTTTTCTTATTTTTGTTATTTCTCAATAAAAGTATATGTTACGACCACACAGTTGAACCATCTCGATGATTAGACGGTTCAAATATTGATCGTGTCATATACTTCTAAGCACATTTAAATAAAATATTTATGATTTTCCCCAATCAAAATGGCATATCCTCCGACAGCATGAAATAGGTTAATGACCCATAAATGGCCTACTATCACCACTCTATACCATCAATCTCAACGTACATGTATATGTAGCACATATTTGATTGTGTTTGGGTATGATCTGTAGCCTATTTCATCGACATTGCAAAGTATACTTTACTAGCAAAGTATACTTTGAGGGAGTAATCATTTATTTTTCCTGAAATGCATTATTTCATATAGAACTAACAAATGCATATATTTCATGATTAAAAATATGCAGAATTATTATACTGAATTTATTACATTATCACAGCCAAATTGGCTGCGATAATGTAATAAATTCAGTATAATAAAAATTAATAAATTTATCATAAAATTGAAAATTTCTCCCTCAAAGTATACTTTGCTACTAAAGTATACTTTGCAATGTTGATGAAATAGGCTACAGGACATGAATCAAGTCTGAAAAGGAAACGGGTTTATAGTAAGATGTGCTGTAAAAGTTATCAATTAGTAAAACATCCTCTTATAAATATCTACTGGTAGTTTCAAGAAAACATTCCATAGGGTATTTTTTTATGTTTAGTACACAAGTTAAGCCTGAAAAGAAAGAAAGGTAATAACTTTGTACAGTGACGTTTCTATGAGAGTTGTGATTCATGCGACACACCCTTGGATCAATATCTACCAAAGTTTTAAATTTCAAGAAAATATTCAATATTCGATGGAATATTTGAGATATGCTCCAGACACATATTACAGTCTGAAAAAGAGCAAGGACTTGACAACAAGAGTTGTCATTCTTGCATCTGACACACCATTGGGTCGATATCTACCTATGTGTAAATTTTTCAAAACTATTCACGATAAGCTCCAGGCATGATTGTCAGTCTACATGCCAGCCGACTAACACACTATATTCACCTAAACATTTTGGTTGGAGGAGATTGAAAAAGTTTCTAAATAAATGATATAGAAGTAAATAGAGGATATTCCATCGTACATTTTGAATAGCGGGAAATAATACACAAGTGTGCCTCGGCTTCCGCGTAAGCAACGAGTGAGCATAGTGAACGAGTTGCTTGCAGGGACGCCGACAGACACGAGTGTATTATTTCCGCTATTCAAACATGTACGATGGAATATCCTATTTATTATACTTCCACGGCAGATATTAGCCCTGTGCAGGTACCGGGGCGGGATCAACTGATCCTGAGAATAGTGCTGCAGTAGCCATTGCTTGTCGTAAAAGGCTACTAAACTGGCTTAACGATTGGGTTCATACTTTCCGGAACCCACTATACCGGATTTGGCCCTCATGTACATTTTTGGCTTTCTTGTATGTGAGAGTTGAGTCAGGCTATGCCCCATATATAAAAGTAAGATTAGAGCTAATCCTATTACTTTTAGGGGATGGGATAAATGATGCTGGTGTGGCAAGGGCCTGGCACCAGATCAGGTTGTTCTAATTTCAGGACTGAATATATATTTTGATTGTAAATATTGAGTTCTGAAGTTGGGATTTACCCCCCTCGGACAGGTGGATACGGGACACGACCCCGTTGACCCGTCTGCGTGTAGACTCCCTGAGGCTTGTACCTCTATGTCAGAAAAGCAGACGTTAAACCCTATTCACTCACTCACTCACTCACTCACTCCACGGCAGATATATATGCACATTTAGTCTATTTTTGAGATTATAATCCACGAATTGTGATGTGCGCATGAATAGTTATACAATGACATGTTTTCCCGCGTTTTGACGTTACGTTGTGCGACTTCAAATGTGACTTTGAAATGCAAATTACGCAGCTGTTTCTATGAGCCAGATATTTTGAGTGCATATTTGGAATGTGTCACATTAACATTCTAGATTAGTAGAGACCCTTTCAAAATTTTCAAATAACTTTATTTTGTCTGTAATAAAAATTAAACATTTTGCATGGTAGCTCGTGGTTTCTAAGAAAACAGGCGCACAATTACGGGTGTTCTCTTCACGGTGTATTATTTGTAAGGAGTTGATTACGGGTTTTCTCTCACAGCGAAACCAGTGCAAATAATTTGCAAGAGTGTAATAAATAAATATATTTTATTTGACTTTCTGTTGGCAGTAATTGAGTCATACTTCGATGTTGCTGTCAGAATTATATCCGTATTTTTTCAACATCTTGTCCTCATTTTTGAAGGAAGATTTCTCTGTCCGCGTGTGCCACACCAGCACCTGAAATATACACAGTAAAACCTCTCTAAACCGGGCACACGGAAAATCCATGTGTTCTTAATTTTGATAGGGTTTTCTATGATGGCAATGTCTTGGAGTGGTCATATGTGTGTTTTGTGACTGGAGAACTGGCGCTTATGGGTATTGTGTATGTTCAACCTCTTTATCAACTCACAAACTCATTAAGCCAGATAAGGATCAAAACTATTACCGGTGTTTAAATGAATGTACGGAGACTGCTCCGGTCACAAAGGTCAAAAGCCCCATTTCTCCAGTCACAGCCACATATGACTGCTTTACAGTGGAACATGTCCAACCTGGACACCCTGTGGATCTCCTAGGCTGTCCGGTTTAGAGATGCTTCACTGTACAGTAAAGCCTCTAAACTGTACACCTAAAAACCTCCATATGTTGACTTTCAACGGATTTCATTGCAAAGCCAGAATCATGTCTTGCTCATGTACCAGTAGCCCATGACACCAACATTGCAAAGAATACTTTTCTAGCAAAGTATACTTTGAGGGACAAATTTTCAATTTTAGAATAAATTTATTAATTTTTCATTATACTGAATTTATTACATTATCACAGCCATTTTGGCTGTGATAATACAATAAATTCAGTACAATAATTATGCATACTTTTAATCATCAAATATATGCAGTCATTAGTTCTATATGAAATAATGCATTTCAGGAAAAATAAATGATTACTCCCTCAAAGTATACTTGCTAGAAAAGTTGACTCCCTGATTGTGATTTGCCACAAAAACAGGTTTTATCAACCTCTTGATCAGTGTAGATGTAGATCTTGATTGAAAACTTTAGATCCGTATTGTGCTGCATGAGTGTGCTACACTCATGCAGCACGATACGGATCTAAAGTTTTCATTGCAGAACTCCAGATAAGCTGCGTATTCCAAGGAGACAATTCTAATGAAATGCCAAGACATGTTTTCATTTCAAAGCAAACCATTCAATAATTGCTGTCTGTTGATGTGTAAACATGTGTGATTTTATTTTACCCAATTAAAAATTTGAAATACCCAATTGCTTCAGATATGATGGGAGTGAAAATACTCAATTACTAATTCCTTATCTGGAGCCCTGCATTAGATGCACCATGAATGTTTCCCCAACTCAACAGATCAGATGGAAATGAGAGAATAAGCAAACTAGAAAATGTGTTCATAAAACGTGGATTTGGCACAGGGCAGTAGAGGACCATTAGAGCAATGTGTATATGAAGTATGAAGCTGATCCGTGAAAGAAAACAGAAATTATAAGATATTTACCTGAGCGTTAAAGTTTTTGAAGCACTAAGTATGTGACCTTGACCCTGGGGTTGGCGGGGGCAGGACGAACGTGGATTTGGCACAGGACAGTAGAGGACCATTAGAGCAATGCGTATATGTAGTATGAAGCTGATCCGTGAAAGGGAACAGAAATTATAAGATATTTACCCGAGCGTTAAAGTTTTTGAAGCACCAAGTATGTGACCTTGACCCTGGGCTTGGCGGGGGCAGGACGAACGTGGATTTGGCTCATGGCGGTAGAGGACCATTAGAGCAATGTGTATATGAAATATGAAGCTGATCGGTCAAAGGATGAAGAAATTATGAGACATTTACCGGAGCGTTAAAGTTTTGTGACGGACGGACGGACGGACTTTCCAACATTTTGGGTTTATGGGGTATTTCCATTGTTTGAAGAACAAAGAAAAAGCCCCTAAACAACAATAGAGTTTATGAGCTTACGGAATATTACAAAGGAATTTTTTGTTCCTAACCACGCCCCTAAGCTCTCAAACCCCCGGACGTTGGCCCGGACGGACAAGGGTAACACTAAATGCCTTCTCCACTATCGTGGTGGGGCATAAAAATAATAGCAGACAACAATTTTCGGTTCCCACATTCTAAGAGTTATAGCAACTCACTGTGCTACCAATTTCAGAATCTGGTAGCCCAATAGTAAAATCTGATTGCCCTGGTCTACTGAACATTAACTTTATCAACCTCTGTACCCACCTTGGTACAGTTATCTGCCCTTGGCTCCAGGTCATCGAGACCGACACCGAGCTGTGTGAGTAGGGCCGACTCCAGCTCCCCTCGCCCCACGTCCAGTCTGAATCCCGCCTCCGGCCAGTCTTTAAGCAACTGTATGTTCACAGCAAACCCGGCCATGTCCATGGCAAACGCTCGGTTAGGTTTCCAGAATGTGTACCAGCCTGTCACCTACAAGAGACGGGAATATTACTGTGACTGGAAGCCTCTCACATATGAGACACGTCATGTGATATTGTACGTTCGGACCTTCATGAAATATGTTTACAAAATTGACAATATGTTCCGTAAATGCCTAAATGGCGTAAAAAGTTGACAAACTTTCAGAGTATATTCCACTTTTGACTTTATTTATGAAAAATATTGTAAATTTTGTGAACGTATTAATGAAATTACGCAGATGTCCGACAAAAACACGACAATGTGACTAACTTATCCTATGGGATTTATGGCACATATACTGGAAGCCTACCATATTGGTTGCAAACAATTTACAACCACTGAGTTAGACTTCGAATATATACACCAGTGACCAACTGGAGATATGGAATTTATGGCACATATACTGGAAGCCCAACTCATTGGTTGCAAATATAATTTGCAACCAAAGAGTTAGGTTTCAAGTATGCATCCCTCCCACGTACACCTACAAGAGAACAGCAGACATGTGATACATGCGATTTATGGCATATACATGTATACTGAAAGACTAACTCCTTGGTTGACAAATATATCTCCGGATCAGCTAGCGCACTGGTGGCTGTTGTAGAGAGGTTGTACTGTATTACGCCTCCACAATGCTTTTCTGAACACCAGTGAATCTTACTGGATCACATGCGGGACCAAGTGATTCGGAGTAGTAAACATGGTAAAGGTGCTTGGCATTGGATGAGGGAACTATTAACCCTTAGAACGCTACACACAACAATTATCGTCTGCTGTTGCTTTTATATCTTGCCTTATTTCTCAATAAAAAACATAATTTGACAGCACTTCAGAATCATTTCCAATGGAATTGATTCTGAACTGCTGTCAAAGCATGTTTTTGATGATAAAAATGGAAAATAAACAGCGGACGACAACAAAATTAAGTTAGCGGTGTAAGGGTTAAAACACTGTTGAAGTCAACAGTATTCAGTAATTGCAGCTCACCTTTCCATTACTAACGACCGGTGATTCATACTTCAGGTACCCCACGAGCCCCACTGGCCATACAGACACCTTCTCTGTGTAACGCATCTGCAATCACAAACCAACTATCTGCAGACTGATTGATTGAATAGTGTGAAAATATTATGCAGTTAAAAAGCTACGAAATATTATTTGTTTAATAAACAGTAACTACCAATATATTCATTTGCTTCCATTAATACAATACAATAATAGTATACTTTAGCAAATTTATATCTATATTGTTTGTACTAAGCCTGAAAGTTCTGTTACACAACCGCGTATACTTGTGTCAGGTCATACACATTCCGTAACTCTTTGCATGCTGGGAAATTTGTGGGCTATTAATAGTTCAAAAAATAGCAAATGACAATTCATGATATTTTCTTTTATTTCTCGTTATAAATATCATGAATATGTCTTGGAATTTCATTAGAATTGCGTCCAGAGGAAGCAATTCTAATGAAATTCCAGGACATATTTACAGAGAAATAAAAAACATACTCGTAATTTGTTGGATGTTATTTTCACTGCTAGCATGCAAAGAGTTAACTGGTGTATTTTTAGCTCACCTGAGCGAAGCTCATGTGAGCTATTGTTACCGCAATGTGTCCGTCCGTCCGTCCGTCCGTACTTACGAGAGCTACATTGTGAGGTTGCTGTGTTGTGCTGAAACCCACCCACCGCCCTATTTAAGACACTTGGATAAGTGTTTTTCAAATATAATTAACTAATGGCTAGCTCATTTGCATATTATGCGATTTATTCCGTAAGAGAATCGTTAAGGAAGAAAATAACGGAATAAGTTGCTACATTGTGAGGTTAACCCCACAGTGTAAACATCAAAGGAAATAACCTCACAATGTATCTCTCGTAAGAACGTCCGTCCGTCCGTCGTCCGTCCGTCCGTCAGTCGTCCGTGAACATTTTCAAACGTCTTCTCTTCGGTAACCATTGAGCCTATAGTCACCAAACTTCATGGTCATAGTCCTTAGGTAGGGGGATTACAAAATTGTTAAAATCGACGTCATTAAGTAATCCAAGATGGCCACCGTCTAAAAATAGCACAAATTCTTCAAAAATCTTCTCAAGGACCGCCAACCGGATTTCGACAAAAGATAGTAGGAATGATCGATGTACAATGCTCTTTCAAAGTTAAAATGGTCATCCCGGGGTCAAAAATGGGGTCAAAAGTCGTTATTTTATTAGAGATTTCAAAATTCTTCTTCACACGAACCGCTTGGCCCATGGTGGCCAAACTTCACAGTTATGGTCCATGGGTGAAGCCTTTTCAGATTAGTTAAAATGGAGGTCATCGCTGATCCAAGATGGCCGCCGTCTAAAAATAGCATAAATTCTTAAACGAGGATGGCCGCGGCCCGCATGTCGAGCCCACCGAGTCATTTGATGGTCTCAGAGTGTATTTATTTGAAGTTTGATGCCCAAAGTTTCAAGCAAATCTGACTTACGGTTACAGAGATAGTAGGTATGTGAAAATTTTAACGCAAATTTTGACAGAAACTTAAACGCAAACTTCTAAGTCATTTGACCTTGACATAGGGGCACAGGGGCCGCATGAGTGGGACACAGAATGAATATATGGATGATGACTAAGCATATGAAGTTTCAAGTCAATGTGACTTAGGACTGCAGAAATATAAGGTATTTAAAAACTTTAACGCAGATTACTTCTAAGTCATTTGACCTTGGGCACAGGGGCCGCATGAGTGGGATACAGCATGAATATATGGATCATGACTAATAAGCATATGAAGTTTCAAGTCAATGTGTGACTTAGGACTGCAGAGATATTAAAGGTATTTAAAAAATTTAAAGCAGATTTTGGAACGCAAACTTCTAAGTCATTTGACCTTGGGCACAGGGTCCGCATGAGTGGGATACAGCATGAATATATGGATCATGACTAATAAGCATATGAAGTTTCAAGTCAATGTGACTTAGGACTGCAGAGATATAAGGTATTTAAAAACTTTAACGCAGATTTCGGATGCACGCACGCACGCACGCACGCACGCACGCACGCACACGCACGCACGACGCACGAACGCACGAACGCACGAACACCCGGACATCATTGTGATCACTATGTCTCGCTTTCCGCAAGCGGACTCGACAAAAATCTTCTTCTCATGAACTGCAAGCCGGATTTCGATGAAACTTGGTAGGAATGATCGATGTACAATGCTCCTTCAAAGTTGTTAAAATTGTGACCCCGGGGTCAAAAATGGGCGTGGCCCGTGGGGTCAAATTTTATTTTTGACCGAATATGGTCATGTCATATATCAAATCGAAGGTATCAACGAGGCGATCACTCTGGTGCATTTTTTGTCGAAATCGGATGGTTATGTCATCCAAGATGGTCGCCGAACGGTCAAAAGGTCGTTCTTTTATTAGAGATTTCAAAATTCTTCTTCACACGAACAACAGGATATTACACCACGACATGCGTTAACAGATCGAACGTGATTTCGTTTGAGCAATTTGCCTGATAAACTTTATATCAAAAGACAGTAGGCTGGTATTCTCTATATCTCCTACCTCATTAAACAGCTGTAGATCGTATGTATTGTCATCATCGGCAAAGTATGCGACTCCCGGTCTAGTAGCCTCCTGCCGTATCCAATCAATCCCACTGTTTCTCTGCGGTACCCCTCGCGGCTTCAACCAGTTAGGATCAGAGGATTTCAGTTTTACCTTTTCTGGAGTGACAGCATTTAGGTGTGTGTACGACAATGTACAGCGCTTCAGGAAGTTAGCCACCAATGGTGTTTGTTGTGATGCATCCTCCACGACAATCCAGTGAATATTATCGACCAGTCGCAGTGTATGTGAAAGTCGTGTCAACTCTGCCTTCTGTTCTGGTCGGGCATATGTAGCGGTAACAACATATATAAAAGGCAATCTGTATGATTTGTAATTAGCCACATTTGCAGAATTTTTTGAAGTTTTCAATTCAGATTTCAGCTCTTCAATTTTAAGGCGCAATACATCAACAGAGTTCTTGTAATTGTGTAGCCGCTCTTCAGACTGTTGTCTCAGTGTTCTCTCTAAGTCAAGCTCCCCATCGCTCTCGGGACACCAGGTCGCTGTAATGTACAATTTATATACAAGTAGTTCTGAGTACACTGATTACACTCTAATTACATTTCACTACATTGCATTACATAAGCGTTATGATGGAGTAGTCTTTACAAATGTGTGTTTGAAACGTTCTTTGTTTACTTTCTACTTCGTGGAGAGTGACCTAAGAATTTTACTTTTAATACACATTGTATTAGGTAAGTCTATGGTAATATTTTTGTGTCATATTATAGAATTGTCCCTCAATAACAATATAGCGAAGTATGAACGTCAACACCCTGCTGGTTTGTTTTATATTTTAGTTTGCGAAGTGTAAATTCTATTATGCAAATTTTTACCGTTTATCGAGGTGTAGCGATATACTGCAACCTAATGCATATAAAGCAAAAATAGTGCAGCTAATATACAAGGAGAATACCTGGGCCTATGCTTATACATGTATGTGACTGTGACTGGAGAAATGGGGCTTACAGGATTTGTGACCAGTATAACTCCTGATCAAAGGGCACGCTCCTGTAGACTGAAAACAATTGATATTGCTTGTCAGAAGAATGATGTGTGATGATTGGTGGAATAGCGAACAGTGTAGATCCTGATCTGGATCTACACTGGTTGCAAAGCCCACAAGCCCCACATTTTAAGGGTAAAACATACCAAAATTAGTGAAGATCCACAAAAAGGCAACTAAAGTTCCAGCAGCGTATATGTGTATCAATCTCTTTACAGTAAAGAACATTCTCCCACCTCATGTCTGCAATGCAAATATCCACTGTACATGGAAACACTATCTGAAAATAAACAGTATCAAAATAAATACAGTGACTATACGATGACTACAAATGTTTTTGTTTTTTACATATCTAAAAAAGTATATTACGCCATCACATCACCATGACGATGACCTGTGCATGACAGTGGTTATGCTGGTCACAATGCCTGAACTAGTGCTTAGAGTAAGCAGGGTAATGGGATCACGTGGTCTACTGTTTACATTGGATTAATCATTTAATGAGGTCTCAGGTAAATCTTATTTTTAATCATTGCAACTGTGGTTTCTTCATTTAATTCTGGAAGTCGGACATCGTTCATTTCGCGCACCGGCAGGTTATAATTATCTCCCTTGTCGAGGAGCGCAGGGGGGAATCCGACCCGTTTTCCTATATAATTTAATTATTTTTGAAGGCTTCAAACAACTAAATTCCAGTCGCTAAATCAAATTTAAATTCAGATTCATAATGTTAAATGGTCATTGAAAAATATTCTTATCACCATTTAGTATTTTCATAGTTCAAAATGTGAAATATTCTGGCATAAAAAGTATGTATTTTAGAGCAAAATGTATTGATTGACCCCCAAACATATCGGGGCACGTGACTAGTGATACGTCACGCCGACTTCCAGAATGAAGACCATGTTCCATTACTTATGTAGTAACTGTCTGTTTCACGAAACCTGCCCAAATATTACAGCCATATAAACAATATATTTTTCGATAATATCAAATTACAGCAAAATTTAAGAATGAATTGAATATATTGCGAAAAAAATTTTTTACACATGGGACATTTTTAGAATTTCATAAACTTTTGTTTTCTTAATCTTAGTTAGATCATTGCCAAGCTATCTAGCCAGGTTTCGGAGTCAATTTCCTTTTTTTTTTGACTCCTCTCCCAGCTCCTCCACCTAATTCCCCCATGTTAAATTTACATAAAACAAGAGTGCCGCAAGTCACAAAATACGCCCGTCAAATATGGGCCAGACAACGAAGATACAGAAATGTGAAGCCGTCACCAAGGCAAGAAACATTAATGAGAATTTGAAAGTCTATAGCATTATTTCTTCATCTCGTTGTGCTAAACATGTATACTAATTTAGGCAGAGATAGAAAAGTAGAGTGTAAAGTAGAAATGATAGGGGATTGGATACAATAATGTAGAAAAGGAGTTGTGTACACAAAGTCACAAACTCTGTATAATTTCAGAACGATCGACTGAACGGTTTCAGAGGAGTTGTGTACACAAACTCTGTACCCTATATAGAATTGTATAGAAAAATGTAGAAAAAAATGGCTAAGTTAAAAAGGTGATATTTTTGTTAAAAAATATTTTTTCGGCATAAAAACACCAAGGTGCACATCTTCAATATGTGTAGAAGACGTGTGTATAGTTTGAAAACGATCGCGACTGAACGGTTTCGGAGGAGTTGTGTACACAAACTGTATCGTATATAGAATTGTATAGAAAAATGTAGAAAAAATGGCTAAGTTAAAAAGGTACTTTTGTTAAAAAATATTGTTTCGGCATAAAAACATGAAGGTGCACATCTTCAATATGTGTAGAAGACATGTGTATAGTTTCAGAACGATCGACTCAAAGGTTTCGGAGGAGTTGTGTACACAAACTCTGTACCGTATGTAGAATGGTATAGAAAAATGTAGAAAAAATGGCTAAGTTAAAAAGGTGATATTTTAGTTAAAAAATATTTTTTTCGACATAAAAACACCAACGTGTACATCTTCAATATGTGTAGAAGACGTGTGTATAGTGTCAGATCACTCGACTGAACGGTTTCGGAGGAGTTGTGTACACAAACTCTGTACCGTATATAGAATTGTATAGAAAAATGTAGAAAAAATGGCCAAGTTAAAAAGGTGATATTTTTGTTAAAAAATATTTTTTTGGCATAAAAACAACAAGGTGCACATCTTCAATATGTGTAGAAGACGTGTGTATAGTTTCAGATCGATCGACTGAACGGTTTCGGAGGAGTTGTGTACACAAACTCTGTACCGTACATAGAAATGGCTAAGTTAAAAAGGTGATATTTTTTTGAACAAATATTTTTTCGGCATAAAAACACCAAGGTGCACATCTTCAATATGTGTAGAAGACGTGTGTATAGTTTCAGATCGATCGATTGAACGGTTTCGGAGGAGTTGTGTACACAAACTATGCGCTTTTTCTTCACCCGCCCGCCGTGCGGTAAAACATAATATAACAATGACATGTTGTATTATAAGTGTGTATAACATTAATTTCATGACATGTCTTTTAATTAAGAATTATGTTGATAAACATGCTAGGTGACCGATTTCTGGCAGTTCCAGGCTACGTACCGTTTTTTAAAAAAGGTTGTATAAAAATGGCTAAGTTAAAAAGGTGATATTTTTGTTAAAAAATATATTTTCGGCATAAAAACACCAAGGTGCACATCTTCAATATGTGTAGAAGACGTGTGTATAGTTACAGATCGATCGACTGAACGGTTTCGGAGGAGTTGACAGTTGTGTACACGAACGATGCACTTTTTCTGTCAGCCGCCCGCACAGCGGTACAACATAATACGTTTTGTTTTTTAAAAACGGTCGTATAAAAATAATTTGTTGACCAAATGTCATGTACGCACGCACGCAAACGTGCCTATGCATCGATTAAACGATATGTACCGTACCGAATTTACCTTTCCCGGCTGCTCTTGTTGTTGTTGTTAGTCGGCAAGCTTTTTGATGACGTTGATCATTTTTCAATTCAATGTCTCATGAGCGCTGCGTCAATGAGTCATTAGCACACTATCCGTGACCCTGGTACGCGTTCACGATAGCAAAATTGAATGCAAAAAAAAATACATCGGATAGAAAAAACAACAACATATTTTGTAATCTGATCTAATGAAAATACTGACACTGCAAATCACAGACAAACAATGCTAATCCATTAAAATTGCATGCTATGTTATAAATTGGTTTGGCATTAGCGTACTGTACTACCCAGGAGTTACCGGTTTTCGTGCCCATAAGAAGTAGAGTATAAACAAGTAGCATAATTAAACGACTTGCCTGAGCAGTATAAATCATCAACAAAGACTACAACCATCCCCCCATCATTTCACATGATAACTCAGTTCATTCATGGAAAATTGACATGGAGACTGTCATTTTAGTGACGTCATGTAATTGACGTAACTGCAGGCAGGATACAGGCTATACCAGTATGAATTCGTGCCCTTCCGAGAAATGAGTGTGTGAGGGTCTGCATGTGGGCATCCTCAATTAACTTATTATTTACCCTAGTTTCTCGACCAATGAAAGAACAGCATTTCGTCTCAATTAATCGCATATTGCCACGCTTTCGCCAATGTCTATTAAATGAATCATTAAATGTTCAGCCGCTATATTTAGAGCTGATTGTACGCGTTGCTGCCATCAGTTCACATGGCACAAAGCATATTACCGCCCACACACGCGCTCGATCACCACGTGTCACATCGCCAATTACATACTAGTATAGCGATTCGAAATCACGTTTAGTGACGGAGCTTCGCGAATGGGCAGTGTAAATTAATTATTAATTTAATTAGAAACAAAAGGAGAAACGTCCTCATACTAGTTTTCTTTTATGTAATAGATCACATATTGAATTTATAATTAAATAATTTCTTGCTCGCTAGCGCTCGCTCGAAATTAATTGATTAACAATTCAATAGGTGATCTATTACATAAAAGAAAACTAGTATGAGGACGCTTCTTCTTTTGTTTCTAATTAAATTAATAAAATGTTAATGTGAGAAATACTATAGTGATAGTATACGACGTATTAAATCGGCAGTACTATTCGCAAAATTCCCGATATTCTCATAGGCTTTAGAATGTTGTGTATGTGGCGATGCTGAGTCTGAGAACATTATGTAGATTTAAATGCGTCGCTACTAAAACGAAGAAAACTCACGAAAGTTTACGTACATTAGCTGTGCATTTGCCGTATCCAAGGTTATTGTGTATTAGAAGTCTCAACAATTCTAAGTCTCAAAATATAAAACCTTACTAATCTCGGTACTAAATAAGCAACTGACTGTTTACACATTAATTCTTTGAAATACATTGGGGCCCTCTATGCACTGATAATCGGTGTGTACATGTCAAAATGTGTCGACAACACATGTGGCTGTGTGGGAATTCGAGTTTGTTACTTTAAAATGAAAATTTCAGCCAAAATAATGAAGATCAAACAATACACAATTAGTAGATTTGCGCAAAATGAACACTGCTTTTTCTTGGGTGGGTTTAAAGTAACATTTAGAGATATATTCTGTATTTGTTTTCTACCAGGACCTTCATTTACGTTTGCTATTTCTTATCCAGCGTCCAAACGTGATGTAATGCTCGTTTAATGCGTTACACGTCAATCGTGCATGGATGGTATATTACATGAATTTAGGCCATGGGCCAAATATGGAAACCCTCCCCCCCCTGTGGTACATAAGCAGACATATTTTTCTGATAACTATAATCAATTACGAGTGTAATGCAACTTGTCTGCGCTCTGTAACCCGCTGGATGAATGTATGGCACCATTTTGAAGTATACCACCCAGCAACTTTTTGCCATATTAAAAAATCACACTTTTTGTAAAAATGTGACAAAATTATATTGTTAAACACGGAAACTGCTGTTGTTTTTGCAGGTTTTGAGAGATGTTTATAGCAATACTTTGCATTCAAGTAGAATTTAGGACCGTCCGGTCCTTTTAAGCAAATATTTTGCATATTTAATTACCCCACCCACTCCATTTCAATGGTAGCACATGTATTGCCACACATCTCTTCCCATACGGTATTTATAAATTGTAACTATGGAAAATATACATGCATGTGCTCATGAAACATGTGCAAACATAGTTCCTGTTTTTTTTTTTCTCATGCGTACTGCACATGATACTAAGTTAACCACAACTGAATTTGAAACGTTACCCCACCCACTAAATCTACAATGTACATTTTACACATATTGAGTTTCATTAGCTGTCTCCACTTACATTTACTTTTGACTGGTACATATGAATAGTCAACTACTTCAACATGACACTGGCGTCATTGCATACACACACATATCGTGAGTTGTCATGATGAAAGTGCATGGAGTGAAGTATGTAGCAGCAAGTGTGAAGAAAAAAGGGAATTTCCCCACATTATCGGGCAAGAAATTATTAGATATTTACAACAAGATCAATGATAAATTGTGAAATAGAACATGTTAAATGTGAGCATCGATATAATGCACAACAACAGTTATAGACATGCGTATACTGATTTGCGTATGCTTATACAACAAGGTAACTTAATTTTCAATCAAGGTTTGAAGCATCGCGCCTGTGGCGGGGACAATCCCCACAACATCAGGTAAGAAATTATTCATTATTTGCATCGCCACATTAAATATGGTTCATAAAATCATTAACATATACATAGCATCACATATATATAGACATACATACATACATACAGTTACATAATGTGTCCAGGCTTTCATTGTTCTTGATTTGTGCATGATTATACAAGGTAATTAATTTTGAATCAAAGTTTGAAGCATCGCGCCTATGGCGGTGACAATCCCCACAACATCAGGTACGAAACTATTCATTATTTGCATCGTCACATCAAATATGTTCATGAAATCATTAACATATACATAGCATCAGATACACACACACGCACGCACGCACGCACGCACGCACGCACGCACACACACACACACACACACACAGTTACATAATGTGTCCAGGGCTTTCAGTTTTCTTGATTTGTGCATGAATTATACAACAAGGTAATTAATTTTCACTCAGGATTGAAAGCCTCGATACCAGTAAGACATATTTCGATATTTACAATAACAGATGAAATAAAATATGGTACACACTATCATTCATATCAGCATATTCATATCAGCATATATAGACATACGTACAGTTACATAATGTGTCCGGTGCATTCGTTGTTCTTGATTCACGTATGGTTGGTTACAACAAAGTAATTCATTTTCAATCAGGTTCGGAAGCATCGCACCTGTGGCGGAGTCAATATCAGGTACGAAACTCTTCGATATTTTCTGACATCAACAGCGCTCAGGTATTATCCTAACATGCTGTACAAATCGTAGATACATATCTAGTGAATCCGGCTTAAGAGAAGCAATCTAGTCATATGCTTCATCCGCATCAAACATGCTATCTAGTAAGCTGTCGGGCTCATGCGCATTTGTTTCATCAACATCCACCGTATCCACTTCTTCCTCTTCGTCTACCAGTATATCTATCATTTCAGTTGGCAGGTAATCCCCCTCTGTCCATTTGCACTCTAGTGTTCCGTTTATGACCTCCCACCCACGGCCATTGGTGGCCGTATGCATGCATTCGATTGGTCAGTGCTGCACCAAATGAGGGTTTGGTGATTAGCTCTCATTAAATTCATTCTCAACGATGACCTGCATGGTGGAAACAGAATGCTAAGATGCTCTCCTGACTTGGGACTGAACTTTTGCAGGAATAGCTCCATGCGCAGTTTGTTTATGTCTGTAATACAGTACTAGTACTGGTACATCAGACACACAAAGTGTTCAAGGTCTTCGAAGAGTTGTGGTTTCTACAGAAGGGGACAAACCCAACTGCATGAATGTATCAGTGAATTCTGGGTGCTTCTGAAGTAGTTTTAGCGGTGTCACCTTTCCACGACGAACGAAAGCACTCGTGCTGTCACAGCCGATGAATGCATGAAGTGCTGGCAATGCCAAACACAGCTGCGTACCAACCTCAGCAATGATACCGTGTATGTCAAGCAGTCGTCGTTTGTTGCCGACACCGGTGTCAAACAGTACACGCTGTTTCACCAGCTGTGTAAACCTGAGTAACAGTACAAACGCGTCGGTATCTGGAGATCTGACAACAATTGTATTGTTCTCCGATAAATGCGATGCATGGTGCAAACAATGCAATACCAGTCGTGTGTCTGCTTCCTCTTGTGAAGAATTCAGTTCTTCTATTTCGTCAGTGTGTGTTGATATGCCATACATACTAGTAATTTGACGCATTTGGTTTCACACATAAACACAATTGTTCTTCCCTTCACCTTGTGTGTGTATTTATCTTGCATCCATTCATTAAGTAGGAGTTTTCACAATTGTGTCTTATTGACATCGTTCGAGAGGAACTGCTTCCAGTCACGTGGAACATTTGTCAGCGGTCCCTTGATCAAGTAGGTATTTGTGGTACCTCTTCGTTGTCGTTCATTGGTTTTAATTGACAGAGGATGGTACGTGTTTTGTTACAAAATCCACGCGTTCTGCTTTCGGCATTTGGTGATATAGACTCCGCCAGATCTGCAAATGTGTTGGGCAAAGCAGTTTGCATATGTAGAATTGCATTTCCGTCAATGATGTAGCTCACCTGTTCTAGCGGAGGCCTGTAAACTTTATGCGTCTGCCCTTCCAGTTGGTGCATCAATTTCGCTTTGTCAGTCCTTGCCGGTGATCCATCAGCTGTTGCAAGCGACCATGGAACTGGACCTAACGGGTAACTGAAGACGTTAGCCATGTCAATGTTGTTCCTGAGTGCAATGGAAACGAGCTGTCCAAATACATTCCGTTCTGCTACTAGTTCCTTTGACTTTCGCTGTGGACTCGTAAGTGTCACCGATTTTGCAAGCGTTGCAATGTTTTGAGTTTTTGTTGCTTTTATTGGCGCATGGAAGCTGGCAGATCTTTCTACAAACAGTCCTTCAGTCTGCACCTGGCAGCTAATTTTGTGACGTTGACTGACAAAATGTACCGAAATACATTTGAGACCAGCGTAACGCCAGATGTGACAGTATGATAATGGCACATGCTGTTCGCTATTCAATCTATATTGTGAAGTGTCATTTCTATTGAATATCTTAGATCCAGAACAGACTGCATTTCAATAGATGTGTAAGTCAAGACATCCATAGGTCGCATATGTCTTAAGATTAGGCCATGGGCCAAATATGGAAAAAAAACTTACCCCTGCGTAAAACACACATTATATTACGCAATTGTCATGTATATTGATATCCATCATATGGCATTAATTTGCGGTGTAAAAAGTGGTTCAAATGCCACTTATCATCAGCTAACATGGAAAATTGTTAACATAGACAATTGTTGAAAAAACGCCCTTTTGGCGGCCATTTTGAAAATTTCCACCATTTATATCATGCTGTTAAGTTAATATGTATTACATAATTGATATGCATATTGATATGCATTACAAGGTATAAGTTACAATGTTTATAGCGGTTCCAATAACACTTAACAGCAGTTACAGTGCAAACTTTTCGCAAAAACACACTTTTTAGCGGCCATTTTGAAAATGGCGGCCATTTGGTAAAAAAAATTGATTTTGAATGTATCACACACTGTTTTATATTCAATTAGGGAGTAGATAAGAACGATTTAGAAAATTTAATTCGCCTCTAATACCGGTTAACAGGCGATAAAGCTAGTCCTGTAAACCAAAACAATTGTTTTTGACGGCCATCTTGGAAAATGGCCGCCATTTGTTCATCCAGCGGCTTTTTAATGGCAGACCTTCTGGAATGACAGACAATTGACTACTGAATTTGAAAATCATAGTGGCGTTATGTACCACAGGGGGGGGAGGGGGGGTTATTGGTGGCCCAAAGACTAATTGTAATTGTGAGATACATGCAGTATATGTTCATATTTTTATTTGCTATGCTGTCTCAGAAATTCAATATCTGCTTTTATTTTTCGCTTCATTTCGTGCAACTGACCTACATGTATATCAACCAAACACATAATGTTATGTTACTATCATAAACTATCTTAGACAGTAATACTATACCACGATGCCTGTATAAAAAAATATTACCATTTAAGACACTTCAGTCTGCTTCATGAAAGATATTTAAAAAAAAAATTCAGGTGACTCATAAGAACAATTGGGTTCAACAATTTGATACAGATCAGTAATTAAATTGTTTGTTGCTTATCTGTTTCATCACTTTCTGTACATATTGAGACCCACTGAGTGTCATTAAAAATTTGATTTTGCGTGTTTTTTTTGGTCAGATATATCCCTAATACAGATTCCATATATAATGAAGAGACTTGTACTAATCAACGGATATGACTTCATACATTAAAACTGTGATTGTATTGCTCTTGTAAATTTGTGTCACGGACTGTTACATAATAGTGTCACTGTTGACCATCATCAGTGTATGTATGCTAATCTCAGGCAGAACTGGTCGCAGGCTGGCTAAGACACAACCATATATTATTGCATAAAATAGGCTTTCACAATGTAACATCACTGTGTGTTAAAAATCATAATACACTAGTGTAATAGAAATGCAAATGAGGCTGCTACAGAAAATAGTTTCAATGTATCGTGCTGTGTATTTGCAATACATAGAATCTTACATCTGTGTTGATTTAATATGAGATTGGTTAAACTCCTAGACTGATAGTGTTGGGAAAGTGAGAGTCTAGACAGGTAAAAAAAAAAAATTGGGAAAGTGAGATACAACCGTGAACGCTCCCAGAAGTGGGGCAAACATCGATCGAAGTAATGAAACGTACATTTCTAAAAAAAAAAAAAGCCAAATCAACCGCATTATACACATACAGTTCATATAATTCATACAGTTGATCATTCGAGATGAAATATAAGCAATGCTCATATAAACACCTGTTTCCTTTGGCCATTTGTTTTAATTTATTTTAATATTTACTGCTCTTTGTTACACGTATATAGTGCACAACACACAAGCATACACATAATTGACATAATCAAAAAATATAGTTCATACATGAATGCTTAAATAAAAAAAGACCGTGATCTGACAAACAGAAAATAATCGCATCAGAGCCTGGCCGCATTCTTTTAATTGTGCAGACATGCTTGCAACAATGAGTTTTAATTTTGTATAGGGTCTATATAGGCCATTGGATTATTTGATTAGGGCAGAAGGTATATTTATGTTGGAATGTGGGACGGGTGGAAGCTCGCCTACATGGTAACATATAGTGATTTTGGGAATATTGATAAGGTAAGATAAAGGCTATGTTGCTAAAGCATGTGTGCTCACTGTATAAAGTCATTCCATTTTATGTGAACTTTTACTTTGGCTCTTCTTATGTGATTTCCTTAGTCTGGTAATTTATCCTACTTTATATTGTGACTTCCGGTTGCTTATTAATAGCAGTTAGGATTGAATGTATATGGATGCATGAACCACTCTTTCTTTAAACTGTGTTTGAAAGTATTTACTGAGGGTGCTGTTACTACAGATTCAGAAAGGCCATTTAAGACCCCCACCACTCTGTGGCTGAATACATTCCACCTAGTTTCTGTTCTCGTTCTCTTTTTGTATACTTTTAGAGAATGGCCCCTGGTCGGTTGGTAAGAGTATGTTGAGAATAGCTTGTCATTGTTAGCTTTATCAATGCCATGTATGATTGTGTACACTTGAAGCATGTCAGCCCTGGTTCTTCTATACTCAAGTGTAGGTAGCCCTATAACTGTAATCCACTCAGAGTAAGGAAGTTGAGATAGGTTCCCGACTAACCTGGTTGCACGTTTGTGTACGTTTTAAATGCTATAGTATGTCCTTTTTGAAATGTGGTGACCAGATTACGGATGCATACTCAAGATGTGGTCTAACCAGGGATGTGTACAATGCACGAAACATTTATTTGTTCATGTAGGTAATTAAAGTTTTGAAAATAAGTCCTAGATATGTTTCTGTTTGCTTGAATTACTGATTCACTGATGTGAGAGTCAAATTTCATATTTTCTTGAAACAATTAATACCCCTAGATACTTCTCTTTATTTACTCTTGCGATAGTTGTTCTAGTGCCCTCATTATCCACCATGTGGCACCCATTCTCGTTTTCGATATTTCTGCCTTAGTGCATGTGTTTACACTTTTCTTTACATTGAATATCGTTTCCACTTATTATCCCATTTACACGCGTGTAGTACATTTTCCTGTAAGAACTCAATCTGAACTGGGTTACTGATTGCCGAGTAAAGGTGTGTGTCGTCTGCGAATAGTCAGAGCATTGCCTTTGGCAAGTCATTGGCCGTTTTTTGTTGCAACTCCCGTGTTAAACTGGGTTAACCCGAGTAGCACTGGAACAAGTCGTTGTTTGGGTCCAACTCGCGTTGGAACTCGTGCACTGGTAGGGCAGTTGACTGATGGGTGCATCCGTCTGCCACTTACAGAACACAACCCATGCGTGTAGCCCTTCTGGAACTCGAACTGATTTGTGGTGACACCCGTGTGGATTTGCCTGGCTGCCGATATAGCGGATAAGGCGGGCGGATTGATGTCTGGGTGTATCCCGCGGCAATTACCGGGTTCTGGATTGGATATGCGCATGGGTGAGATATATACTATCTACATATTATTATTATCTGGTGCGTAGTTGTAGTGCGGCCTGTCGAACCAGTGGGACAGGCGACGTGTTAACACATGGGGGTACGTGGACACCACGAGGAGCCGATGTGTTCATGTCCCTGCCACGTTAGGCCAGGATGTCCAGGCAACTCAGTTAGTTATCACACTTTCGTATGAAAGTAAACCAGATATAACAAGTTTTACCATAACAGCAAGTTAGCTCGAGCTCAGCCAAATTTTCTGCCTGCCCTCGCCCGCTTAGAACCCGGCCTGCATTGGAGCTGTATGGATGTGGCAACTCTGTGGATGAAAATAGCACGTGTTTTTACGACTATATGGCACCAACTTGTGTGTCGAGTGCCGCCAATGGTGGATTGGTTCTACCTGGGACCCGTTTTGCTCTGCATTACTGGTGCCAGGTTCTACCCAGTTACCCCCTCTCTTCTTCCCGCCTCCCGTGCACCGGGACACTGCGCGGAATTACAGGACCGTATTAGACCTAAGCAGTGTCCCATTTCGGCACACATTTATACACATCTGTCCGCCCTGCACTAACATATATCACATAAACACTTCGGCCTTTTTGGACTTATATGTCCGGGTATGGGAGGTCATCGAGCCAATTCCCACCCGTACATTTTAGATAAAAACAAAACAAAAAACAAACCCGGCCTTTGTCAATGGCGTTGGTCCAATCCCCAATTGATTCAAGCAGTTGGGTTACACATGAATAGCCTTGTCTAAACCCATGTTGGTAAATTGAAATTAGGCTATTGTCAGTTAAGTGATGGACTATCTTATTTTTGTCCATGACCCTATAGCAAATGGGTGTTATGCTGATGGGACGGTAGTTTTCAGTAGCCGATTTCATCAAAATTGCAAAGCATACTTATCTAGCAAAGTATACTTTGAGGGAGTAATCATTTATTTTTCCTGAAATGCATTATGTCATATAGAACTAATCACTGCATATATGTGATGATTAAAAGTATGCAGAATTATTTTACTGAATTTATTACATTATCACAGCCATTTTGGCTGTGATAATGTAATAAATTCAGTATAATAAAAAATAATTAATTTATCCTGAAATTGAAAATTTCTCCCTAAATGTATACTTTGTTAGATAAGTATACTTTGAAATGTTGGTGAAATAGGCTACAGGTAGTGTCTTTTTTCCCTGCTTTAAATGTTGCTGTAACATTGGCTGTTTTCCAAAGTTTAGGTTGTTCGTTATATATTGTTTTGTTGAAACAAATGCGATCTGTGGTTTAGTTAATGTTTCTTGACATTCCTTGATTTGTCGCTCGTGAATGTTCAAAGGTCTCTCAGGCTGTGCGTTTGATTGATGTATTTCATTTATTGCGTTTCCAGTCTCATCTTCCCTTATTAATACAGTCAGAGACATTCAAAACTGTACGGCTATTTATATCTCTGGTACAGTATCTATAATCTCACCGGGTATGGAAGGTGTTCGAGCCAATTCCCACCCTTAAATATGAGCCGAATCTATAATCTGTCACGGCATACATCTTGTTCATTATGTACAGTCTCACATCGCACATGCCACACAGTGGAAATCCGGAAGTATTTTCTCCCATCCGGGACATTGCTATTGGGCATGCTCAAAGGAATCCCCAAAAACTGACCTTTGTAAACGGTCTGTAAATTGATGTATTTTTCAACGGAGTGAGAGAAAAACACACATAAATTAGGAACGGCAGCTTTGAATCCAATATCCTGATATGACTTTATTGAATTTGAAGGCATCCTAACCAGGCATTGTCGGATAAACAACGAAACATGAACAGGCGAACACGTTAGCGAACCACAGACCAACATTTTCTGCTTATTTCGTCTTATCGCAATCAAATTACGGATGTAAGTATCCCAATTGTGATAAACCTATATAACTCGAAACACAAATAATATATTTGCACTTTTGTGTCTGTTATGTTTTCGAAATGTCACCAAAGAAACGGGACATGTTTGGATTTTACATTCAACAACAACAACAACAAATTCATATTTTCTCCATTTGTACTGCATTGGTAACTATTTGCATAAAGTTCATTACATAGGCGGCGGAACCGGACAATTATTGTGGTGGGGGCAGTCTTGAGGGCCCAAAGGGCCCGATGTTGCTACAGGGGTCCGGGGTTAAATTTTTTTAATTGAAGATGCGTGAAACACCATTTCCTGCATTCTCGGCAAGTTTGAGGATGAGAATATATGCTTACTGTCTGTTCCACTAAATGCTGCCCAAGATTTATTGCACTCCAAGCTGCTTATTTTTTTATATGAAACGATGTAAAACTATTTTTTAGAAATGAGCCTACTTTTTATTTCTTGAAAATCTGTCTAATAACAAAAGTTATTTCGAATAAACAGTCATGGATGGGCGTTTGCCTTATAAATTCATTTCACCAAATTTTAGTTGTTGAAAATAAAAAGAGAAACTACTATTGCAATAAACAACAACTATTATTGCGAACTGTTCACTAATTCTTAAGAAATTTGTGTATTAACAGCATTTTCTGGCATATAACTTAAATAGTTTTCATTAAAATATATCGATCATTTAATATTCATATATTTAGCGAATGTCATTCATCCATAAGGTTCCAAGTCGATCTGATACTACTGCTAATACGTCGTAAGGTCTTGTTACACAGGGTTGGCAATTTCCCGGGAAATAAGAGTATTTCCCAGGACGGCGGGAAATACCGGGAAATATGAATCTTGGTGGTCTTTTTAATTTCAAAATGTCAAGATGAGTCTCGATATTCCCCTATATCTACTATGGTTTATATCTGTGTTGACTGATAAGCCTACAGGTAAAATATTCTGCAATAAAAAAAGAAATAATAAGTTTATTTAGAGAAAAAAAACATCATTATTTTCTAGACAATTTTCTTCCCTATATACAAGTCTGTGTAGTATTTGCCAACTGTCTATTTTATTGTATATGAGAACACACCTCATTACTATAGTAACCTGCCACTAATAAAAGCTGCTTTTGGAATTTTGAGATTATCCATGTACAGTGTAAGTGTACAGTGTAAGTAATTGTTTTACAACTTGACATGACCATATACAGACCATCTGGGTTCTTATTATACAGTATGGCACAAAAGGTGTGAGAGAAGGCTGACAATTAACAGCCTGTTGTCATAGTCTGATGGTTTATTAAAGTATATTAAAGTCTCATCAATGTACATGCAAAGAAGTAGACATTAGTAGGCTTTTGGCTAATTTTAACAATTTTAGGTACTGTATCTCATACGTGCCATCGTGGCCCATAGTCTTCACGTTAAATAAATGTCATAATAATAAGTAATACAAATGCAAAGCATAAAACAACAGTACATTGTCAGTCATATAAGACTTGTAAGAGACTACGTGTATGCACATCGTGCATGCTAAGATCATTTATTCTCATTTCTTGATACCGAATATTATTAGTATGGGAGAAGGTTGACAATTACAGACCTGTTTACTCCTACGGATTGTCCGTATTTACCATGGATAAGGTGATGAAAATACGCACTACGTTTTGACCTCGAAATCCTATGGATGTTCTTCTCTCTTTTTTTGGCCCCATTTCGCTCATTTTTTATTTTTGCCTCCTTTGCGTTATTTAGCGTCCTATAATTTCCGTAGTCTAGATCATCTAGAAGCTTCTGTAATATGGTTCGCAGAGCAACTTCAAGCGTCTGTTGATAATAATTTAATCATTTTATTTTGTAATTCTCCGGATGTTGTCGATGTTGTCGGCTGTTGAAAATGTCGAAACGCATCAACAACGACAAATTAACGGAACTACCAGCCAAAAAAAAACTGCCAGCGTTATAAGGACTCTTATAAACAGATGTGGCCATGTCTTGGCGGTGTCATGTCTTGTGCTGGTTTGTCATGTGTCATCCTGGGGATCCTAACCATTCCACACAGCAGTGCTGACTGTGAGTGTGAGCGGGTGTTCTCAAAAAAACATTGCATAACGTTACACTGTGTACCACATGTATCTAAATAAGCATTCAATACAGATATTTTCTACATATTAAAAGATAACTAGTGTAAGTTAGTTAGGGGTTGATCTCCCATGCAACTGTAATGGCCACCCATAACATTTTCTGGCGAGCTTCGTTTTAATATCACGTTCTTAGCCAAACTCCTTGCATCAGCTAGGTACCTGAAAATAGTATTATTCAATGAGTAGTAACAATTTAAGCTGGTATTTACATCACAAAGTGAGTAATTAAGAGGATTTGGGGATGATTTGCTGCATATCGGGCCAGTATTGCATAGACACTTGACATTTACGGACGTCACGGTCATATTTTCAAGCTGTATGTGCTGAATTTGATTGATTGATTGAGATAAAAAAACAGATGAATAAACATTTGGAATGGTAAATAACTTGCATGTTTCAATTGACCAAAATGGGTCAAAAAACATTTATCTCCCTTGCATTTATCTCATAATTAATTTTGGATGATCTCCCTTGGCTGCTAGAATGCCTAAGTTAAATTAAAACATCGAAATAAGACTCTTTTTACCATAAAAACGTATTCAAATCAGGTTCAATAACTTCTTAAGAACGATATTAAAAGGTTTTGAGACATATTAATTGGATAACTTATTCATTACATGAGGATTTGGGGGAAAACGAGGATGTGGGGAGGATTTGGGGGAAAATGAGGATTTGGGGAGGATTTGGGGGAAAATGAGGATGTGGGGAGGATTTGGGTGAATCGTGCGCGTCTCGACAGTAATAAAATACAGAACAGGTCAAAGGTGCTGTCTAAAAGATAAAACTTTAGAGAGTCTGTTAGTTCTGAAATCGCGACCTGAAAAGCCAACTGCTAAAGATCACAGCAGGGAGACTAGTCAGGCTGAAGAGTGCTTATTACAGGTCATTGAAAAATTAGAATATTTGTATGGTGCAATCCTGTGCACAACGGCATATCTTGAAGGAAATTTGGCTAAGTGAATGTATGCTTATGTGTTAGGGAACCTGGCACTAGATCTGGATCTTGTATTTTGAGAGCCAAATTAATAATATTCTACCCAATATAGCACTGGTTCTAGCCAGTGGGAGGCTCTATTGCATCATATCCAATTCAACAAATTGAAATATGGTGTTATAAGTTACTGGTATTTGTGTGCATCATTGTCATCTGCCAATAAACTTTAAATAAACCATTTAGGTAAAATGGTCTAGCAGTATTAATGAGTGTTGTCTAGTCATCCACAAGAATGTATTCATGGTTTATTAACATATTAATTCTTGGAATAAACAGTCGAGTGAAAGGGGGACGGGGCCAAATGATTTATGTGTGGCACCAAATCAAGATCTTGGAATTCAGAATGTGCAATTCCTTCCCAATACAGGTGCATTCCCGGCTCTAAATGGCTCAAATTACAAGTTGCTGAGCCATAAAATACCATTTCATCATCATCCACCAATGTTTTTGGTAAATAAAATTGAAAATTGTATACCCATCCAAAACTACTGACAGTCATTGAAAACTACTGACATATGACTTCTTGACTACTGATGGAATTCGCTTGGGGTAAACAGGTCTGCAATTAACAGCCTGTTGTCTAAACATAGTCTGATCATGATGACGTTGTGAATTGTATCTAGCAGACACTCAGATGCTTCCTAAAAAATTAAGAAGTAATTTACAAAAAAATAATACAACCAAAATATAAATGTCATGGTTGCCAAATATTCCACCTGATGAGTAAACAGATGTGGCCATGTCTTGGCGGTGTCATGTCTTGTGCTGGTTTGTCATGTGTCATCCTGGGGATCCTAACCATTCCACACAGCAGTGCTGACTGTGAGTATGAGTGTAATTGATTTACAACTTGACATGACCATATACAGACCATCTGGGTTCTTATTATACAGTATGGCACAAAAGGTGTGAGAGAAGGCTGACAATTAACAGCCTGTTGTCATAGTCTGATGGTTTATTAAAGTATATTAAAGTCTCATCAATGTACATGCAAAGAAGTAGACATTAGTAGGCTTTTGGCTAATTTTAACAATTTTAGGTACTGTATCTCATACGTGCCATCGTGGCCCATAGTCTTCACGTTAAATAAATGTCATAATAATAAGTAATACAAATGCAAAGCATAAAACAACAGTACATTGTCAGTCATATAATGAAACAGATCTATACATTGCAATTAACCCCTATATCTAATTATTAAGTTGTTGATTGTTTAATTAACTATTACTGAGCTTAAAACTGAATTTAAATAACTTTAATTATCAAATAATAACATCAAAATTTGTATTTCCCGATATTTCCCGGTTACTATTGTAATTTGTGAATGCTAACAAACTTGGTTTGATGACCTTCACCAACCAATCAGCGTTTAGTAAACCAAGTTGTCCGTCGGAAATTTGTTCGGCAAAGAAAATGGCTCACAGGAAGTGACTATACTTCCGCCGGAAATGACATATACATGTATATGGTGTTCCCAAGTCATACCATTAGAGAAAGTAGATTTATACCGGTGTAGATGTGCGAGGATATGTGCAATTAATTTTGCGTGGTAGGAACAGCGTGCCAACCTCAGCCTGGCGTTATCAATAGATACGAAAGCTGTAGCAGATGATGATGACATCATGTTGTATTTTGACCAAATTCTCAGCATTTTCTTCTGGAATTCTTGTACGACGAACACCGAGAAATGGAGGCTCGATTACTTTATTTTTCAACCTGGCAAGATTTGCTCTCATAAAGACAAGGTTAGTGTATATTTTTTTTTTAGGATGAAATCCAGCAAGCAGTTTGATGCTAGTGGGTAGCAGGTGGGAGTATGTGATGGGTAATTTAATGATCGGGGTTCATCCTTACCAGAATTCGACTGGAGACCTGATTTGGCCCTCATATACGTCTTTGGCATTTTGTATGTGACAGTTGAATCTGGTTATACCCCTTATGTGAGTATTACGATTATTCGTAATCCTGTTTTAGGGGAAGGGGCCAAGTGACTTTGGTGTGGCAGGGACCTGGCACCAGGTCAGGTTATTCTAATTTCAGGGCTGAATATATTTTATCTCGATGTAAATATTCCGTTCTGATTTTAGGATTTTCTCCCCAATGCAGCAGGTTAAAATGGGATTGAACCCGTTTGCCCGGCCTTACATGACCTTAGCTGTTGATAGGCCGTTAAACACCAATAAACAAACAAACAGTTCGATGCTAGAAAAAGTGTTGAAAAGTTGATCGCAAGTGACATTTCAACATTACAACCCTGCATTCAATTCTTGATTTAGGGCTATTACTTCATTATAGGACTGAATTTCAAATAATAAAATATTAAATGTTTCCCCTCACACGACCGACCCGGCAAAATCGCCGCGACCAAACTATTTTTTTGGCGAAACGGAAACAATATTATTTTTATTTAACGTCGAAACTGGCACAGCAAAAATGGGCTGTTCCGACAGAAAATATTGCTGAAAATCATAATACTTTATGGCAAGTAAAAAGACCCCAGCTGATATGCCTTTACTCGCTTAGAACATGAAGTGAAAGTCATCGCGATGTTTACAAAAATGTGTCGGTGAAAATGGTTGTAAGCTGCTTCCCTATAGGTGAGTAGCAATCACAGTCAGTGGTCTGCATGCCAATTGCCAATCAGATATCGCGTTTTATAAACTACACGCATCCGAATCATGGATTGTTTGTTTCCGTAATGACCGCCCTCAATCGCAAGCTAGCGACACCTGTTGGGACTGTTTCATTGCATACTTCAGACATTTATAATTAATTTATTCACAAAATGTGTTTCAACAAAAAATTTACATTGATTTACGATCGAAAGTGAGTTTTAAGCTGAAAGAATAATGGTCTTATCGATTGACACCAGAGCAAGTCGCCCCCACATTTCGGACCTAAAAATGAATTTGTGAGAAATAATAATTTCACTGTTTGAAATCATTTTAAATATATTAATTGGTTAATATAAATTAATTATAATAGGGGATGGTGTTTGTTGACGGCCCTGAGCAATAAAATATACTGTTTTCAACAGTTTGATGAATTTACATAGTGTATTGTGTTATTAAAGGTGCATGCCCACTCAGTCGACACAAAATGTTCTTTATATTAATAAAGGCCTCATGGAAGATTAGTTTGAAACTAAATGTGTAACCCTCTTAAAATAAAGTCTATTATTATTAGCCGATCTATTTATAGATCGGCTAATATGTTGGTTATCCATCGAATTCTGAAAAAGTTTGTAGCAACCCTTTTCTCCGCTATTCGGTAATCTACGAACGCGAATTTTTCTGTATCACTTCCAAATTGCATCAACCGATAAAGTTTGCATTTTTGGCAATTATCTCCGTTTAAAACTTTACTTATAGCCAAATAACACAATTTTGAATACTTAATGAGCTGAACGCCTGAAGAGATTTAACCCGGAAGTTATTGTTGTTGAAGTCCATAGTTGGCTCTAATGGCCATATACGCCAACATACGCCGATTATTGGGCTAATTTAAAGCTTTTATTTATTAAACAGAACAAGTTTCAGCCATGTATAATCGCGTAAAATGTGTTTATTCGGCTAATTTATAATCGACCTCTGCTCAAAATCTCCTTGCTAGTAACCCCAGCATTTTCGGGTTTATCCCAGCATCTTGGGTTTATCCCATTGGATCGCGTATGCGCGTCATTTGACGCTAGTTAATATTCACATTCACCAAAATCAAAACGAAGAATTGCCCTTCATAGCCAACTTTGATTTGTTTACGTATCATGCAGGGATGGGCAGGGATGCATCCAGCACGCGCGATTGCGGCAATCCCCCTTAATTATTGTCAATGCCGCAAATTATTGATTGTCTTGCGCCCGACATCGCGCAAAAATCACGGATGGGGACACATTAGGCCAATCTGGGCATGTGCCTGAATACGCAGGAGCTTGCATCTATTTTTAGATGACACTGTAACTGCTAGATATATATAGCCCTGGTAGCTCCGCCCACTCGCATGCTGCCACAGAATTCGGACAAACACACACACAGTGACTACAACTTTGTGTATTGCGGAGTGTAATTTGTAGATAAATAGAGCATACAGTACAGGTGTTACGCTGGAATATTTCGCAACATAATGGTGACAACAAAACATTGCTGCTATGGCATTGCTGCTATTGGATGGATTTGGGATGGGAAGGGTTTCCAAAACCTGCACAAAATCGAGAAAAATGTCAACGCTGGGTACAGAACTGTGGTCGAAAATAGTTTACCATTGACACTGTTACCAGAGACACCTACATATGTTCGATGCACTTTACCCTGATTTGATCGGCTAATAACATCATGCTCTGCATGACTTTTCATTATTATTATTATTATTATTATATCAGAGACATCATCCGAGACATTTTCTGGAAAATAAAATATTCAATCATCATTACCCCACGTATTGATTGGCATTATTATACATTTTATATCAGACATAAAGTTCCACACTGATGTCAGGGGCAATAATTGTATTTCCTTAAAATGTTAAAGGACATTACTATTTATTCTCTGTATTTATTTTTTGATGTGCAATGATCATACTTTATAATCTGTCGAAAAAATTATTTTTTCAGGTGCATATTTAATTAGCATAAATAATTAATAAATATCATGTCTCATTTGCATATGAAAATAGCCTGATAGCGTCTCTATCAGTAAAATAAATATTACTAAATGATTAGATCTGTATAGCGGGCACTCGCAATTTTTAGAACTGGTGGAATAGTGACACAATTATACACATATTTAATTCCTATAAAGAACATCTTGTGCCTTATGAGTGGGCATGCACCTTTAATACTATTAATTCCATTTGCTGGAAAGAAATGTATAGCTTGTAAGCCTTGTACACAATCATGCATATGACACAGAACCTCATAATGTGAATACAAATAAATTAGTGCTTACTGTCAAGATATTAAAATAAAAATTATGACATAATTGTTATTAGCCAGGTTTTTGGAAAAAAAATCCAGGCTATTGGATTGGCGAAAGCCGGGCGGGCGGCGTCCACAATCAATGTTAAGTTTTCGTGTTTGAGTCCATTTCTTTGTTACTGTACCACCTAGGACCACCAAACTTTCACAGCTTCATAATCAAGGGGTGCCCACCACATATCACTATCCAACATGTTACTTTTTTTTTTAACTTGACCCATTTTTTCCGCGCAATCGACTTAGCCATTTGTAATGTTAAGTTGTCGCGTTTTCAATGTTAAGTTTTCGTGTTTAAGTCCATTTCTTTGGTACTGTACCACCTGGGACCACCAAACTTTCACAGCTTCATAATCAAGGGGTGCCCACCACATATCACTATCCAACATGTTACTTTTTTTTTTTAACTTGACCCATTTTTTCCGCGCAATCGACTTAGCCATTTTCAATGTTAAGTTTTCGCGTTTTCAATGTTAAGTTTTCGTGTTTAAGTCCATTTCTTTGGTACTGTACCACCTAGGACCACCAAACTTTCACAGCTTCATAACCAAGGGGTGCCTACCACATACAACTATCCAACATGTGACCATTTTTTTACCTTCACCTATTATTTCTACGTAATTGACTTAGCCATTTTCAACGTAACTTTTTAACATACGTCTGGTTAAATTTTTTGGTTAAAACTTTTTTGTTATACTATATCTCTGCAACTGCTTCGCCCATTACCTTGAAACTTCACATGGGTGTTTATCATAGTCCATATTTTCACTCTAACCCCCAACCGTGCGGCCCCTGTGCACAATGTCAAGGTCAAATTACTTTGAATTTATTTGTTAAAGTTTTTTTGTGTACTATATCTCTGCAACTGCTTCACCCATTACCTTGATACTTCACATGGGTGTTTATCATCATTGTCGCACCCGCTTGCGGAAAGCGTGATATCGTCGGCATTTTGGCATACGTCCGTCCGTACGTCCGTGTGTCCGGTTAAAGTTTTTTCGTTAAAGTTTTTCCATCTACTATATCTATTTTTTTAGTGTCCATGCCTCGCCCCAAGGCGCGACATGCAGACCACGGCCATCTAGTCTACAAAAAGTGGGTATAATTATGTTATCCAAGTGTCCATGCTTGGAAAAAACCTGGCCTTCGTGGCTTTGCCTCGTTTCTTGTTTTCACCTTCACCTATTATTTCTACGTAATTCACTTAGCCATTTTCAACGTTAACTTTTTAACGTACGTCTGGTTAAAGTTTTTTTATTAAAACTTTTTCGTTATACTATATCTCTGCAACTACTTCGCCCATTACCTTGAAACTTCACATGGGTGTTTATCATCATCCATATTTTTATTCTAACCACCAACCGTGCGGCCCCTGTGCCCAATGTCAAGGTCAAATTACTTTGAATTTTTTTGTTAAAGTTTTTTCGTGTACTATATCTCTGCAACTGCTTCATCCATTACCTTGATACTTCACATGGGTGTTTATCATCATTGTCGCACCTGCTTGCGGAAAGCGCGATATCGTCGGCATTTTGGCATATGTCCGTCCCGTACGTCCGTGTGTCCGGTTAAAGTTTTTTTTTCGTTAAAGTTTTTCCATCTACTATATCTACTTTTTTAGTGTCCATGCCTCGCCCCAAGGCGCGACATGCAGGCCACGGCCATCTAGTCTACAAAAAGTGGGTATAATTATGTTATCCAAGTGTCTATGCTTGGAAAAAACCTGGCCTTCGTGGCTTTGCCTCGTTTCTTGTTTATATATGCAATAGAAGACTTCACCGAAAACCCAGGGCCCAATCTTCCAGACGGATTTGATGTAACAACAGCAACACCACTGGATTATTGTTGGCTTTTGTACAAGCCAGAGATCATATGTTTTCTTCCATGGAGAGACATAAACAACTACGCTAGGAGTTCTTTTCATGTACAGCGAGCAATGTAAATTGGTCCAGAGACATAATTGATATTACAATTGTAAGGGCTGATAAATTTCAAATCTTACTAGCCTGGCTGGCTAGTACATATTTTTGCTTAGTTTCAAGCCCTGCTGTAGTATGTAAAAACAAGAAAAACATGGCGATGCAAGAAGATTTGGCGACACTTTTCTTGTAAACAGTTTTCATGAAATATCGCACATGTTCAGGCGCTGATCCAGGGGGGGGGGTGGGGGCCACCCCTACTCCCGGCAAAAAAAAAAAAATATAAGAAAATCTACAATACTCGAATAGTTGGATGACTTTTCGTGGCCTAGGTGTCAGGAAATCGCATCTGCAGTGATCTGGCATTTAAACATTTCCTGGGGGAGGACCCCCAGAGCCCCCATTTTACAATGAGCATTGCGCTCGCGCAGCTCGGCTATGCCGACCAGACACCCTCCTGCAATTATTTCTGTATTCGCGCCTGATGTTCGATGGTACAAAATCATACAGCGTGTCTCGAATAGGTAATCATTCAATCTAGTCATGTACATGTCATGTCAGCAAATTGTTTTCACCTTACTCCATGTGAGTTTAATATCTCTAGTCAATAAAACAGTCATTTTAAATTGTGTCTGCATATTTATTCCTTTGTATAAGGAACGTGTACCTTTAATAGTAATATATTATGGTATTATTTGGCGTTTCTATGCCGAGATATGTTGCTAAATATGTCGACAAAATTTCATATATTAAAAATATTTTATTTTTTTTAATATATGAAATTTATAATCAATTACATTTAACCTTGAATTAATGAATTACTTACTTAATTCCCCTTGGTTAAGGTTTTCAGTCAACCTTGGTTAAGGTTTTTAGCTCGACTATTCGAAGAATAAGTAGAGCTTATGTTGTCACCCCGGCGTCTGCGTCGGCGTCACCGTCACGCCTTGGTTAAGGTTTTTAGTCAACCTTGTATATGGAATACTACTGGCCCTACACCCACCATACTTGGACAACTTCATCTGCTAGTGATGTACATCAATAACCCCTGATCTATATTTGACATTGACCTACGTTTCCTCTTGAATTACTTAGTTAATTCCCCTTGGTTAAGGTTTTTAGTCAACCATGGTTAAGGTTTTTAGTCAAGCTTGTACATGGAATACTATTGTGCATACAGACACCATACTTGGACAACCTTTTCTCATAGGGATGTACATCAATAACCCTGGTCTATATTTGACCTTGACCTACATTTCCTCTTCAATTACTTAGTTAATTCCCCTTGGTTAAGGTTTTTAGTCAAGCTTGTATATGGAATACTCCTGGCCCTACACCCACCATACTTGGACAACTTCATCTCCTAGGGATGTACATCAGTAACCCCTGATCTATATTTGACCTTGACCTACATTTCCTCTTGAATTACTTAGTTAATTCTCTTTGGTTAAGGTTTTTAGTCAACCTTGTAGATGGAATACTCTTGGCCCTACACCCACCATACTTGGACAACTTCATCTCCTAGGGATGTACATCAGTAACCCCTGATCTATATTTGACTTGACTACATTTCCTCTTCAATTACTTAGTTAATTCTCCTTGGTTAAGGTTTTTATTTAAGTCAAGCTTGTATATGGAATACTCCTGGCCCTACACCCACCATACTTGGACAACTTCATCTCCTAGGGATGTACATCAATAACCCTTGATCTATATTTGACCTTGACCTACATTTCCTCTTGAATTACTTAATTAATTCTCTTTGGTTAAGGTTTTTAGTCAAGCTTGTAGATGGAATACTCCTGGCCCTACACCAACCATACTTGGACAACTTCATCTCCTAAAGATGTACATCAACAACCCCTGACCTATATTTGACTTTGACCGACATTTAACCTTGAATTACTTAGTTAATTCCCCTTGGTTAAGGTTTTTAGTCAACCTTGGTTAAGGTTTTTTGTCAAGCTTTCTACATGGAATACTATTGTGCATACAGACACCATACTTGGACAACCTTTTCTCATAGCGATGTACATCAATAACCCCTAATCTATAGTTCACCTTGACCTACATTTCCTCTTGAATTACTTAGTCAATTCCCCTTGGTTAAGGTTTTTAGTCACGCTTGTATATGGAATACTACTGGCCCTACACCCACCATACTTGGACAACTTCATCTCCTTGGTGATGTACATCAACAACCCCTGATATATATTTCACCTTGACCTATATTTCCTCTTCAATTACTTACTTAAGTCACCTTGGTTAAGGTTTTTAGTCAACCTTGGTTTATGTTTTTACTCAAGCTTGTACATGGAATACTATTATGCATACAGACACCATACTTGGACAACCTTTTCTCATAGGGATGTACATCAATAACCCCTGATCTATATTTGACCTTCACCTACATTTCCTCTTCAATTACTTAGTTAATTGTATCCCCCAGACTACCGTCGGGGGATACTATGGATTTGACAGCGCGACGCGTCCGCGTCCGCGGTCCGCGTCCGCCGTAGACACTTCTTGTCCGGAGCATAACTCGAACACCCTTTGGAATATTTTCATGAAACTTCACACATGCATAGACCACGACCCGAAGGTGTGTCGCGCACAAGAATGACAACTCTTGCATAGCTAATTTTTGAGTTATCTCCCTTTTTTGTTTCTCGCACTGATTTCGTGTCCGGAGCATAACTCCACCACCCTTTCGAATATTTTCATGAAACTTCACACATGCATAGACCACGACCCGAAGGTGTGTCGCGCACAAGAATGACAACTCTTGCATAGCTAATTTTTGAGTTATCTCCCTTTTTTGTTTTGCGCACTGATTGACCATAACTCGACCACCCTTTGGAATATTTTTATGAAACTTAACACATTCAATTAGACCACGAACCGAAGGTGTGTCGTGCACAAGAATGACAACTCTTGCATAGCTAATTTTTGAGTTATCTCCCTTTTTTGTTTTCGCTCACTGATTTCCTGTCCGGAGCATAACTCGACCACCCTTTGGAATATTTTCATGAAACTTCACACATGCATAGACCACGACCCGGAGGTGTGTCGCGCACAAGAATGACAACTCTTGCGTAGCTAATTTTTCAGTTATCTCCCTTTTTTGTTTTGCGCACTCTACAAACTGGACAATAATGCATGAAGACCTGTTTTCTCGTCTGCTCTGTATACCTTTTCTCGTGTGCTCTGTACACCTTACCTGTAGAGAGAACAATAGAAACTGGGAGAACCATGTGCTAAGCATGGGCTAGCATGTGCAGATGTCCACTGCTTGACCACTGCTTGACCACTGCTGACCAGGTAATTTATACAGGTAAATCACTACATTGGGTACTGTGTTGAAAATATTGTGGCATTATGTGGACCTCTGCAGATATATGTAGATAAATATAGGACTATTAAAAATAAATCTGGTCTCCAATAGCAAGCATTATTATTTTTAAACTTTTTTTTGTCATTTTTTTTTTTTTTTTTTTTTCATTATTTTTTTTCATTTTTTTTTTCAAATTATTTTTCAATTTGACTGGAAAAAAAATCTGGGCTCCAGTAGCAAGCATTATTATTTTTAAACTTTTTTTTTCCATTTTTTTTTTTTTCATTTTTTTTTTCAAATTATTTTTCAATTTTTGTCCAGTAGCAGAAGGTCGTAAGTGCTATATACAGACTATTCACCTGTACATGTGCTAGCATGTGCAACTGACCACTGACCACTTACAGGTAATTTATACAGGTAAATGATTATATTACATTTCCGTAAACTGTGTTGAAAATATTGTGGCATTATGTGGACCTGTGCAGATATATGTAGATAAATATAGGACTATTAAAAAAAATTCTGGGCTCCAGTAGCAAGCATTATTATTTTTAATTTTTAAACTTTTTTTCCATTTTTTTTTTTTCATTTTTTTTTTCAAATTCTTTTTCAATTTTTGTCTAGTAGCATAAGGTCGTAAGTGCTATATACAGACTATTATCATATAATAAAACAATTATTGACTAGTGAGCCATAGAATATAATCTGATATTCTATGGTTCACTAGTCAATAATTGTATAATATGTTCGGGCCAGTGAAAATTGCTTTCGGGCCCAGGCTCGAGGTCAAGGCGGGACAAGGCGAGGCATCTGATTCCGCGGAATTCTTGTTTACTTATCTCCCTTTGTTGTTTCGTGCTCTGATTTTGTATCCAAAGCATAACTCGAACACGATATACGCATTGCTCTAATGGTCCTCTACCGCCCTGTGCCAAATCCACGTTCGTTCTGCCCCCGTCAAGCCCAGGGTCAAGGTCACATACTTAGTGCTTCAAAAACATTAACGCTTGGGTAAATATCTTATACTTTCTGTTTTCTTTCATGGATCATGGATCATCTTCATATTTCATATACGCATTGCTCTAATGGTCCTCTACCGCCCTGTGCCAAATCCACGTTCGTCCTGCCCCACCAATCCAGGGTCAAGGTCACATACTTGGTGCTTCAAAAACTTTAACGCTCAGGTAAATATCTTATAATTTTTATTTCCATTCACGGATCAACTTCATATTTCATATACGCGTTGCTCTAATGGTCGTCTACCGCCCTGTGCCAAATCCACGTTCGTCCTGCCCCCGCCAAGCCCAGGGTCAAGGTCACATACTTAGTGCTTCAAAAACTTTAACGCTCGGGTAAATATCTTATAATTTCTGTTTTCTTTCATGGATCATCTTCATATTTCATATACGCATTGCTCTAATGGTCCTCTACCGCCCTGTGCCAAATCCACGTTCGTCCTGCCCCCGCCAATCCCAGGGTCAAGGTCACATACTTGGTGCTTCAAAAACTTTAATACTCAGGTAAATATCTTATAATTTTTCTTTCCATTCACGGATCAACTTCATATTTCATATAACCGTTGCTCTAATGGTCCTCTACCGCCCTGTGCCAAATCCACGTTCGTCCCGCCCCCGCCAAGCCCAGGGTTAACATCATATACTTAGTGCTTCAAAAACTTTAATGCTCAGGTAAATATCTTATAATTTCTGTTTTCTTTCACGGATCAGCTTCATATTTCATATATGCATTGCTCTAATGGTCCTCTACCGCCCTGTGCCAAATCCACGTTTGTCCTGCCCCCGCCAAGCCCAGGGTGAAGGTCACATACTTGGTGCTTCAAAAACTTTAACGCTCAGTAAAAGAAAATTTTGACTTGCAATTTGGCCTCATTTATTATCAAAGCGATATGTGGGACATCCGTGTTCTATGAACACATTTTCTAGTTTATTAAACTTCACACATGCATAGAAGACGACCCAAAGGTGTGTCGCACGTAAGAATGACAACTCTTGCGTCGTTAATTTCTTAGTTATCTCCCTTTGTTGTTTCGTGCACTGATTTCGTGTCTGGAGCATAACTCGAACACCCTTTGGAATATTTTCATGAAACTTCACACATGCATAGACCACGACCCTAAAGGTGTGTCCCGCAAGAATGACAACTCTTGCATCACTAATTCTTTAGTTATCTCCCTTTTGTTTTTCCGTCACTGATTTTGTCTCCGGAGCATAACTCGAACACCCTTTTTTCAAACTACTTGTGTATCTGGGGAGGGGGATACACATGCGCTTGTCGACAAGCGTCCATTTCTAGTTCTCTTTGGTTAAGGTTTTTACTCAACCTTGTAGATGGAATGCTCCTGGCCCTACACCAACCATACTTGGACAACTTCATCGCCTAGTGATGTACATCAACAACCCCTGACCTATATTTCACCTTGACCTACATTTCCTCTTGAATTACTTAGTCAATTCCCCTTGGTTAAGGTTTTTAGTCACGCTTGTATATGGAATACTACTGGCCCTACACCCACCATACTTGGACAACTTCATCTCCTTGGTGATGTACATCAACAACCCCTGATATATATTTCACCTTGACCTATATTTCCTCTTCAATTACTTAAGTCACCTTGGTTAAGGTTTTTAGTCAACCTTGGTTAAGGTTTTTACTCGAGCTTGTACATGGAATACTATTGTGCATACAGACACCATACTTGGACAACCTTTTCTCATAGGGATGTACATCAATAACCCCTGATCTATATTTGACCTTCACCTACATTTCCTCTTCAATTACTTAGTTAATTCTCTTTGGTTAAGGTTTTTACTCAACCTTGTAGATGGAATACTCCTGGCCCTACACTAACCATACTTGGACAACTTCATCGCCTAGTGATGTACATCAACAACCCCTGACCTATATTTCACCTTGACCTACATTTAACCTTGAATTAATTAGTTAATCCCCCTTGGTTAAGGTTTTTAGTCAACCTTGGTTAAGGTTTTTAGTCAAGCTTGTATATGGAATACTATTGTGCATACAGACACCATACTTGGATAACTTTTTCTCATAGGGATGTACATCAATAACCCCTGACCTATATTTTACCTTCATCTACATTTAACCTTGAATTACTTGGTTAATGTTTATAGTCAAGCTTGTATATGGAATACTGCCTGGGCCTACATCAACCATACTTGGACAACTTCATCTCCTAGTGATGTACATCAATAATCCCTGACCTATATTTGACCTTGACCTACTTTTATCCTTGGATTACATAGTTATTTCCCCTTGGTTAAGGTTTTTAGTCAAGCTTGTATATGGAATACTCCTGGGCCTACAGCAACCATACTTGGAAAACTTCATCTCCTAGTGATGTACATCAATAACCCCTGACCTATATCTGTCATTGACCTACATTTAACCTTGAATTACTTACTTAATTTCCCTTGGTTAAATTTTTTAGTCAACCTTGGTTAAGGTTTTTATGCAGGCCGCAGCCACCTTGTTCGTCAAGCTATGTGTACATCGACAACCCTCGTAGTCGAGCTATGCTGTTCTCCTACAGCTCTTGTTAGTCAAGCTTGTACATGGAATACTATTGTGCATACAGACACCATACTTGGACAACCTTTTCTCATAGGGATGCACATCAATAACCCCTCATCTATATTTGACCTTGACCTACATTTCCTCTTGAATTACTTACTTAATTCCCCTTGGTTAAGGTTTTTAGTCAAGCTTGTAGATGGAATACCCCTGGCCCTACACGAAACATACTTGGACAACTTCATCTCCTAGTGATGTACATCGACAACCCTTGACCTATATTTGACCTTGACCTACATTTAACCTTAAATTACTTAGTTAATTCCCCTTGGTTACGGTTTTTAGTCAACCTTGGTTAAGGTTTTTAACATCAGAGAAATATTGTTATAACTTCTATTTCCTTCATCTAAAATGCTTAATATTTCACACATGCATTCCTGTAAGGCTCAACTACCATGCTGTGCCAAATCCACGTCCGTCCAACCCCCACTGATCCCAAGGTCAAATACTTAGTCTCTTTACAAAACTTAACATCGGAGAAATATTGTTATAACTTCTATTTCCTTCATCTAAGATGCTTACTATTTCACACATGCATTCCTGTAAGGCTCTACTACCATGCTGTGCCAAATCCATGACCGTCCAACCCCCGCTGATCCCAAGGTCAAGGTCAAATACTTAGCCTCTTTACAAAACTTAACATCAGAGAAATATTGTTATAACTTCTATTTCCTTCATCTAAAATGCTTAATATTTCACACATGCATTCCTGTAAGGCTCTACTACCATGCTGTGCCAAATCCACGACCGTCCAACCCCCGCTGATCCCAAGGTCAAGGTCAAATACTTAGTCTCTTTACAAAACATAACATCAGAGAAATAAGTTACAACTTCTATTTCCTTCATTGAAAATTCTTAATATTTCACTTGTGCATTCCTCTAAGGTTGTACTATCATGCTGTGACAAATCTACAACCGTCCAAACCCCGCTGATCCCAAGGTCAAGGTCACATACTTAGTCTCTTTACAAAACTTAACATCAGAGAAATATGTTATAACTTCTATTTCTTTCATAGAAAATTCTTAATATTTCATGCATGGGTTCCTCTAAGGCTCTACTATCATGCTGTGACAAATTCCCGCTGATCTCGAGGTCAAGGTCACATACTTAGTCTCTTTACAAAACTTAACATCTGAGAAATTGGTTATAACTTATATTTCCTTGCTCGGATCTGCTTCACATTTCACACACGCATTGCTCCAATGGACCTCTACCACCGTGTGACAAATTCACGTTCGTGCCCAAGAGTCAAGGTCACAAGCCCACACATACATAGTTAGGGGTACATGGGCCCACGCGGGGGTATTCCGTAAGCCTCGCTTACTGACCAATCTAGTTTGAGTTAGAGAAAATCAGTATGAATAAAATGTGAAATAAAAGATAAATGCGTCTTTCCCACATAAATCTCTTTCCCACATAATATAGCTTGATAATATAGTGTGTTTGCTATATAGTTTGTTCATAATCGCTAGCCCTGTGTTGCAGACTCGAGGTGACAATGGGAGCGTTTCTGGACAAGCCAAAGACTGAGAAGCACAATGAGGGAGGCTTCGGTAACGACCTTCTCTATGGAGTGGCCAGTATGCAGGTAGTGTTTCAACAATTGTCGTTTGCTGTTGTTTTATATCTTTACTTATTTCTCAATAAAAACATGGTTTGACAGTACTTCAGAATCATTTCCAATGGAACTGATTCTGAAGTGCTGTCAAAGCATGTTGTAAATTATTCTAAAGTGCTCTCAAAGCATGTTTTTGATGATAAAAATGGAAACTAGAAAATAAACAGCAGACCACAAAAAGAGTAAGATAGCGGTGTATGGGTTAATATACATCGAGATATGTTGATACTAACAATGTACTACACAATAGCAATATTTCCATGTTTAGATCCCTGTATGTACATGTATTATTGTCTGTCCGATTAAGAACGACTATGTAATACATCAATGTGTAGTAGAATCAGAATTTTTTTATCAGGGTTACAGCATTTTATCAGCTAATTAGCTGAACATAGACAAGATGCACACTGACTGATGCCAAAATGTTGTATCGGGCATTAACTAGTGTTTTGATATTACGTTTAACTGATTTGACTTGGAAATGGTAGGAAATCCTTGACAAACCCTCAACATTTCCATTTTTTCCTAGCGTTGTCGACTAAACTTTATATAAAGACATTCGTCAGGGCATGTTCTTATTCAACTTTCTGAACACATTGTCCAAATTTGTACTTGTAATAGCTAAGTTTGGTGGGTCCTGACTGAGCACGGCTTGGCCTTGACCAATCAAATTTGTTGAATTTGAGCATGCGACTATTGCTTATGAGTGCTCCAGATAAGCTGCGTATTTGCTTAAATACCCAATTAAAATTTCCAAAAAAAACCTATGAAAATCAGAAGTAGCGAGTATCAAAAAGCAATACAAATTTTATGGTACCTTTATCATGCTGCAGAAAACAATAAACAGACCATCAATATAGCATATTGTTCTTATTTTCTAAGAAAACACACCTTGGTATGCCAAGTCTTGTTTTCATTTTGAAGCAAACTATTCAATAATTGCTTTCTGTTGATGTGTAAACAGTAGTGTGATTTTATTTTACCCAATTAAAATTTTGAAATACCCAATTGCTTAAGAAATGATGGAGTGACAATACTCAATTACTAATTCCTTATCTGGAGTCCTTCCTGGCTTATATTCAGGAACCTGAATTTGAGCGTGAAACTCGTGCTCAAATTCTAGAAGTTTGATTGAGTCTTAGCTATGCTCCATTAAGAGCTGAGTGCATGTTCAGAAAGTGTGTAATCACGGCCGCTGGTATTCTCTATGTATGCAGGGATGGCGTGTAGAGATGGAGGATGCACACACTGCTGTTATTGGCATCCCAAGTCTCAGCGATTGGTCATTCTTCGCCGTTTTCGATGGTCACGCTGGCGCCAAGGTGTCCGCATTATGTGCCGAGCAGTTGATGGACTATATTATATCTAACGAAGATTTTCCAAAGATGGATATCCAGGCGGGTACAGAAATACAGCCGTCATTAGATTCGGTGAAAAATGGCATCAAAAAGGGATTCCTCAGTTTGGATGAAAAGTTACGAAAGCTGCCCGAAGTAGTAAGCGGTCAAGACAAAAGTGGTTCTACGGCGATTGGAGCTATTGTGGCCCCGAAATACATCTTCTTTGCAAACTGTGGCGATTCACGGGCGGTGCTATCTACGGCAGGGAAGTGTACATTTTCAACAACGGATCACAAACCGGTTAATCCAACGGAAAAAGAGCGTATTCAAAAAGCAGGCGGTAGTGTTCTCATTCAACGAGTCAATGGCTCTTTAGCCGTGTCGCGGGCACTTGGTGACTTTGAATATAAAAACGTGGAGGGAATGGGTCCCTGTGAGCAGCTAGTATCGCCGGAGCCAGAGATATATGTTCAAGATCGAGATCCACACGACGAGTTTATTATCCTGGCCTGTGATGGTATCTGGGATGTCATGTCCAATGATGAACTCTGTGATTTTGTGCGCAGTCGTCTTCAAGTCACCGCCAGTTTGGAGAACATCTGCAATCAGGTCATCGATACTTGCTTGTATAAGGTAACTATGAATAACGCTAGCCAATCTGAAATGTGGCTGTACAGAGCTCCAGTTAAGGTGCGTAATTTGGAGGTAAATTTCTTATTTCTCCATCAAAAATGGCAAGTTACTCAATGAGACGATTCTAAAGGACTCCCAACTTGCCATTTTTTATGAAGAAATAACAAAATTTCACCCCAAGTTGATCAAATTACGCACCTTAACTGGAGCTCTAGCTGTAAATGGAGAAATGGGGCTTATTGTGAAAATCATAACTTGATCAAATAGCACACTCCTGTAGACTAATAACGATGTATATTGCTTGCTCGAGGCTTGAAGGACATTTCGTTTGTGGAATGGTGAAGAGTGCAGATCCTGATCAGACTGCAGATGCACAGACTGGTCTGGATCTACACTGGTTGCAAAATCCATAAGCCCCATTACTCCAGTCATCAAGCAGTTTATCTGACGTATTGTATACCCGGTATATTTATAATTAATATACTAGTATTATTCACTTTCTGTCCAGTGGTCCGTAATTGAGTATTATCTGTGTAAGAGTTGAAACTTTTTCAGACTTTATTAGGACTAGTAACCCGTAAACTGTAGGAAACGTAAACTGTTGTCTGAATTATATTTTGTCTCCTTTCTCAATAAAAACATAGTTTTAAAGCACTATATAATCACTTCCATTGATTCTAAAGTGTGTTCAAACCATGTTCTTGATGAGAAAAATAGATTGAAAATAAAAATATAAACAGCTGGGCCCGGTTGCTCAAAACCTCTGCTAGCTTAACAGACTGTTAGATCCTTAGCAATGGTAAGGATTTAACAGTCTGTTAAGCTAACAGAAGCTTTGAGCAACCGGGCCCAGATGACAAAATTGAATTCAATATTTTAATGGTTAAATATTATCACAATGCTGCTCAACAATGAAGCCAATTATTTGTGTTGCAGGGCAGTAGAGACAATATGAGTATAGTGATTGTGCGATTCAAGGGTGCACCAGAGATTTCACAAGATGCTATCAAAAAGGAGCAGGAGCTGGATGCTAGGATTGAGGCTAAAATTAAAGGTACATGTACTCTCTATGTAATATAGAACCTCTCTAAACCAGACACCCATAAATATTTCACTGGCGAATTATACCCTTGCTGATAGGCAAGAGGGGATATAGCATTTGTATGTATGTATGTGTGTGTGTGCATATGTACATTAGTAACACCTTTCATTTTTCATTAACTCCTGAACCCTTGACCGATTTTGATAATATTTTGCCATAATGTGTGTCCAGAGATGGTGCTTTGTTTTGCATGCGACCCACATCCGACAGACCAAGGTCAAGGTCACAGGACTTATGTTCACCTTGTTTGTAAGGCAAATGCGTATGTTTTTTATTATTATTATCAAGGCTGTCAGCGAGGGGATTAGCTTAGTGATAACAATGCCCTTATTTTTATGGGGTTTCCTGTCGCAGTCTCGGCGAAACGGCCAAAACTTTACAGGACATTCATTCTGGTAAAATTGAAATTTTTACCAGACTGGTCAAAACATAACCAGACCGAAACAAACGTTGAAAATAAAATTGATTTTGTGTGATATTTAAGAGCTTTTAAGTATACCAGTCCTGTATGTAAGGCCAGTTAGCATCATAAAATCGGACCAGAAATGGGCATACTAAAGGAACAGGTGATTAAGAAAACTTGGTATAGAAAAGTAATAAAAAACGGGACAGTCGGTCCACCCACTTCCGGTCTACTGTCGACCGACCGGCGGCAATATTACCTGGACATGTCCATCGGTCCGACGAGTTTCACGGGGACTGCCGTCATTTACCTCTCATGATAAGTTAATTGCAAAGCACATACTCATATATGAGGCTGTGACTGGAGAAATGGGTTCTTGTTATGGCATTTCTGGTCAGTCTAGACTCTTGACCTAGCACATTCCTTCAGTCTGTAGCCTATTTCACCAAAATTGAAAAGTATACTTATCTTGCTTTTAAAGTACACTTTGAGGGAGAAGTTTTAAATTTAAGGATACATTTATTAATTTTTATTATACTGAATTTATTACTTTATAACAGCCATTTTTGCTGTGATAATGTAATACATTCAGTATAATAATTCTGCATACTTTTAATCATCAAATATATGCAGTCGTTAGTTCTATAGATGTGGAAGAATGCATTTCGGGGAAAAATAAATGATTACTCCCTCAAAGTATACTTAGCTAGATAAGTATGCTTAGCAATTTTGGTGAAATTGGCTACTGATATGGATACCGGTATATACTGTTTGTTAGATGCAGGACATGTGCTTTACTAACTGAATGACAGTGTAGGTCCTGATCAGAGGGCTACACTGGTCGCGTAACCCATATGGTCCATTTCTCCATTCACAGCCGCATGTATGGATGGATGCTCTATAGCAGACAATTTCACCCATCATGAGTATCTGGACCTACAGTTAGCATCACTAATTGTGCTTTTCATTGTGTTAACTATAATGCCAGCGTGTGTGGTGTGTTGAGGGCAAGTTTTCGTCTTTCCGTCTATGTCTATCATTCCATCTGTCTATACCATTTGTATTAGAAGTTTTATTATATCTGCAACCATAAACCAGATTTAGTCAGCGCAATTCCAAAATTATTTGTATGGGGGGAGTGGAAGGTACTTTTTTGAAAAATAAAACATTTCCCCGGTTTACTTCCTGATTAATTTTTAAGGACATTTCTTTTATTTCAACCCCAAATTCAGGTGCCTTCCATTCCCCTCATACAATCAGTTCTGAAATCGCCCTTAATAATTCATGAACAGAAGATCATACCTTACTGTCTGTTTCATGAAACCTGCCCAAATTTTTACGGATGTAAAATGTTTGTTGATAATATTAAATTATAGCAAAATTTAAGAATGATTATTTCGTGAAATTTGGTCAAATATTATAGGAATGAAGGCCTCGTCCAGTATTCCCGCGACTTTTCCAAGTTTATATCCCCGATAAATTCCACAAAAAGGCCATTCATTCTTTATAATTCCATCATTTTAAATAAATTCATCAAGAAAATGTGTTTATTTTTCTTAAGAATTATTTTAACTGCGCCTCACGGTTACGGAAAGTAGTTCGGCATGGGAGTTTTGGACAGAGACTTGCTACGGGCCAATCAAATGTTAGGGAATTGTGTAAATATTTTTGTGCTGGAATTATTGATTTTTTAATACGAAACATTATTTCTCTAAGGGAATTTATCACGGGGGGGGGGGGGGAAAGCTGGAGGACTGATGCAGGAGTAAATTTTTTTAAAAAAAATTGGATATTGACTCTGGAATCTGGCTAGATAGCTTGGAAAATACGGTCTATTGAAAATTTTGAAAATCGGTTCACTATTTCTGAAATTAGAAAACATTCCCCCCATGTTAATCTGTCTATGGTGATTTAAAATGGTGATTTTTACATTGTTTATATAGCCGTAAACATTGGGCAGTTTTCATGAAACGGACAGTAGTGATGATTTATAAATATGATATTTATAAGACAGGTTTACTGGTTTCATAACGAGCAAGGCTATGCTGAGATTCTTATGAAATCAGTTAACCAGCCCACACATGCTGCCTCGTACCCAATGTTAGTGTTTACTTTCAAATGGTTGTTTAACCCTTTCAACCCTAAGGAACTGGAATGGACTGTGATATGCTAATGTTCCGACCAATCCAATGGTCACAAAATAATTTTCAGATTCGTCCATTTATGAAAAGGGGGTGTTTTTGTTCTAAGAAATATTAAAATTACTTTCAGAAAGTGCAGATCCTGATGAGACGGCTCGTTACTTTCCGGCTCATCTGGATCTGCACTTTTTGCATAAAGCACTATTGCGGGATTTCGGGTTCAAAGGGTTAACATGTTTGAACTTATTGTTATACTGTTTATAGCTGACTAGAAAGATGACATATTGATTGTATTGCAGAAATACTGTCGACGGAGGGTTTGCAGGATGCAGATATTCCATATTTAATGCACATACTGTCAGACATGGACGGCATGCCTCCAGGGGGCGGCCTCAGCTCCAAGTAAGTCTCCAGACTCATGGGGCACGTGCTTATAAAACTTGGCATGTACTATGTTCTCATGCTCAAAATCATGAAGTTTGATTGATCGGGAGTTTCTGCAAATCAAATTGAATGATTTTCCGTTTGAATTTGGAGGATATGCCAATAATAATAGTTCCTGACAGTTTAGCCTAATATAACACAGCTTGTTCTTAACGAAACTAACAGCTTGGACATTTATGATCGGCGGTGCTTTGTTCCAGAACATAAGGAGAATTGTGTGTACCTGAGAGGACCGTTAATTAAAACTGAACACATGAAGCTGTGGACATGTTTTATTTCCATATCCAGCGCTTCCGATAAGCTGCTTTCTGGCTAGTACTCAATTGTGGCTGTGACTGGAGAAATGGGATTTATGACGAGTGTAGCTCCTGATCAAATAGCACACTTGTGTAGCCTGATAACAATCTATATTGCTGCTGAGAAGCATGATGGGTGTTTCATTGATGAAATTGCGATCAGTGCAGATCCTGATCAGACTGCGGATGCACAGGCTTGTCTGGATCTACACTGGTCGAAACACCCTTAAGCCCCATTTCTGCAGTTGCAACCACAATGAAGTTTACCCTATTAAGATCAGCAATAATTCGTATTGAAAAGCAATTAAAATGATATGACATAATGTCTTCTTTACTCTGTAATGTACTGTTGAAGTTGGTGTTAAATATTGATAGAAAATCTACCCAAGAATTGAACAGACCACAGAAGAGATGTTTGCAAACCGTGTAGATTCAGATGTGCCAACATGTAACGAGCCATCATCAGGATCTGCTCTGTGAGCGAATAGTTTCTACGTTTTTAGCCAAATTACCTGTTTTTGTTCATGGAACTGCCTGGAAGTGTTCTTTATGTGTGAAATGGTATAAATGGTATGTTTACTGCACTATGTTATTGTGTCCATATACACTTTCCCAAAGCCCACTTAAGGGTAGCAACTATGCAACTGCAACCATTTAAAATAGAGAATAAATAGAGTAAACTGGCATTTATGTTTCAATTCTCGTTCAAATTAAAGTTGTCTTGCATTGTGTTTACAGGCGATCAACTGTTGAAGCAATTTTAAACAGATTACGGCCACCAAAGAAAGAAGATGGCGTAAGTACTACCTTCAAAGTCTAGCTCCTGACCAAATAGCGCACTTGTGTAGCCTAATAATGATCTATATTGCTTGCTCCAAGCATTATGGGTGTTTCATCGATGAAATGGCAAAATGTGCAGATCCTGATCAGACTGTGTGGATACACGGGCTGATCTGGATCTACAATGGTCGCATAACCCATAAGCCCCATTTCTCCAGTCACAGCCACAATTCCATTGGAGTAGATTCCTAATATATTCTGTTTCTTTAAACGGAACATCTGGATATTTCGAACATGTATTCAGAGCTCCAGATAGGTGCGTATTGGCGTATTTTACGCAATTATTTTAGCTGAATACGCATTGATTATCATAAGTGGGAGTACAAAATACACACAGCAATGTGAAAATACGCATTGATTTTCAAATTGAGTAGTGAAAATACTGTCATAAAGTTGAACGTTCACTTTGTTGAGCTGCAAAAAGCAAAGTGTTCCCTATTTAGTATTTTAAAAGAAGACGATCAATAATTCATTTGTAAAAGTAAAATACGCAATGATTTTGAAATCAAGGGGTATAATACGCTTTAGACACGAAGCTTATCTGGAGCCCTGTGTATTTCGCTGATGCTTTTCTACCAATCTGTAAACGATCCAGGGGCCCGTTTCACTAAACTTCTTACGACTAAAATGTTTGTAAGTGCAGATTTAGAATAGTCTGTAAATTTCAATTAATGGATTTACATTTATTGAGCATAGGCTGCATATGCAGCCTATACTCAATAAATGTAAATCCATCAATTGTTTACAAGAAAATATTGTTAATGTGAAATGTACAGACTATCATAATTTTGCACTTACGAACATTTTAGTCGTAGAAAGTTTAGTGAAACGGCCCCCTGGACACTCCACCCACAGCTAATTCCAGTGTCTAGTGCACAGACATGTTTTTGCCATGTTCGCAGATTTTATCAACATGATCATTGGTAAGTCGATGGGCATAGAACTCTGGCACTCTGTTCAATTATATTTCCCGGTAATTCCAAACTGGTTCTCATAAAATGTCAACCAAATCTGGAATATACAGTGGGAATATATATTGTGTGATGAATAGTAGCTACATTTGGTAAGCATGTTGAATTTCATGAAAAGTTACACTTTTGGCATATATATCAATGCAGCAGGTTAACCCTTATTACGCTGGAGACGGAAAATTTTGTCTGCTGTTTTTCATGTTTGCCTTAATTCTTAACAAAATACCTGTTTTGACAGCACATGAGAATCGTCTTCAGTGGAGACGATTCTCATGCGCTGTCAAAACAGGTTTTTGTCGAGAAATATTGAAAATAAAATATTTCCGGCAGACGACAAAAAATAATTCAACGTAGTAAGGGTTAAATGCGGGATCGGACCTGTTGGCCCGGCCTTAAATGACGTTGGCTGTTGATAGGCCGTTAAACACCAGTAAATCAAATCAATTTTATCATCATTCACATCAGTTGCCTAGATCCCTGCCTTACACACATGTATATCATAGATGAAAAGTTATGAGTCTTTATTCAACATGGTGTCGTATTGCAAGTCTTTTAGTCTTTATGTTCACGTGACCCTGTTGTCTTGCTAGACTAACAAACTCTCTACGTTTTGCAGGATGAGAACGGTACATGCATCGACTAGCTGGTAGTGTTACTGACGTGTGAATGTGAACAGATAGAATAATTGCTTGTGCACAAGAATGGTAGTAGTATGAAAAGCATCATGTTGAATCACAATAATGAGAAACTGGATTGAGCTAGTATTGTTACAGTTACACTATACACTATTTGATGGGACAGAACAGACATAAGTGATTGGCGAATTTGTGACTGACCTGCTTACCTTTAACTATATGGCTGCAATCTTATAGAACGAGGCGAGTAATCTTTGCACCAGTGCAGACAAAGACCAGCCTGCACACCCACCATCCGATTAGGGTCTACGATTGGCAAGTGATCTATTAAAACCTCGGAAATGTAAATTGTCGTCTGCTGTTTCATGTTATCTCAATAAAAACATGGGTTGACAGCACTTTAGAACCATTTCCATTGGAGGATGGAAATGATTCTGGGTGTTGTGAAAGCATGTTTTTGAGGGAAAAATGAAAAATAAAAAAGAAACGGCAGACGACAGAATTAAATTCAGTATTGTTAGAATTCAGGATCCTCACTGGTCAGAAGGAAAATAATGGTTTGTCGGCCCAATTGTAACTTGTACATTTGTAACATTGTTTTTTTTCTTCAAACAAATCTGTGACAGAATAATTTGTAGATCCCAGATTCCCATCCAGATGTTGGTAATACTAATTGGGTAGATAAGAGGACATTTTGTTTATCAAAATTTTGTTTGAAATTATTATGAAAATAATAAAAATTAATAATTTTATTTTCAAATGGAAATGAGTGGGTGGTTGGTCGGGCAAACGTGAAGGCGTAAATTAACGGTAGGGGTTCCTCCTTATAGGAATCACGATTTGCCTGGTTTGGCCCTCAGGTACGTTTTTATCTTTGGCTTTTTTGTTACCTGGGAGTTGAATTGGGTTATTTCCCATTATAAAAGTAGTAAGATTATTATTTATCCTACTGCTTTTGGGTGGGGGCCAAGTGATTCTGGTGTGGCGAGGACCTGGCATCAGATCAGGATTATTCTGATTTCAGGGCTGAATATATATACATTTTTATTGTAAATATTCAGTTCTGATTTTGGCATTTTCCCCCCATTTGTACATGTACTTGAACATGTACATGGACTTGTACAGGTAATATATGGTATTTAGTACTAAACCCATTAACCCGGCCTTAAATTACCATAGCTGTTGATAGGCCGTTAAACCCCAACAAACAAACAAACAAACAAACAAACAAACAAATGAAATGTATTCAAGAAAAATACTTGTGATGTTGCATTTAGCCACCAGTGTGAGTTGCGGCACTCTGCCCAAACTATAGTAAAGGTATATCAGAGACAAGAAATCAACACGATTCCTCAATAAATGGAAGATACGGCCTCCGTATCTGAACTTTTTGAATGCCCCTCGTGTGCGAGATGACCATTTTTGTCATTGAGCGTCAAGCATGTAGACAAAGTATAAACTTTTAAAGTCTATATTTATTAAAATTATTGCCAAAGTTTGATGTCACTTCGAGAAAATAACCAGGTCTTGTCAACGTGCAAATCATACTGTCAGAATTAGAGATTGGAAAAAAAATGGCCATACAAATGTGACTGGTTATAGCTTGCATTGGTCATACTGTGAGACACGGCCACACAATCTGTTTATGTCACTTATAAGGTGCAGATGATATGTGGCTGGAGAAATGGGGCTTATGGGTTGTGTGACCAGTGTAGATCCAGATCAGCCTGTGCATACGCACAGTCTGATCAGGATCTGCACTGTTATCGGGCTACAGTACAGGAATGTGCTATTTGATCAGGAGCTACATGTACATTGGTCTCAAATCCCATTTCTCCAGTCACGGCCACATTAATGATATGCATTATGCTACACCGTGATGTGACCATCACACGTGACGGTTGGTTTGCCGTGTAAACATCTGCACAGTGAGGTTCACGTCCATTATATGTGATAGCCATTGTTTATAATCAGGCTGATAGATGGATTGGTTTAGTTCATAATTGTCCTTTGTTACCTTTCTGTTTTGTTGAATGTTTATATTAAACTTAGTTTATATGTCCAAATAGTAGGACATATCATGTTCAAACTGGTAATATATGGCTATTACTATATGTATGTTGCGGTATGTTTGTTGAAGAACAAGTAAATTCACGGAACTATCTATCAGGAAAATAGCGGTATATATAAATATTTTTATACCCCCCAAAACAAATTGTGGGAGTATACTGGGGCCCGTTTCACTAAATTTTGTACGACTAAATTCTTCGTAAGTGCAACATTATGATAGTCTGTAAATTTCGCATTACCAATGTTTTCTTGTATACAATTATTGGATTTACATTTATTGAGCATGCAGCCTATGCTCAATAAATGTAAAGCCATCCATTGAAATTGCCAGACGATCCTAAATTTGCACTTACGACCATTTTAGTCGTACAAAGTTTAATGAAACTGGCCCCTGGAGTCCCAATCACCTGTCATTCATCATATAGCAGGTAAAATTTGTAGAACCTCTCGGCTTCAATGGAACTTAATGATACTTCACACATGCATTATTTCAATGATGCTCTAACATTCTGTGACAAATTTATGACCCTGTGATCCCCACTAAAACTTTAGGGTTACATTTCTTATAATTTATGTTTCCTTTTACGGAACGTATTAGTATTTCCTTCAAGTATCACTCTGATAGGTTCAGGGCTGAATATATTTTTTCTCGATGTAAATATTCTGTTCTGATTTTGGGATTTTTTCCCCCAATGCAGCAGGTTAAAACGGGATCGAACCTGTTTGCCCGGTCTTACATGACCATAGCTGTTGATAGACCGTTAAACACCAATAATTCCAGCACAAAAATATTTACACAATTCCCTAACATTTGATTGGCCCGTAGCAAATCTCTGTCCAAAATTTATATCCCAGTAAACTCCCACGCCGAACTACTTTCCGTAACTGTGAGGCACAGTTAAAATAATTCTTAAGAAAACGGAAAATAAACACATTTTCTTGATGAATTTATTTCAAATGATGGAATTATAAGGAATGAATGGCCTTTTTGTGGAATTTATCGGGGATATAAACTTGGAAAAGTCACGGGAATACTGGACGAGGCCTTCGTCCAGTATTCCCGCGACTTTTCCAAGATTATACCCCGATAAATTCCACAAAAGGGCCATTCATTCCTATAATAAACAAAAAAACAAAATCACTCTGATAGTCTTATATAATGCTTTGACAAATCTTCTAACTTTTGCCTTTGCCAAGGTCACAGAGTTGTGGGGGTGGGGAGAGAGTATTCTGTAAAAACTTGCTTACTATCAAGTCTTGTTTATCTTGGCCCACTTTGTGGTATTAAGCACAATGTGTTCAGATTTAAAATGGACATTATTCAGTTTATTACGTTCGAGTGTATTTTACTTTATCGTTCGAATGTATTTTACATCACTGTATGAATATGTACTTTAAAAGATGGGAGACCTGTAGCCTATTTCACCAACATTGCAAAGTATACTTTGAGGGAGAAATTTTCAATTTTAGGATAAATTTATAATTTTTTATTATACTGAATTTATTACATTATCACAGCCATTTTGGCTGTGATAATGTAATAAATTCAGTATAATAATTGTATATACTTTTAATCATCAAATAAATGCAGTCGTTAGTTCTATATGAAATAATGAATTTCAGGAAAAATAAATGATTACTCCCGCAAAGTATACTTTGCTAGAAAAATATACTTTGCAATTTTGATGAAATCGGCTACTGTATTACACTTTGATTTGAACGCACACTCTAAACAATCGTTTCTGTTGATGATTCAATCACTGTTGTTAACGAAAGGTCATAAACCATGTTATGTGAATCTGGGCGTATGGATGTAAAATTGTTGTCTGCTGTTGTTTTAGATATTGACCAAGACCAGCCTGCACATCCACAGTCCTATCAGGGTCTACGATCTTTGAAATTAAATCGCGAGTGATCTATGAAAACTTAAAATGCGAGAAATGTAAATTGTCGTCTGCTGTTATTTTAGATATTGTCTGCTTTCAGAATAAAACATTGTTTAATAGCACTGTCAAATCATTTCCACTGGAAATGATTCTAAAGTGCTGTGAGAAAAAAAGGAAAATAGTACATGAACAGTGGACAATAAAATATAATTCAGCCGTGTAAGGGTTAATTATACATGTACAAAGTTATATTGAAATTGTTTGATACTTTGGGGAAAGAGGCTTGGAGATTTCACACATTTTACTGAATCTTGCAATTCCGATTGTAATAATTCCGAACCATGTAGAAAAGATAAATGTCACTATATCAATGTGTTGAAGAGCTTTATCGAAGTGAATAAAGTGCTATGTTTGTTCGTGTTCAGCACTCTTTAAACGTGTGCATCATCATTGCTGTGTTGACAAACCATATTTTGACAGGCATTATTATCCTCCAAATGTATATAGAACAATTTGAGTGTATTGTCAAAACCAGCCATGCATCAGTAGTCCTACAGTAATTCTTTGTATAGTTTGTCCTCTGAATATGGACTTGATTATATCAATATAATAATCTTGGAACTATAAACACCCCAGGACACACTGGGACGTGGGGCCCGTTTCACTAACGATTAAAATGTTCGTAAATGCAAAATTATGATTGTCTGTAAATTTCACATTAACAATGTTTTTTTGTAAACAATTATTGAATTTACATTTATTGACCAGGCATAGGCTGCTCAAGAAATGTAAATCCACCAATTAAAATTTCCAGACGATCCTAAATTTTCACTTACGAACATTTTAGTCGTACACGGTTTAGTGAAACGGGCCCCGGGTCTCCGGTACTGTATATAGAGTTTCTACTGTGATACATGTATGAGCACTGCGATTCATGTTTGTTATGATAGTATAAATGCAGATAAATAAATTACAAATAAACCAATAAAAACTAAGCAAACAGAATTCTCTGGGTCTCGGGTTTGGAGAGGGTTTACTGTTAAATGCTTGGCAAATAGGCTAGCTGCTGCTTCGTAGTCTGCCTATGTAAGTGCGACAGTGTGTATGTGTGGTTGTAATCCTCGGTTGGATCTCGATGTCGGTAGCAGATTATAGATTATATCAAAATTGCAAAGTATACTTTGAGGGAGTAATCATTTATTTTTCCTGAAATGCATTATTTCATATAGAACTAACAACTGCATATATTTGATGATTATAAGTATGCAGAATTATTACATGTATACTGAATTTATTACATTATCACAGCCATTTTGGCTGTGATAATGTAATAAATTCAGTATAATAAAAATTAATAAATTTATCTTTAAATTGAAAATTTCTCCCTCAAAGTATACTTTGCTAGATAAGTACACTTTGCAATGTTGGTGAAATAGGCTACAGGACTCCACCACATGAGTTGGTGAACGTGTGTGCCCTGGGTGCGCTTATTGTATATTTCCATCTGTATATATGGCTGTGACTGGAGAAATGGGGCTTATTGAATTTATGACCCGTGTAGCTCTTGATGAAATATCACACACCTGTAGCCTAATAGCGATTTACATTGCTTGTGAGAAGCATGATGGGTGTTTCATTGATGGAATGGTGAACAGTGCAGATCCTGGTCAGACTGCGGATGCGCAGGCTGATCTGGATCTACACGGGTCGTAAGACCAATAAGCTCCATTTCTCCAGTCACAGACACATATGACCTTGTTGAATGACAATAAAATTCCCATTCAATCTGAAAATACTATGATTCACACCTACATGTAGGACCAAGTGATCTGGTATGGTAACCTCCGACACTAGATTAGGATAGTGTGATCTCATTGCTGTAGAATATTGTAATTTCAATGAAATGCAGACTTATGCTCCCTGCATACAGGTGGGTTCCTATCTGATTGTGTTGTTGAATGTACCTGAAACGAGGTATTTTGTAAAAAAGCTGACAACCATGCTTACAAGGCGGTTAGTTACATAAACGAATACGAACCCGATCATTCATGATTGTTTCAATAGAGTTTTAAGTCTGTTCAAGGCTTGGTCATGCACTGTACGAGGCTGTGACTGAAGACATGGGGCTTACGATATTTGTGACCATGCAGCTCATGTAGCCTGATAACGATTGCTTGTTAGATGGCGGGTGATGGAAAGGCGACCAGTGCAGATCCTTATCAGACTGTGCTATCTGGATCTACACTGGTTGTAAAGCCCCATTTCTCCAGTCCTAGCCATACATACATTAGGAATACACCTGTATGAGGACAGCATTCACAATCAGCACTGAAGATACAAAGCCCTTTCAGTACAGGGCTGATTCCACTCTCTTGCCCTTGTGCCTAGGGCCCGTTTCACCAAACTTTGTACGACTAAGGCATTTGCAAGTTCAAAATTAAAATTGACATCAACATTTGTATTATTAGCCGATTTTGGTCAATTTTTGGTACAATAGTTATTCAGGTGGAAAAAGGTAGCAGTATGATTCATGAATCAGATTAATGTATGAAGTAAAATTATAGAAAGGTTTATACATTTCTATAGCACGAAGCTTAGTGAAACGGTCCCAGATATCTACTACATCAAATCAGTTAGCCCCAAATAAATAATAGTGTATGATCAGGTTTCAAACATGTTTGCACTATGTTTATAATTGCACATGAAATTTGAGTCACTAGCTGACAAAACGGGGACCTTGTGTCTCGGAGCAGTATCCAGAGTGGGGCAATCAGCTAATGAAGCATTTTGTGACGACCTTAAATATTCAAGACACGATTTGTTTTGGGAAACCTAGGGGTGGGGTTTCCCAAAACAAATGGTAGGGGTTTCCCACAACAAATTGTATCCAAATATATTGTTATGCGATAAACCAGTAAAACCATACTAAGTGTAAACATTGAGACACGCTTTGTTGTGGGAAACAAGATCTATATAGGGTTCATAAAATAAATTGTGTCCGAATATTTAGGGTTATTATGATAATTGCCGATGCTGGCAAACATATTTGATGCGGAGGAAATGGACTTTTATTCTGGTGATAATGCTACGATAGTCATCTAAAATTTGTCAGTAAGCCACCTTGTGTTTCGTGTGGTTTGATGTGCAATTGTATGTGTAGTTCACCCGCACTCGGTGTCGTATACTTCATTTTGACCCCAACCCTTTACATGATGGTTACATACTGTAAACATAGACCCCCCCGTTCCGGCTCCATGGATTTCACAATTACATAAATATTTACTCTTGATTGTAGAAGTGTACGTCAATGAATGAATACCGAAGTGTCGGCCTTGATCAGACTGCAACCAAATGTGACCACTCTATAGTCGCAAACGGCACTGTCTTTCTTGTCGGCCGCTGATTTGACCTTATCATTCCATTGGAATATTCTTTCACTGCTAACTTTTAGTGTTTGTTATCCCATTTTTACAATTGCACTATACATACTTAGCCCTTTCAACACCACAGGCCTGTATAGTGGTATTGGCAAACAGTGTATATCCAGACGAGCCGTCTCATCAAGATCTTCATTTTTTGCAAGTAATGGTCATATTTTTGAGAACAAAAACACCCCCTTTTCATAAATGGACTAGTTTGAAAATCATTTTGTGACCATTGGATTGGTTACAAAATTAACATATCAAATTCCATTCCAGTCCAGTTACTTAGGGGTGAATGTGTTAAGTAAGCCGCTCTTAGATTGTGGCATACTTTTACACTTGATCCATTAATACGGATACAGGTTGCAGTGTTCCATCACTCAATAAATATATGGATAAAACCAAGATTATCGCCAGTGAAGACTCGGACAAGCCTATAGACCCCCACAATGTGGCTATGACTGGAGAAATGTCATTAGTGTCCAGTGTAGGCCCCATATCAAATTACACAATTGTTATTGCTTGATAGAAGCAGGACGGGTGTTTCATTGACGGAATGGCGAACAGTGCAGATCCTGATCAGACTGCGGATGCACAGGCTGATCTGGATCTACAGATCGCAAAACCAATCGGCCCCATTTCTTCAGTCACAGCCACAAGTAAGGCAGGTTTTGTAATATATAGAAGATGTTGCACAAAAGGGATTATGCTGAACAAGCCCTAACCATCCTACACTTTACACCTCGTCAGAATGGATGCACAGAATGGATGCACCGGCTGATTAGGGGCTATATTGGTGAATGGTCACAAACGTAAATGGATGGGTTGTGGCCGAGGGGTTAGAACACCTGACTTCCAATCCGGAGGTTGTGGGTTCAAACCTCGCATTGGGCATCAAAAATTCCTCCATAGTATTTCCATCCCACTGGTATGTCGGATGAGACTAAAATTGTGGTCCCGTCTCTATACGACCTTGGCTGTTGGTGGGACGTTAAACCCATTCACTTTCACAAACGTACATGAATGCAGCAGGTTAAATGCGGGATAGAGCCCATTGGCCTGGCCTTGAATGACCTTAGCTGTTGATAGGACTATTAAATCAGCCTATTTTCAGTTTGACCTGTTCACTTTTTCCATTGCTCAGAGCCTACAACAGCTGCATTTCTTGACCATCATTAGTCGGTACAACCTGTGAAATAGCTTAGGTATAGATGGACAACAATCGATGAGGTGTGACCAAATGTGTAATGTTAGACGGTTCTGGAAAAAAGGGGTGCAGATAGAAAATAAAAAACTAATAAAAACACATGAATATTATATAGAAAAAAAACATTTCTGTCCGATGGGAGGCCCGAACTCGCAACCTTCCGATTAACGCTACGCATGTTTTATATGTTATCTTCCCCTAAACTTGGACCCATCCCGTGGCGATCTTTGAACATTGAGGCTTTGTTGTCCATCTATATGACCACAGGTTAATGTATAGCATCCATCTGTGGATATGACGTGTATCATATGATGTATATTCGATGCTGGAGGCATTATGTACGATTGAGACTAAATGGTGAATATAGTATATTCTGGTCAGACAGCTTGTACTATACTGTCAGGTAATACCATTTTGTCGTACACCACATATCTGGTTATCCTATACACTGCGTACTATGTGAATTAACTTGGTTTCTGAAGATATAGGGGAAACCCATACAGCCTCGTGCACGTGATGGCATTTCCATCAAAGGTAATTTTCATATTCTAGCCCCAAAGCTATTGGTTTCCTTTTATATTACATGTGTGTGATGTATTCAACTATCATTTTATATGTGGCTCTGACTGGAGAAATGGGGCTTATGGGTTTTGCGACCAGTGTGCATCCGCAGTCTGATCAGGATCTGCACTGTTTGCTGTTTCATCAATGAAACACCCGTCATGCTTCCAACAAGCAATATAGATTGTTAGCAGGTTACAGGTGTGTGCTATTTGATCAGGAGCTGCACTGGTCACAAATCCCATAAGCCCCATTTCTCCAGTCAGTCACATATTACAAGTTATATTGTTTCCTGCGATGTTTGTAAATCTTATAAAGAAACGCGTGCTTCGCATTCGTTTCTATATCAGTAGCCTATTTCATCAACATTGCAAAGTATACTTTAGTAGCAAAGTATACTTTGAGGGAGAAATTTTCAATTTTATGATAAATTTATTAATTTTTATTATACTGAATTTATTACATTATCACAGCCAATTTGAATTTGGCTGTGATAATGTAATAAATTCAGTATAATAATTCTGCATACTTGTAATCATGAAATATATGCATTTGTTAGTTCTATATGAAATAATGCATTTCAGGAAAAATAAATGATTACTCCCTCAAAGTATACTTTGCTAGTAAAGTATACTTTGCAATGTTGATGAAATAGGCTACAGATGGACAAACAAATAAATGCTGTATTTCAAACAGTAGTTGAATAAACTTGATCTCCACTGCATATCGTATGCCCAACCTTCCTTGTTAGCAGCCACTTTATGATGACAATTTCCTTTCCATCATGATGTACGCTACTGTCTGTTTCACGAAAGCTGCCCAAATTTTACGGCCATATAAACAATTCAAAAACAATATTTTTTTCGATAATATTAAATTAACGGAAAATTTAAGAATGAGCCTTCTTTTTATTTCGTGAAATTTGGTCAAATATTGATTTTATTACGAAAAATTGATTTGTCTATGGGAATTTAACATGGGGGAAAAAAGAGGTAAGGCAGTGTGGGAGGAGTCAAAAAACGAAAAAATTTGGAAATTGACTCCGAAACCCGACTAGATAACTTGGAAATGATCTAACTAAGAAAACAAAAGGTAAATTTTAAAAATCGGTCCAGTATTTCTGAAATTCAAAAAAAATTCCCCATGTTAAAGCAACTCCACTCCAGATGAGGGGTAAAACGGATACTATTTTAAATAAATAAGTACCTAATGATGTAACTATTGCGACAGGTTTAAAAATTATAAATGGCCAGTATAGATATTTATTTATTTAATATTAATTAATTTGTTGGGAGTGGCGCGCGTTACTCCCATTTATTTTTATAATTCGCGCTATACTGATATTGCCCGTCACGTGGTATCATGCACATGCGCAGTTGACTGTCTTGGCCACCAAAATGGCGACTCGTGTGTGTTTTGAGACGGTCCCTCGGAAGAAAATTGCCGATGCGATAGCACGTCCGTTACAAAATACATACTTTCTACATATTTAAACAACATCTGTGGTCTGCCCTAGGTAAAAGTAAGTTATTTGGAAATGTATTGATGTTGAAACACATTCGTTTCATATAGAACGCCTGTGTATAACGCTAATATGTATCGACTTACCTCAGAGTCGGACATTGTTGTTGATATAGCTGGACGCGATGTGTGCATGCCCGGAAGTATGATTTGTGGGCCATTTGTGTCACGTGGGATTACGTACGGCAAGCAGGTCGTAAGTAAAAATAGAATTGGAAACGGAAAAGCCCTTTCGTATAGGGACGTATAAAGTACGATTTAACGCGAATATAAACATCCACCAACCGAAAATGAGCTCGCAATGTGTAGATATATAGCAAATGCAGGTAAACATCGCGTGAAAAAAATGCAGTACACTGTAATCCCATCTGGAGTGGAGCCGCTTTAAATCCCCATAGACATCTTCACTCCGTGAAGATGTCTATGGGGATTTAACATGGGGAAATTTTGTTTTCGCAATAAAATCAATATTTGACAAAATTTCACGAAATAAAAAGAAGGCTCATTCTTAAATTTTCCTTTAATTTAATATTATCGAAAAAAAATATTGTTTTTGAATTATGTATATAGCCGTAAAATTTGGGCAGCTTTCGTGAAACAGACAGTAGTGCTGCACTCTGTGCCGGCGTAAAATGTGCCGGTTTCCTGACGATATGCCACTCCACTCTACTTAGAGGTCTCTCATAACCACATTTTTCATCTGGTACCAGCGCAACTTTCTTACACCAGTTACTAGATGAACATGTGTTCATGCAATATATTATGCATGTAGCTGAATGGGAATGCGTCGGGGAATCCGGTGCCTATGTCAACTGGAAACATTTTACGCAGTCGCCGAGTGCAGTGCCAATGCATGCCCTTTGTTATGGAGCAGCACCATCTGTGACTCGACAAAGAGACTGTTAGGATCGCAACCAGTATAGTCCCAGATTGGCCTGTGAATCCCTGGATGCTCATCAGCAACTACACTTTTGCTCTCCTGGTGAAACAATCCGGATGTAAATTGTTTGCTGGACGCTTCAGGACTATACAGGTCGCTTGAGCTATAATGTTCGCAATGGTAGGAATCCCATATATGGCTGTGACGGGAGAAATGATGAGAGATGCACAGGCTGAACTGGATCTACACTGGTCGCAAAACCCATAAGCTCCATTTCTCCAGTCACTGACACATATTTTCCTGATGCATCACAACCTTGTTCTGAGTTCTCAATACACGTGTATCTATGTACATGAATTTAGATTGTAAATATATGTATACACACGATTTGATTGGTTCCTTGTTTATGCCAATCATCCCCTTGGACATTTGAAGCGACTATTATTTTTTATCCCCAGTCCAGTCTCTGGTTGGAATATAGCAATGAAAACATTTGGATACAACTTTTCAGAACTGGTACGTTTCATGAAAAGGCATGACCAAATTATCTCCCTTGTTTATCAGTTTCTGATAGTATATACGCGTACTTGGATATAAACACAAATGTTTTGGACATTGATCAAATGAAATGGCGCAAATAGTTTTTATTAGTAATTTGCAGTGCATGAATTATGTTGAATATTTGAGATGTATTCAATATGAGACACAGTGCCTTTACCATATGAATATCCTTCCATCCCCCATGGTAGAAAAGGAAACAAAACATTGGCCGATACTTCATAGTATAAATGCAGTTTAATCATTGTCGTCTACCCTGTCGGCTAAATACAAACAAATCGCCATTCAGTCAAACTACATACTAAATTTCTTTTGAAAATAGCAACTATAATAACATTACCTGAAAATAATGAGAAAATGTACATTTTTGTAAGATCTTGGTCAAAGTTTGGGTAAAACACATTGTATAAAAGTTAAAATAAATTATGTAACAGTTAATCATTCCAACCGTATAATTCATTTCTAAATAATCTAATTTATAGTCCAGATACGACAAAACCAGATTTATTGCCTTTACAACCATGGTAAACCAAGACCAGCATGCACTGATCATAGTCTTAGTCTATCAAATATGTGAACCATCAATTACCGGTAGATTTCGATTTAATTTAACAGTGTTTAACTGCTAACAGCTAAGGTATTTTAGTTAATGCAGTCGATTCCCATATTTCACCTGTTGTGATCGGGCGTAAATCCCAAAATCAGAACAGGATATTAAACCATGAAATTGGAATAACATGGCATGGTGCCAGGTCCTCACCACACCAGTCGCAAAGCCTCACTCCCCAAAAATAATAGGATTACTACTAATCTTAGTACTTTTATAATGGGTATAACCACCGGATTCAACTCTCACGTACCAGAAAGCCAAAAATGTACCCCGAGGGTCAAACCATTCCGGTAAGGATGAACCCAACCATTAACTTTACCATTCTCCCAACCCACAATTACCGATAGAACTCTAGTAGTAGGTATGAAACAATAATTCCAGCACAAAAATTATTTACACAATTCCTTAACATTTGATTGGTCCGTAGCAAGTCTCTGTCCAAAATTTATATCCCAGTAAACTCCCACGCCAAACTACTTTCCGTAACCGTGAGGTGCAGTTAAAATAATTCTTAAGAAAACGGAAAATAAACACATTTTCTTGATGAATTTATTTCAAATGCTGGAATTATAATGAATGAATGGCCTTTTTGTTGACTTTATCGGGGATATAAACTTGGAAAACTCGTGGGAATACTGGACGAGCCCTTCCGGCCTTCGTCCAGTATTCCCGCGACTTTTCCAAGTTTATACAGGTTAAAACGGGCCCGGCCTTACATGACCTTCATAGCTGTTGATATATAAACAAAATACGCATTTGTTATGAAAATCTCGTCAACTTTTTGACGTCATTTACAGAACGTAGTTTCTGAAAAATTGCACATCTTCTTCGGTACAAAATCACATGGCCCATCTCGTACAGAGCCCATACTCCAAATCATTTGCTGGATATCAAGAAGTTGCATTTGATAACATTTCAGATATCTACATTTAATAAATACATGTATATGATAAATAGAATACCCGGCTAGTGTGTTTAGATATCCAAGTTGTCGGGCTCGGCTCGGAAACAGTAGGAATTCCTCAGTGAGCCTCGGAATTCTTACATGTGTCGTAGCCTCGCCTGATAACTTTATATGAGAAAACGCTAGCCTGGTATTCTGTATAATACACCAACCTACTTACAGACCAGGGGGCCGTTTCACTAACTTCGTACGACTAAAATGTTCACAAATGCTAAATTATGATAGTCTGTAAATTACACATTTAACGTTTTCTTGTAAACAATTATTGGATTTACATTTGCATATGCAGCCTATGGTCCGACAATAAATGTGAATCCATCAATTGAAATTTCCAGACGATCCTAAATTTGCACTTACGAACATTTTAGTCGTATGGAGTTTAGTGAAACGGACCCCTGATTGAGGGTTACAGTGTTCAGTAGAACATTCCCAGAGGCTATCAAAGTATCATTTCATGAACACTTCAATTAATATATCCTATTTTGGCAATCCATTGAATTTTGATACCCGATGCCCAATCTATTATTACTGATCCCGGTTCTACCATTTTAATCTGCTATCACTCATTTGTACAAATATGCCTGCTTATGAGAAGACATTTGACAACTGAAAATGCTAAATCCACAACATAAGTTTGATCAACATTGGCCCAGCGTTTGAACACGAGAACTTTGAAAATGTTAATGAATTACAAACATATGAAAAGTGGTAACAAAAGCGCATTGGTCATTCACCTGCAATGCCACCGAAGCAAGTTCGGTAGTTAATTACAATACTACAGCGAAATCACGATACATCAATAGGCGGTCTTATTGTGTCGATTTAGCTGGTGGGGTCGGCAATTTTCCCAATATAGAACAATGAAGATGTGACGCAATTGTCCGACATATTTCAAACTACTGGAGAAATGAAGCGTATGGCTTTTTCAACCCAAATGAGCACGTACATCTGTGCAGATAACCCTTTCACTCCCAAGTAACTGGAATGGATTTTGATATGTTAATTTTGCAGCCAATCCAATCATCACAAAATGGTTTGGTTCTCAAAAATATGAAAATTACTTTCAAAAAGTGCAGAACCTGACGAGACTCATCTGGATCTGCACTGTTTGCATAAACCGCTATAGCGGGCTTTCGGGTTCAAAGGGTTAAAGATGTCCACCGTCAAATAAACAAAAAAATGTGGCCTGTCAACACACTTTCAATACATAAACAGATGGACGGACGGACGGACGGACGGACGATCTGTAGCGAGGGTAATTGTATTAATATGGAAGGATGTATCGTTACTACGTAAGATATTAGCTGAAGCCAAACAGAAATTATAGGTGATTTGAGAAAATGTTACAAAAACTTTCAAATTAATAAACAGACAGACGGATAGACGTACAATCAGTAGCAAGGATAATTGTATGAATGTGGAATGATGTGTAGTTACTTAGTAATGCATGTGTGCAGTATGAAGATATTAGCTGAAGGCAAACAGAACTTATACGTGATTTGAGAAACTCGTACAAAAACTTTTAAATAAACAGACAGATAGACGGACGTACAAGTAGCGAGGGTAACTGTATTAATGTGGAATGATGACCGTCTAGTTACTATTAAGTAATGCATGTGTCAATATGAAGCTATTAGCTGAAGGCAAACAGAAATTATAGGTGATTTCAGAAACTCTTACAAAAACTTTCCAAAAATAAACGGACAGACAGGGCTAAACTTATAGGGCATCGGCGATTCTCAGCGGGGCCATAATAACAATTTAATTGTTTAGTCACATGTGTTTTCAAGCCACAGTGAGCTCAAATCATTTCTACATTCAAATCGACTATTCTATATATGCTATTGACTATTTCAATTACCATGAATAACCACTATCTTTCTAAGCACGACTCAATTTCAGCAATTGTGGGCTTGCTATAAGAATCAATCTGTATGATTCCAGCACATCCTTGAGAAGTTATAAGGTCATGGATAAAGGGTTATTTTCAAGACTATCAGCAACAGGCTGGACTTTGTGATCCACCATGACCAACAGGCTTACCGAGTTCTATCAAGTGTATGTGTGGCTGTGACTGGAGAAATGGGGCTTATGCGATTTCTGACCTGTGTAGCTCCTGATCAAATATCACAATCCTGTAGCCTGATAACAATCTGTATTTATTGCTATAAGCATGACAGGTGTTTCATTGATGGAAAGGCGAACAGTGCAGATCCTGATCAGACCGTGCAGATGCACAGTCTGATCAGGATCTACACTGGTCACAAAACCCATAAGTCCCATTTCTCCAGTCACAGCTAGCACATTCAAGCAACCGGATACAAATTAAACGTCCTCTGGAACTTTTCTTCCAACTTGATACATAACGTACATGCCCTGATCAGACTGTTCATATACAAATGCTGATCGTGAGATGCACTGGTCACAAACTCACTCAACATACGTGCCATTTTGTTGTGGTGTGTCGCTTGTTTGGTGCACATGTTGTAATCCATCGACATTGAAACATTTTAAGCTGGTGGAGTGCAGCACCAGTGTTGGTACTGACCAGCTAACCGTCATCAAAACATTCCAAACAGGGGGCTGGCATACTGCATAGGCTTCACGTTCGGATGAGGCTGAAATCAAGGTGAACATACGGGATAATAAATGTATGTGACATGCTGATCATACCATGACCACTGAGCTTTGAGTACCTCCTGTATTCTGGTGCATGAATGTGTAGGCCAATTCTTCAATATATCACATGAAAATTTTGTTATGCCATGTTGTAACGCATTGCACAAAATGTGATACGACACACGTGTAGTAACACCTGGAACAAATTTGATTGGCTGGTTGCATCACAATTTTATCTAAGTGCATGAATTGTGCACGACTCATAAACTAAATCTCAGATCAAAAGGAAACTTGTTTAAGTTCTTCTATTTACATAACCATTTCAGTTGTAGTTTATTGAACACGGACACAGTAACTGAGGTTTGGATTTATAAGTATGCATCAACTGGTTTTGTTTTTTTTGCTTATTTTTCAACGAAATATTGACACAATTGTGAAAAGAAAATTGTTGTACATAGACTCTTATAGTTCTTCGTTAGACTGACAATGTACTGTTTTTATGTTTTATTATTTTAGAATGGGGACAGAGACAACTGCCCGATTTACTAGGGTGTGTGTGAGATGGGAAGAATTAAAATTCAGTTGTGAAATATCATTATCTTTCCAGCACTGAAATCACAATATCCTGATCTAGTGTACGGTGTCCATTATGCATTATATACACAAGATAAAATGCTGAAATTCTAGACTTACCACAGCATCGTATGTAACAAACTTTGGCTTGAGATCTCCTCCTACCAACGTTATAAATGCTCCCTTGTTCCCCATAGTATCACTGAAATTACCACCATAGCAAGTTAGCCGGGGCTGTTCCCCATAGTATCACTGAAATTACCACCATAGCAAGTTAGCCGGGGCTGTTCCCCATACTATCAATGCAATTACCACCAGAGCAAGTTAGCCGGGGCTGTTCCCCATACTATCACTGCAATTACCACCAGAGCAAGTTAGCCGGGGCTGTTCCCCATAGTATCACTGCAATTACCACCAGAGCAAGTTAGTCGGGCTGTTCCCCGTACTATCACTGCAATTACCACCAGAGCAAGTTAGTCGGGCTGTTCCCCGTACTATCACTGCAATTACCACCAGAGCAAGTTAGTCGGGGATTACCACCAGAGCAAGTTAGCCGGGGCTGTTCCCCATAGTATCACTGCAATTACCACCAGAGCAAGTTAGTCGGGCTGTTCCCCGTACTATCACTGCAATTACCACCAGAGCAAGTTAAAGTTAGTCGGGCTGTTCCCCGTACTATCACTGCAATTACCACCAGAGCAAGTTAGTCGGGCTGTTCCCCGTACTATCACTGCAATTACCACCAGAGCAAGTTAGTCGGGGCTGTTCCCCGTACTATCACTGCAATTACCACCAGAGCAAGTTAGTCGGGGCTGTTCCCCGTACTATCACTGCAATTACCACCAGAGCAAGTTAGTCGGGGCTGTTCCCCGTACTATCACTGCAATTACCACCAGAGCAAGTTAGTCGGGGCTGTTCCCCGTACTATCACTGCAATTACCACCAGAGCAAGTTAGTCGGGCTGTTCCCCGTACTATCACTGCAATTACCACCAGAGCAAGTTAGTCGGGGCTGTTCCCCATACTATCACTGCAATTACCACCAGAGCAAGTTAGCCGGGGCTGTTCCCCATAGTATCACTGCAATTACCACCAGAGCAAGTTAGTCGGGCTGTTCACCGTACTATCACTGCAATTACCACCAGAGCAAGTTAGCCGGGGCTGTTCCCCATAGTATCACTGCAATTACCACCAGAGCAAGTTAGTCGGGCTGTTCCCCATACTATCACTGCAATTACCACCAGAGCAAGTTAGTCGGGGCTGTTCCCCATAGTATCACTGCAATTACCACCAGAGCAAGTTAGTCGGGCTGTTCCCCGTACTATCACTGCAATTACCATTGGACTGACCAGGCGCGGATCCAGGATTTCGGGTTAGGGGGGGCGTAACTATTTTGCAATACTTGACTATATTATCGAACGAGCTAAGCTCGTTCGATAATATAGTCAAGTATTGCAAAATAGTCGAGATAGCGCTACGGGGGTCCGGGGGCATTCCCACCCGGAAAATTTTGCAAATCTACATCGCATTTCCTGCGTTCTGGCGCATTTTGGAGCAAAAGTATTGACACTGTTACAGTATGTTTAGACATGATTTTTGATTGAAAACAATAAGAAAACGACATATGCATGGAAAACATGGCACTTGGCATGAAACGTGCCTTGTAACTTGTAAAAAATCTTTACTCGGCAAATTTTAGGGGGGGCGTGCGCTGGGTCCGCCCCCACCCCCCCCCCCCCCCCCCCTGAATCCGCCCATGCTGACAACCAGAGTTTTTATACATTAATATGGGTGGGCTATGGAAAAAAGTGATAGTGAATGGGTGTAATGTCCCAGCAACCGCTAAGGTCATATTGAGACTGGACCGCAGTTTAAAGTCTCATTCGACAGACCAGTGGGATGGAAATGCTATGCAAGTATTTTTCACGCCGAGGTTGAGGATTGAACTCACAACCTCCAGTACAATGTATTGATGTCCTATGCCATATCCCTTATGCCATGGGCTATGGAAATATTTCTGTGGCTGTGACTGAAGAAATCCGCACTGTTGGATCAGAATCTGCCCTGTTAGCCATTCCATCAATGAAGCACCCGTCATGCTGGTAACAAGCAATATATAGAGGATATTCCATCGTACATTTTAAATAGCGGGAAATAATACACGAGTGTGTGTAGGCTTCCGCGTAAGCAAAGAGTGAGCGTAGCGAATGAGTTGCTTGCATGGAAGCCAACGGACACGAGTGTATTATTTCCGCTATTCAAACATGTACGATGGAATATCCTATTTATTACACTTCACGGCGGAAAAATATGAATATATTTTGAAATTGTAAGCAGAAGAATTGTGCTGTGCGTATGAATAGTTACACACCGACGGGTTTCCCGCGTTTTGATGTCACGTTGTGTGACGTCAAATGTGGTGTCTTGTAAACTTTTTGAAATCCAAATTATGCAGCCGTTTCTATGAACCAGATATATTTGAAAATGTTCAATCACATTAACATTGTACATTAGTCGAGACTCCAAATTTTCAAATAACTTTATTTTGACTGTAATAAAAGAGGGTGCAATTACGGGTGTTCTCTTTACGGTGTATTATTTGTAAGGAGTTGATTACGGGTTTTCTCTCACAGCGAAACCCATGCAAATAACCCGCAAGAGTGTAATAAAGATCATTATCAGGCTACAGGTGTGTGCTATTTGATCAACAGCCACACTGTTCACAATCTCAAAAGCCCAATTTATCCAGTCACAGCGATATATGTTGATGATAAACGAAAATATGATAATTCAGATGTGGCACTATCTATGGCAATAGCGAGCATATTTGACCACAAGAAAACAGTTGAAGCTAAAAAAAACAGTATACGTACCAGTAGTTTGGCGCTGAGAAAACGGTTATACATTTGCCGTCGTGAGCAACTTCATATCCTTCGTTCTTCACCTCGTGACTCCGAATCACATAATCTAGCTTGTTTTGTTGTAAAAATCGCTTTGTAACATCTGGTCCAAACTGTGTGCCGACTCCCCGCTTGCTCAATGACCTGCCACACTGGGGCTGCGGGTCTGACCAGAGTAGATCACACATAACACCTAAAATGGCAAACACAGAGGAGCCTCTCTCAACAGGAATCTATTATGGAATGAATTTGTTTTATGGGTTTAACTGCAATTTATCACAATATTATCAGATCATTATTGAAAAGGACACAGACACGTCTTAAAGTCTTGGAAGTGCGTAGCTCAAGATCTGCATGCAATAGTTTGCGTAAGTCACTAAAGTAATGAACACTATCGCCATCCGCAAACTAAACTAGAAATGTGGCCTGTCGGCACACGAATACCCCCACTGGCAGCCAAAGAAAACTAGGCATTTTTGATTATAAGCCATTTAGCCGAGTGTTATGGGTTTCAAACGCATCAAGTCTTTGACCTTGACCCTGGGCATAGTGTGATAATCCATGCATCAATAGGTTTGACCTTTGACCTTCAACTGTGACCTTGGACGTAGGTGCGTGGTTATTGATCGCGACACACCTTCTCATCCTGAGAAACATTTGTGCCAAGGCATTTGATAATCCATGCATCGGTGTAGAAGATATAGAGCGGAAGGGAATTTCAATAGGTTTGACCTTTGACCTTCAACTGTGACCTTGACCTTGGACGTAGGTGCGTGGTTATTGATCGCGACACACCTTCTCATCATGAGAAACATTTGTGCCAAGCCATTTGATAATCCATGCAAGGGTGTAGAAGATATAGAGCGGAAGGGAATTTCCAACAGACCGACACACCGACCGACCAACAAGCTGACTCCTATATACCCCCTCAAACTTTTGAGGGGGTATAATTATATATGAATGTGCAAGAGGACCATGCTTTACAATTGCTGCAAATGTTTTAAGTCCTTTCGTCAGCCGGTGACCGATAAGTTATGATACCAACACACAATTTTACCCATTGCTCATTGCTAGCCGATTATTAGGAACAGCACCTACCAATATCTCAACAATGGCCACTCGGCCAATACAACCAGACCCCAATTCGACCATGATGTATGGCCTTCGCAACCAGTGTGGACCCAGAGCAGACTGCGCATTCAAAACTGTTTGCCACTCATTGATTCGGCATCCATATAATCGTATCAGTTCTTATCAGGAATAATGAGCATAACACGAGATCAAGTTGTACACTGGCTATAAGTGGAATAAGCCTGGATTTATCAGAGTGTGGCCCAATTATGTGAATTTCTGTACACACCATCCTCGGGTGGCTGCCGGTTCCTGTTGTAATTGCGAATGTCGTCCAACACTACATTGTCTTCTTTAAACAATCCACCATGCATCACCTGTAAAACAGCATGTGCATCATTGTGCTTTAGTATACAGAATATGTAGCCGATTTCACCAACATTGCAAAGTATACTTATCTAGCAAAGTATACTTTGAGGGAGAAATTTTCAACTTTAGGGTTAAATAATTTTTATTATACTGAATGTATTACATTATCACAGCCAAAATATACTGAATGTATTACATTATCACAGCCATTTTGGCTGTGATAATGGAATACATTCAGTATAATAATTCTGCATACTTTTAATCATCAAATATATGCAGTCGTTAGTTCGATATGAAATAATGCATTTCGGGAAAACTAAATGATTACTCCCTCAAATTATACTTTGTTAGATAAGTATACTTTGCAATTTTGATGAAATCGGCTACTGAGATCCTCACAGAACGCTGATGTGCCGCTCTGCATACCACATACAAGTATCTGCATTACGATAGATCATGATGCACTACACACCATGTCATTAGATGGAACATACACACTTAATAAATATGAAGTTGGTGCAATTTACTACAATTTAATTTCACAAGTTAACACAAGAAAGGAGACCTAAGAATTAGCTGTTGCAGACTATCAAAAGTGAAAGGGATGGGTTTAACGTCACAGCAATAGCTAAGGACATATAGAGACCTATCATCCGACATATCAGTGGAATGGAAATGCAATGCACTATCTTAGTATTTTTGACGCCTAGGATGAGGTTTGAACTCACAACCTCCAGAATTGCAATCCAATACCGTATCCCCTAAGCCACGTACAGCCCATCCCTGCAGATTATCAATGATCAAATTACATGTAAGAAATTACTGCAGAAATGTTATGATCAGACTGCATGAAAGTTGGGCCTACATTGATTGCAAAAGCATTGGATCAGTTTTTGCTGAATGTCACATTTTCTTTATCATTAGTGGGTTTCAACTAAACAACTGATAGTTTTCATTTCTATACTATACCATGTTGCCAATGTGAAACAAATATTGTTTGCATGAGTTCTGGATGTTAAGTCAGGAGCTACACTAGTCAACAAGGTGATCACCGGAGTGTCTCACCTACAAAGGCCAATGTCACAAAGGTCAAAGTCACCTAAATGACACTCGATGGATAGCCATCTATTTCAGGAAGCTATTGATAGTTTGGTAATGATCCAACTAACAGATCAGGAGATATTCAACATTTGTACTTAATTGTTGACCCCTACACAACCGCAACTGCTATGTCCACTTTCCACTAGCGTGTGTGAGACAAAAATCAGTAAGCCTCAGGGCTCCAGATAAGGAATTAGTAATAGAGTATTGTCACTCCATCATTTCTGAAGCAATTGGGTATTTCAAAAATTTAATTGGGTAAAATAAACTCACACTACTGTTTACACATCAGCAGACCGCAATTATTGAACAGTTTGTTTCTAAATTGAAAACATGTATTGGCATTTCATTAGAATTGTCTCCTTGGAGACAATTCTAATGAAATACCAAGATGTGTTTTCATGGAAAAATATGCTATACTTGTGGTCTGTTTATTGGTTTCTGCAGCATGATAAAGATACCACACATTTTTCATTGCTTTTTGATACTCACTACTTCTGATTTCAATTGGGTTTTTGGTAAATTTTAATTGGGTATTTAAGCAAATATGCACCTTATCTGGAGCTCTGAGCCTATTAGAGACAAAAATCAGTAAGCCTATTAAGACAAAAAGCAGTAAGCCTATTATTGTGATACCCTGTCACTTGTTATATGTGCATACTCACCAATATTTTTTGGTTTATACAATGAGACAATGGCAGCCAGTTGAAAACTTCTGTAAACAGTTCAGCCATCTGAGATGAGTATGTGAGGAAGTGTTCAGGATCATTTTAAATAAACATTTCATGTCGAGGATAACTATTTTACTGGAGGAAAAATCCTGCTATTTTTCTTATTTATGCATATGTGTCAGTCTGTCATTTGAACCATCTCGATGAAACAGTTCAAATGAGTAGTCACAATACTAGAGAAAGTCAGCAGGGGCTCATGTATGACCCGGGCACCGCTTGGACAAATACAAATTTTAACGCAAATATTTAAGAAAAAATTAAAGGTACATGCCCACTCAGTAGGCACATACTGTTCTTAACAGGAATTAAATAAGTGTATAATTGTGTCACTATTCCACCAGTTCTAAAAATTACGAGTGCGCGCTATACAGATATAATTATTTATTTATTTTACTTATAGCGACTCGCGTTGGTATCAGGCTATTTTCATATGCAAATGAGGCATGATATTTTTTAATTATTTATACTAATTAAATGTGGCACCGAAAAAAATAAAATATTTTCAACAGATTATAAAGTATAAACATTGCACATCAAAAAGTAAATACAGAGAATAAATAGAAATGTATGTTAACATTTTTCAGGAAACACGGTTATCGCCCGTGATATAAGCGTGGAAATTTACGTCCGATATAAAGTGTATAATAATGCCAATCAATACGTAGGGCAATGGTGAATGCATGTTTGTTTTACCAAAATGTCCCAGATGATGTCTCTGATATAAAGAACATGTTGTACCTACTGAGTGGGCATGTACATTTAAGGCAAATTTCTAAGTAATTTGACCATGTTTGTTTGTTTGTTTATTGGTGTTTAACGGCCTATCAACAGCCAAGGTCATGTAAGGCCGGGCAAACAGGTTCGATCCCGTTTTAACCTGCTGCATTGGGGGGGGGGCGGGGGGAAATCAGAACGGAATATTTACATCGAGAAAAAGTATATTCAGCCCTGAAATTAGAATAACCTGACCAGGTCCATACCACACCAAAGTCACTTGGCCCCTCCACCTTATATAGCATTCTGAATAATCGTAACTCACATAAGGGGCATAACCAGATCCAACTGTCACATACAAAATGCCCAAGACGTATGTGAGGGTCAAACCAGGTCTCCAGTCGGAATTCCGGTAAGGATGAACCCTGATCGTTAAATTACCCATCGCATTCTCCCACCGGTCACCCACAATTTGACCATGACCTTGGACATTAAGGCCGCATGGGTGTGGTATGGAATGAAATGTGGATGATGATAAGGGAGTATATGAAGTTTGAGGTCAATCCAACTTACTGTTGCAGAGATAATGGGTAGCTGAAAACATTAACACAAATATTTCTAAGTAACTTGACCTTGAACATGAAGGCCACATGAGTGTGGTATGGGATGAAAATATGGATGATGATAAGGAAGTATATGAAGTTTGAGGTCAATCCAACTTACCGTTACAAAGATAATGGGTACCCAAAAACTTTAACGTGGACGGACAGACAAACGGACACATATACCTGTCGACATACTTCGTATGCCGGGGGTATAACAACTATACATTCATGAACAAGAACACTTGGTGTAAATTATTTTGAACCATACCTGAATTATAATGGTTAAAATGTTATTTATAAAAGGTTAGAATATTTTTTATGCACTGATACCTCATAATATGCATGTGGTATGAGCATTGCTTCCTAAAACATTTGTTATTAATGCTGTTTGTGGACAATTTCGAACAATAGTTACATTCTTAACTTCATGTCAAGAACTGAAAAAATAAATGTTTTTCAGCAAACTCAAGAACATCCACCAGGTAGAGGCAACTATCTGTCCATCTGATGATAAACAGTCACCTTCATGAGAATCGTCTGATACTCTTGATTAGGTGATGATGTGAAAGTTTTGTTTAAACTGTATTATATTTCATTAGAATAAGCACACATCATATACACACACTAAATAAAATAATTGTATAAATGGAGAAAGTTAATTCCTATTCTGAAGGCCCATCTTCAACCACTTCATGGATGGATATAGATAATGTTGATGTAACAATACGTTCTAGGTAAGATGTATACAGTTTGTACAGAGTTTGTGAAAAGCAGCATAGACAATATGGGCAATTAAAGGATATTTGGCCTTGACTTCCCCTTCAAATCCATGCATCTGGTTCATAGCAAAGCTCTCATGGTTACCTGCAATGGAGAAGATACACCTGTCACACCACAGAGCTCCAGATAATCTTTGTGATGATTTCCCATTTCAGTTACATGCAGAACATACTGTATCAAAACATGTTTGTCTAGTACTGGACAAAAAATGTGTTGATGCGATAGCTCCAAGTAGAGCTGCAGGACATTTTGTCAGGAAACCGGTGAATATTTTTACATGAAACGTTTTACGCCGTTGTAGAGTGGAGTAAATGAGTGTCAGCTGACATGAATGGCACTGGTAAAAACTCAATAAGCCTCTTTTTGTTGTGACAGTTCACATTTTATTTGAACTACATATTAACACTAGATGGCCGCGGCCTGCATGTCGCGCCTTGTGGCGAGGCATGGACACTAAAAAAAAAGATATAGTATAACAAAAAACTTTAACCGTACGTACGTACGCCAAAGTGCCGACTATATCGCGCTTTCCGCAAGCGGGCGCAAATTTTTTTTTAAACAAAACTTCAAAGTAATTTGACCTTGACATTGGGCAGAATGAAAATATAGATGATGATAAACACCCATGTGAAGTTTCAAGGTAATGGGCAAAGCAGTTGCAGAGATATAGTATAACGAAAAACTTTAACCAAAAAACTTAACCAAAAAACTTAACCAAAAACTTCAAAGTAATTTGACCTTGGGCACAGGGGCCGCACGGGAGGGGGGTAGAATGAAAATATAGATGATGATAAACACCCATGTGAAGTTTCAAGGTAATGGGCAAAGCAGCTGCAGAGATATAGTATAACAAAAAACTTTAACCAAAAAACTTAACCAAAAACTTTAACCAAAAAACTTAACCAACAAACTTAAACAACAACTTTAACCAAAGAACTTAACAAAAACTTCAAAGTAATTTGACCTTGACATTGGGCACAGGGGCCGCACGGGAGGGGGGGTAGAATGAAAATATAGATGATGATAAACACCCATATGAAGTTTCAAGGTAATGGGCAAAGCAGTTGCAGAGCTATAGTATAACGAAAAACTTTAACCAAAAAACTTAACCAAAAAACTTAACCAAAAACTTTAACCAAAAAACAAGAGGGCCATGATGGCCCTAATTCGCTCACCTGACTCCATGAACACCAGAGGAATGTGACATTGAGTTCATGTGTTTTAAAAAAATTGTGCTATTTTTAGATGGCGGTCATCTTGGATTAAGCGATGACTCTCATTTTACCAAATCTGAAAATGCTTCACCAAAGGATCTTAACTTCCTATGAAGTTTGGCCAGCATCGGCCATGTGGTTCCTGAGAAAAAGACGTTCAAAATCTTGAATAAATGGACCTTTTGGTGGCCATCATGGATGACATAATCATCTGATTCCGACAAATATTGCACCAGAGCAATCGCCTCATCGATACCTTCAATATATGGCATGAGCATATTCGGTCAAAAATAAAATTTGACCCCAATTTGACCCCATGGGCCATGCCCATTTTTGACCCCGGGGTCACCATTTTCACAACTTTGAAAGAGCATTGTACATCGATCATTCCTACCAAGTTTAGTCGAAATCCGGCCAGCGGTTCATGAGAAGATTTTTTAAGAATTTATGCTATTTTTAGACGGCGGCCATCTTGGATTAGCGATGACCTCCATTTTAACAAATCTGAAAAGGCTTCACCCATGGACCATAACTTTTAAGTTTGGCTACCATGGGCCAAGCGGTTCATGTGAAGAAGAATTTTGAAATCTCTAATAAAAGAACGACCTTTTGACCTTTCGGCGGCCATCTTGGATGACATAACCATCTGATTCCGACAAAAAATGCACCAGAGTGATCGCCTCATTGATACCTTCAATTTGATATATGACATGACCATATTCGGTCAAAAATAAAATTTGACCCCACGGGCCATGCCCAGTTTTGACCCCGGGGTCACCATTTTAACAAATTTGAAAGAGCAATGTACATCGATCATTCCTACCAAGTTTTGTCGAAATCCGGTTGGCGGTTCTTGAGAAGAAGATTTTTGAAGAATTTGTGCTATTTTTAGACGGCGGCCATCTTGGATTACATAATGACGTCATTTTAACAATCTTGTAATCCCCCTACCTAAGGACCATGACCATGAAGTTTGGTGACTATAGGCCCAATGGTTACCGAGAAGACGTTTGAAAATGTTCACGGACGACGACGACGGACACATTGCGGTAACAATAGCTCACATGAGCTTCGCTCAGGTGAGCTAAAAACTTAACCAAAAACTTTAACCAAAAAACTTAACCAAAAACTTCAAAGTAATTTGACCTTGACATTGGGCACAGGGGCCGCACGGGAGGGGGGTAGGGTAGAATGAAAATATAGATGATGATAAACACCCATATGAAGTTTCAAGGTAATGCGCAAAACTTAAACAAAAACTTCAAAGTAATTTGACCTTGACATTGGGCACAGGGGCCGCATGGGAGGGTGGTAGAATGAAAATATAGATGATGATAAACACACATGTGAAGTTTCAAGGTAATGGGCAAAGCAGTTGCAGAGATATAGTATAACGAAAAACTTTAACGAAAAACTTTAACCAAACAAGAGGGCCATGATGGCCCTAATTCGCTCACCTGACTCCATGAACACCAGAGGAGAATGTGACATTGAGTTCATGTGTTTTAAAAAAATTGTGCTATTTTTAGATGGCGGTCATCTTGGATTAAGCGATGACTCTCATTTTACCAAATCTGAAAATGCTTCACCCAAGGATCTTAACTTACTATGAAGTTTGGCCAGCATCGGCCATGCGGTTCCTGAGAAAAAGAAATCTCGAATAAATGGACCTTTTGGAGGCCATCATGGATGACATAATCATCCGATTTTGACAAATATTGCACCAGAGCAATCGCCTCATCAATACCTTCAATTTGATATATGACATGACCATATTTGGTCAAAAATAAAATTTGACCCCACGGGCCACGCCCATTTTTGACCCTGGGGTCACCATTTTAACACCTTTGAAAGAGCATTCTACGTCGATCATTCCTACCAAGTTTCATCGAAATCTGGTTGGCAGTTCATGAGAAAAATATTTTTTGACGACCTCCGTTTTAACAAATCTGAATAGGCTTCACCCATGGACCATAAATGAAGTTGGACCACCATGGGCCAAGTGGTTCGTGTGAAGAAGAATTTTTAAATCTCTAATAAAAGAACAACCTTTTGACCTTTTGATGGCCATCTTGGATGACATGACCATCCAATTTCGACAAATAATGTACCAGAGCGATCGCCTCTTTGATACTTTCGATTTGATATAGACATGACCATATTCGGTCAAAAATAAAATTGGACCCCAAATTGACCCCACGGGCCACGCCCATTTTTGACCCCGGGGTCACCATTTTAACAACTTTGAAAGAGCATTGTACATCGATCATTCCTACCAAGTTTCATCGAAATCCGGCTGGCGGTTCATGAGAAGATTTTTTAAGAATTTGTGCTATTTTTAGACGGTGGCCATCTTGGATTAGCGATGACCTCCATTTTAACAAATCTGAAAAGGCTTCACCCATGGACCATCACTGTGAAGTTTTGCCACCATGGGCCTAGTGGTTCGTGTGAAAAAGAATCTTGAAATCTATAATAAAAGAACGACCTTTTGACCTTTCGGTGGCCATCTTGAATGACATGACCATCCAATTTCGACAAAAAATGTACCAGAGCGATCGCTTCTTTGATACTTTCAATTTGATACAGACATGACCATATTCGGTCAAAAATAAAATTTGACCCCAATTTGACCCAATGGGCCATGCCCATTTTTGACCCCGGGGTCACCATTTTAACAACTTTGAAAGAGCATTGTACATCGATCATTCCTACCAAGTTTCATTGAAATCCGGCCGGCGGTTCATGAGAAGAAGATTTTTTAAGAATTTGTGCTATTTTTAGACGGCGGCCATCTTGGATTAGCGACGACCTCCATTTTAACAAATATGAAAAGGCTTCACCCATGGACCATAACTGTGAAGTTTGGCCACCATGGGCCAAGTAGTTCGTGTGAAGAAGAATTTTGAAATCTCTAATAAAAGAACAACTTTTTGACCTTTTGGCGGCCATCTTGGATGACATAACCATCCGATTTCGACAAAGAATGCACCAGAGTGATCGCCTCGTTGATACCTTCGATTTGATACATGATATGACCATATTCAGACAAAAATAAAATTTGACCCCAATTTGACCCCACGGGCCACACCCATTTTTGACCCCGGGGTCACCATTTTAACAACTTTGAAAGAGCATTGTACATCGATCATTCCTACCAAGTTTTGTCGAAATCCGGTTGGCGGTTCTTGAGAAGAAGATTTTTGAAGAATTTGTGCTATTTTTAGATGGCGGCCATCTTGGATTACGTAATGATGTCATTTTAACAATTTTGTAAGCCCCCTACCTAAGGACCATGACCATGAAGTTTGGTGACTATAGGCCCAATGGTTACCGAGGAGAAGACGTTTGAAAATGTTCACGGACGACGACGAAGGACGACGGACACATTGCGGTAACAATAGCTCACATGAGCTTCGCTAAAAACTTAACCAAAAACATTAACCAAAGAACTTAAACAAAATCTTTAAACAAAAAACTTAACCAAAAACTGTAAACCAGACACACCAAAGAACTTAACCAAAAAACTTTAACCAAAAAACTTAACCAAAAAACTTAACCAAAAACATTAACCAAAAACTTTAACCAAAAACTTCAAAGTAATTTGACCTTGACATTGGGCACAGGGGCCGCACGGGAGGGGGGTAGAATGAAAATATAGATTATGATAAACACCCATATAAAGTTTCAAGGTAATGGGCAAAGCAGTTGCAGAGATATAGTATAACAAAAAACTTTAACCAAAAAACTTAACCAAAAAACTTAACCAAAAAACGTAACCAAAAACTTTAACCAAAAAACTTAACCAAACAACTGAACCAAAAATTTTAACCGGACACACGTACGTACGTACGTACGCCAGCCAAAGTGCCGACTATATCGCGCTTTCCGCAAGCGGGCGCGACAAAAACTTAACCAAAAACTAACCAAAGAACTTAACCAAAAACTTTAACCAAAAAACTTAACCAAACAACTTAACCAAAAACTTTAACCGGACACACCAAAGAACTTAACCAAAAACTTAACCAAACAACTTAACCAAAAACTTTAACCGGACACACGTACGTACGTACGTACGTACGCCAAAGTGCCGACTATATCACGCTTTCCGCAAGCGGGCGCGACAAAAATATAATAACACACTAGGAAACCAGATACTATAAACATCAATATTTGTCTCGCTACTATTGGGTGGCATAGGGCACACAAGGACAGTGATTGTTTTAACCAAACCATATGCAACCTGATGCTAGAAAATGACAGTGAATGGGTTTAACGTCCCAGCAACAGCTAAGGTCATATAGAGACGGGACCACAGTTGGAAGTCTCATCCGACCAGACCAATGGGATGGAAATACTATGTAAGTATTGTTCACGTCTAGGGGGATTGAACTCACAACCTCCGGTACTTAAGTGCAATGCCATAATTATCCCCTAGGCCATGGCACATCCCACCTGATGCTAGAAACACAACTATTTGCATAGGGTGAATATGAGAGCACCCTTTACGGGATATACTCACCTCTCGCTATAAAGAAGTGGTCTGGATATAGGAGTTTAAAACTAAGGATGATAAGTATACACTCAACGGAGAATGACCCTCGGTCCACAAAGTCGCCATTAAATAACTACAGCCGGTTAAGGAAAAGCTCTGAAATTGATCTCTGGCGGATAATTTCTTTCAGTGTCAAATTAAAGCGCATATATGTACCATTTTATTTGGAACAATCCTGGTGTCAGAATATGTCACTGACAGTCGGGTGCTTAAACTATATACCTTAGTAATTTGTTGTACCATAATAACCCTAAACATTTGGATACAATTTGTTTTGGGAAACTAGGGATTTCCCAAAACAAATTGTATCCAAATATATTATTATTATTGCGATAAACCAGTACAGTAAAATTCCACCTTACGACCACCCCGTTATCGAGACCGCCCTGCTAATGCGACCGCATTTTCAAAGAACCGTTCTATTTACTCTTTATTTACATAGGCACAGGTTTCGATACGACCACCCCACTATTCCGTATTACGACCACTTTTGACAGCCACAATGTGCCAAACTGCGTTGGTTTATTACAGACCATGGTAGCAACAGATTTTTGTACCCAATGCGTAAATTAGCGACTTGTAAACATTTTGTGACAACGCGCAAAACCAATTTATGAAGGAAGAAAAATAAACTGCTAATTTCAACAGATTGAGCTTAACTGTTGTTTTAAAGAGCTTGCAGGGGACTCTTCAGTCGATATTGTTTGCATTAATTGCAGATTAAGACGCGTTTGATATCTCTGATTGGACACAGTACAGAACACAGTTGAATTAAAAGACCGACAAGTTCATTATTTGTGTAGTCCAGTAATCGGACGGTATCAAACATTTACATTGATTTACGACTGTAACGGGAAAATTGAAATAGGTGGTATTTGTGGTATACTGGTCTACTAACGATCTGCTGGAAAGATCCTGCATAAACTAATAAGGAATGATACCGTTTGTTGCAAACATAAACGGTGTTTCACTAAACGGATAAATGAATACAGTGGTGAAAGTAATACTACATACAATATAAAAACAGATTTTCCTGTGCAATGCACATGTAACCAGATGAGCAAACATGTATTAAATGATGAATTTCTTCTTATTTTTATATTCTATCATCAAGACTGATCTTATTAGTGAATTTGGTATTTTTACTGAGTTCCGGTAATATTAATATTAAAGGAATACAAAAAGCAAATGGTCTTTCAAAATAACCCAATCATGAAGAATCATTAACCCTTTCAACATTACAGACCTCTAGCAGTGTTTGCAAACAGTGTAGATCCGGATGAACCAGCTCATAATGAACCGTCTCATCAGGTTTTGCAAGTAATTTTTTTATTTTTTTAAAACATCACTTTATAAATGGACTAGTCTGAAAATAATTTTGTGACTATTGAATTGGTCGAAAATTAACATATCACAGTCCATTTCAGTAATTTAGGGTTTAAAATGTTAAGGTAATTGGTGAGTAGGTTATGTCATAACAAAGGATACGTAAGGATTTTCTTCAGATGGTGGACCGTTTAACTTGAATATATTCAGCAGGTCATAATACTGGCCGTGGATATCCCCACATACGGTGAACTTCTTCCCCTGCAACACAGGTTTGGATGTCCCACTGAAATCTAGGTAGGTACGTGCACATGTATATGACCACTCCAAGACATGTTTGAACAGATAAATTATACAACTAGAGATAAATTACAGAGAAACACTACAAAACTAGACATTATGTTTGTAAAACATGGATATTCCCCCGTGGTATACCGAGGCCCGTTTCACTAAACTTCCTACGACTAAAATGTTTGTAAGTGCAAAATTATGATAGTCTGTAAATTTTACATCAACACCGTTTTCTTGTAAACAATTATTGGATTTACATTTATTGAGCATAGGCTGCATATGCAGCCTATGCTCAATAAATGTAAATCCATTAATTGAATATTACAGACGATCCTAAATTTGCACTTGCAAACATTTTAGTCGTATGAAGTTTAGTGAAACGGGCCCCTGGACTCTAACTGGAGAAACTCTTACAAGCGTTTTGACTTTTCGACGTAAATGTACACTGACGGACGTACGGAACCTCAAGAGCAACACAATATGCCCCATTGCTATCGCATAGTGGGCATAATAAATACACTCACTGATGTTAATGGGCGTCTGGTTTAGAAAGATTCTACTGTACTATAATGTATAATGTTGGTAGAGTGAAGTCAGCGTCCGGGTACAAGAACAGAAGCACTTACATCAGGCACTGTGATGTCTATAAGAGAGGGGCACTCCTTCAGAAAGTTTCGAGCATCTATCAATATCTGGTACGCATATTTCCTGTGTAGCTTTTTCTCGTCCTTGAATGTGTCTAATAGATCATTGACAAACTGTGCGGTTACTTTACCATCCTTTATTGCTGGACCTGTGTAATCGTCGTCAATAGCTGTAATGGAGATAATTTAAATTAGGGGAAAAAAAAGTGAACAAATATGTGGCTGTGACTGGAGAAATGGGGCGTATAGGATTTGTGATCAGTGTAGCTCCTGATCAAGTATCACACTCGTGTACAGTATCGGAGAGCAAAACGTGTTTCATTGATTTAATTGCGAACAATGCATATCCAGATCAGACTGTGCGGATGCACAGGCTGATCTGGATATACACTGGTCGCAAAACCCATCAGATCCATCTCTCCAATCACAGCCACACATTATTGTACATGTAAATAATGAGTTTGTCTCAATTAACTCATGTGGAATACAGATTCGCATTAAAAACATGTCCTATTTTCCACAAATTTTGTTTACATTTTTTCTTATTTCGCCACATAAGTAGGCTGTAAATCCTCATTTTAACTATCTTGAAAAGACTGCGTGAATGGTGGTGAAAATTGTGAAATGGGTAAATGTATCTCAGAATTGTCAGAATTATGGATGAACAGCCTATTAAAGAAAAAAGCTATACGAGACAAGCCATGCGATTTTGCAATGGCATACTGGACTCTAACTAGAGAGTGTGTGTGTGTGTGTAAAAAAAGAAAACATTAAATTTACACAAATTTCAAAGTCATTTTATAAAGTCTTACAAACCGTTTGGCGTAAGAAAATGGCCAAGTGTTTCAGCTCAACTTTGACGGTTACAAAGGTCAAGGTCATGTCATTGGTGGTGTGATTGCATCACACATGTTCAGGTGAATGAACTGTCCAAATATTAAAGCAATCCTTCAAGTAATATTGAAGATATTACATGTTGGAGAAACTCTTGCAAACTTTTTGACGTAACAAAATGGCTAAGTGTTTCAGCGACATTTCGAAGGTGACAAAGGTCAAGGTCGTGTTCATGGTGGCACGAGTGTGTGACAAATGTTCAGGTGATTCAAGTGTCCATGTATCGAATCAATCCTTCACGTAATATTGAAGATATTACATGTTGGAGAAACTTTTTGACGGAACAATATGGCTAAGTGTTTCAGCGACATTTCAAAGGTGACAAAGGTCAAGGCTGTGTTAATTGTGGCGCGAGTGTGTGACAAATGTCCAGGTGATTCAAGTATCGAAGCAATCCTTTGAGTAATATTGAAGATATTACATGTTGGAGAAACTCTTACAAACTTTTTTTCGCAACAAAATGGCTAGGCATTTCAGCGACATTACGAAGGTGACAAAGGTCAAGGTCGTGTTAATGGTGACGCGAGTGTGTGAAAAATGTTCAGGTGATTCAAGTGTCCAAGTATCAAAGCAATATGCCCCCCTTGCTATTGCATAGAGGCCATAATAAACCTGGGTGACATATATTTACTGTTGGTACAACATACAAATACTCAGCAGTGTGATCTCACCCATGTTGTTTATGTCGAGAGTGTCTGCTAGGCATTTGTCATTGTCCACGGCTATCGCCTTGGCAAACCGCTGCGCCATCACGATTTTATTGCATTCTGTATATTTCATCTTAGCATCCTTGTCACCTGGCTTCACTTTCGTCACCTATAAGGGAGCTTCCATATAGCTAGGGTCATTTTAGACCGGTTTAACGGAGTATAATCCCATATTTCACCTGTTGTGATGGGGGGAGGGGATCCTAAAATCTGAATATTACCAGAAAAAAATATATTCAGCACTGAAAATAGAGATAAACAGGTGCCAGGTCCTCACCACACCAGTCACTTAGTAATAATCTTACTACTGTTACAAATGGGAATAACTGGATTAAACTCTCAAGTAACAAGAAAGCCAAAAATGAAATGTACCTCGATGGCCAAACCAGGGATATCGGGATTCCATTAAGGATGAATCTGATCGTTAAATTTAACCTTCACATGCTCTGAACCAACCACCAGTTGACTTTTAAAACAATTCTAGATATTGATCATTTTCAATCACACATGAGGATTATGGTGTACTGTAGTCGTTTTGCTGATGACAGTGACAAACTGGCCATGCTGGTCCTATTTATAGACGTTGTAAGGTACCATTTGTCAGACAGCAGCCCAAGAAAATCATATCACCAAATCCAAGATGAAAGATCGATTGCTCTGCTGTATTTCTCTCTTGGTATACTGCCCAAGTCAGGGTCCATAATGTTCACTGCGACTCCACATATGCAAGATGTCCAGGGACTACACTGATCAGTAATGACAACAGTCAAAAAGAACATGTTGTTAGTATTGAACATGAGAATCACATACTTATGTGGCTGTGATGGGAGAAATCAGTCTTAAGGGATTTGTGACCAGTGTAGTTCCTGTGTAAATAGCACACTCAACTTGCCTGATATAAGGATCTATCTTGCTTGCAGGAAGTATAATATAGAAATGAATGGCCTTTTTGTGGAATTTATCGGGGTATAAACTTGGAAAAGTCGCAGGAATACTGGACGAAGGCCGGAAGGCCTCGTCCAGTATTCCCGCGACTTTTCCAAGTTTATATCCCCGATAAATTCCACAAAAAGGCCATTCATTCCTTATAATTCCAGCATTTGAAATAAATTAATCAAGAAAATGTGTTTATTTTCCGTTTTCTTAAGAATTATTTTAACTGCGCCTCACGGTTACGGAAAGTAGTTTGGCGTGGGAGTTTACTGGGATATAAATTTTGGACAGAGACTTGCTACGGGCCAATCAAATGTTAGGGAATTGTGTAAATATTTTTGTGCTGGAATTATTGGGTGGTTCATTTATGGAATGGCGAACGGTGCAGTTCCTGATCAGAATGTGCGGATGCACAGGCTGATCTGGATCTACACTGGTCGCAAAACCCATAAGCACCATTTATCCACTCACAGCCAGATAATATAACAACAAGTTAGTGATGAGGTCTCCAGATATTCCCAGAAAACAATGAAATTAATTGTGAGAATATTTTAATAAAGATCTGTACCATATTTCTGCATCCAGATGTACCTTAACAGGGCCTGAAAATAGCACTGGTCCGAGGTCCTGGACCTGTGATAAAATTGAAATTGCGATTATTATTCAGTGGCGAAGTTAAATCTGTTCTGATTATCGTCTATCTTTCTGCATCTTCCATCATTGTTATTTAAATTTGTCCACCGAATTTTCAGAGAAATAGAAAAAAATATTCCCAAAAGTAAGTGTTGATGGTAACTTTCCCCAGTAGCATACTGCACTTGCTATACTATCACAGTGTGCAATAGGGAACCAGTGAAGGTCATGTGTACATCGGTTCTTAGATTTACCGAAATCTACCGAAATCGAGTATACATGTAAATGTGTAAATGGAAACGGGGCCACTAGAGAATGTTATATATTTTATGGATGTTTCTGTCCATAAACGCTTCAGATATAGTTCCGGTATATAATATAACCAGATGGCCACGGCCCGCATGTTGAGCCCGCCAAGGCATTTGACCTTGGGCACAGGGGCCGCATGAGTGGGACACAGCATGAATATATGGATGATGACTAATAAGCATATGAAGTTTCAAGTCAATGTGACATTAGTACTGCAGATATAACGTATTTAAAAACTTTAACGCAGATTTCGGACGGACGCACGGACACCCGGACGTCATTGTGATCACTATGTCTCGCTTTCCGCAAGCAGGCTCGACAAAAATATGTTCCAAGACTTCCAAACCTAGTGTGGTCCTAAAATTCCAATGATGGTCAGAAACCTCCTGGTCCGAAACATACATTGTACTTGGTGAAAACTCATTAATAAATAGCTAATTTATGGTGACACAGTCGAGTATTTACACATGCTGTGACGAGTCATTTCGCATGAAACAGACAAATATTTCTACCATTTTTCTAGCAAGTATCCTCTCGGACCTTCCAAAAACTTCCTCGGACCTTTCACTTTTTTCCTTGTTAGGTCCCGGACCTAATGGTAAAAGCTGCTATTTTCAAGCCCTGACCTACCAATCTGCCAGGCTATGTTTTATAATTCTACATGCACAACAAGCAGACACACACATACCAGTCTTCATGTTCCCAAAATTTGTTGTTTAAACCCTGTATATACAGGGTTTAAACAACAAATTTTGGGAAGTGGCCATTGATATAGATTTTGGTAAAAAATAGCGTGTGGATCCGGTTAATTGGGAAATGTGACATCCTTGCAAATTGGGCTCGCAAAATAGTAGGTTGCTCTCAAGCACTTCCAAGTGAGTTGTAACTGCACTGAGATGCTTTCTACTGCATTTTCTTGATTAGGTTATCAAGTTTATGAACATTATATGTGTGACAGCAACTTTTTTACTTTTCAATTACTTTTCAATTCGGAATTTTATTTTAAATTTAGGGAAAAATAAAAGGCCCCTAGGCTTGGGGAAGGGGCCTATATAAGGCCCCTGGAGGCATTGTAGTTTAATCCCTGGTTATAGTTTATTTACTTACAATGACATGCATAAGTGTGTATTTCTGTGGAAATGTGATATAAAGTCGAGCACCAGTATCTCCAAGTCGAAGGGAGATCGTATTTTAGTCGAGATAGGACTAGGTTCGAGATAGCGATGAAGTGACATGGTCGAATATTTTCGCAAAATAATATCAAATCATGTTATCCATCACATCACGAGTAAACAATAAAGGAATAATGAAAAATTATTAATTAATTTACTGACAAATTTTAATCACCAATTAACTAATGACCAAAGATAGCAAACTACCCAACATTACAAGGTGGCGTCACAACTCTCAGTGAATTGCTTAAATGACCAGCGTGATATGCTGAATGAATCGTATCAAACACTCAAAACAAATCGAGGTGGACCAATTAAGCAAACAACCAGAGGCAAGTGTGAATTTATTTTGTTTTGTTTGATAATAGGTTTTGAAAATTAGTGTTAACCAAATTGATCTTGGCAGCCGGGCGCTTAGGTGATTTACCCAAGCGTTTATGTGATCGAGATAGCGAAGTGATTTTTAACTTATTTTTATACGAAGGGGACAGAATGAACAGTCGAGATAGAGAACATAAATATTATACGAGATAGGGCATATTCGAGATAGCCGAGGAAATTTATATTAAACAAATAAGGATATAACTCGGGACTTAATCAAGATAGGGGATATCATCGAGATACTGATGTTCGAGGTACTGGTGCTGTACTAGACTAACATGCCATGTCTATATATCATGTTTAACTTCTATTTTTCATTATCTGACTTTTTTCATTTATTATTTTCTTTGCTATAACGGTAGTGAAGTAAAGCCATAGTGCTATGTTTAGTGCTGTACATGTACATATAGTATGGTCAGTCCACATAAAAATATGAACCAGATAGCTCAGTACATTATTGCATAACTATCTCACCAAGCAGCCAAATATGATGTAATAGAACTTTATCAAACCCAGTAGAATCAAGCAAAATAGCAATTTAAATGGATATAGTTCAACTGCAACTTAAAACCACACATTCATAAATTGAGACATCTTCGGATACAGTCACTTTAAAATCACTTACAGATTCAAAGTCTTTCAATGCCAACTTGAATTTGCCAAGGGCCATATTGGCAGATGCTCGTCTGTAGTAGGCCTGAAAGGAAAAAAAGGAAAACAAGTAACAAAAAATATTCTAAAACTAGAGAAAGTGAGCAGGGGCTCACGTATACACCCGCCGTCGCCTGGACCAACAAATAAAACTTTAACGCAAATATTTAAAAATTAATTTGACCGTGTCCTTGGACATGAAGGCCGCATGGGTGTGGTAAGAAATGAAAATAGGCATGATGATAAGGAAGTACATGTAGTTTGAAGTAAATCCGATTTACTGTTGAAGAGATAATGGGTACTCAAAAACTTTAACGCAAATGTCATGGATGCAAATTTCTAAGTAATTTGACCTTGACCTTGGACATGACGGCCACGTCGGTGTGGTATGGAATGAAAATATGGATGATAAGAAAGTATATGAAGTTTGACGTCAATCCGCAAATATTATGGATGCAAATTTCTATGTAATTTCACCTTGACACGAAGGCCGTATGGATGTGGTATGGAATGTAAATATGGATGATGATAAGGAAGTATATGAAGTTTGAAGTTAATCCGACTTACCGTTGCCGAGATAATGTGTACCCGAAAACTTTAACGCAAATCTTACGGCCGTGGACATGAAGGTGTGGTATGGAATAAAAAATATGGATGATGTTAAGGAAGTGCATGAAGTTCGAAGTCAATCCGAATTACCGTTGAGGAGATAACGGGTACCCAAAAACTTACGCAAATCTTACGGACGCAAATTTCTAAGTAATTTGACATTGACCATGGACATGAAGGCCGCATGAGAGTGGTATGGAATGAAAATATGGATAACGGTAATGAAGTATATGAAGTTTGAAGTCAATCCGACTTACCGTTGCAGAGATAATGGGTAGTACCATTGGGTACCCAAAAACTATAACGTGGATGGACAAACGGACGGAATTACGCACCTTGATGTATTTTGGATCGATCTGTAATGCCTTGGTGGCATCTTGCAGAGCATAGCCGTAGCATTCAGTTCGCAGATAGGCGAAGCTTCTGTTCCCATAATACACTGCAACCTGTGGGTTGACGTCTATTGCTTCGGAGTAGAAGGTTATTGCTTGGTTATAGTCTTCCTCTGGAAATTATGAAAGATTACATATGAGACGCACCATGCGATTTTGTACCTTCGGACATCTGTGTAATTTCAATAAATATGTTTACAAAATTTACAATATTTTTCATAAATAAAGTAAAAAGTTGACAAAATTCCGCATATAATTCCGCATGTACTCTGAAAATTTAGTCAACTTTTGACGCCATTTATGGAAAGTAGTATTGTAAATTTTGAAAACGTATTTAATGCCATTACACAGATGTCCAAAAGTACAAAATCCCATGCGATGATGGCGTGTCTCATACATGTATATGTTTGTTTATTGGTGCTTAACGGCCTATCAACAGCTAAGGTTATGTAAGGCTGGGCAAACGGGTTCGATCCCATTTTAACCTTCTGCATTGGGGGAAAAATCCCAAAATCAGAACCGTTCAATGGAATATTTACATCGAGAAAAAATATATTCAGCCCTGAAATTAAAATAACCTGGTGCCAGATCCATACCACACCAGTCACTTGGCCCCTTCCCCTCAAATAGGATTACGAATCATCCAGTCACTTGACCCCTTCCCCTCAAATAGGATTACGAATCATCCAGTCACTTGGCCCCTTCCCCTCAAATAGGATTACGAATCATCCAGTCACTTGGCCCCTTCCCCTCAAATAGGATTACGAATCATCGTAAGGGGCATAACCTGATTCAACTGTCGCATACAAAATGCCAAACCAGGACTCCGGTAAGGATGAACCCTGTAGCCGATTTCATCAAAATTGCAAAGTATACTTATCTAGCAAAGTATACTTTGAGGGAGTAATCATTGATATTTCCGAAATGCATTATTTCATACAGAACTAACGATTGCATATATTTGATGATTAAAAATATGCAGAATTATTATACTGAATTTATTACATTATCACGATAATGTAATAAATTCAGTATAATAACAAGAAACGAGGCAAAGCCACGAAGGCCAGGTTTTTTCCAAGCATAGACACTTGGATAACATAATTATACCCACTTTTTGTAGACTAGATGGCCGTGGCCTGCATTTCGCGCCTTGGGGCGAGGCATGGACACTAAAAAAATAGATATAGTAGATGGAAAAACTTTAACCAAAAAACTTTAATCGGACACACGGACGAACGTATGCCAAAATGCCGACGATATCGCGCTTTCCGCAAGCAGGTGTGACAATGATGATAAACACCCATGTGAAGTATCAAGGTATTGGGTGAAGCAGTTGCAGAGATATAGTACACGAAAAAGCTTTAACAAAAAAATTCAAAGTAATTTGAACTTGACATAGGGCACAGGATCGCGCTTTCCGCAAGCAGGTGCGACAATGATGATAAATACCCATGTGAAGTATCAAGGTATTGGGTGAAGCAGTTGCAGAGATATAGTACACGAAAAAACTTTGAACAAAAAAATTCAAAGTAATTTGACCTTGACATTGGGCACAGGATCGCGCTTTCCGCAAGCAGGTGCGACAATGATGATAAACACCCATGTGAAGTATCAAGGTATTGGGTGAAGCAGTTGCAGAGATATAGTACACAAAAAAACTTTAACAAAAAAATTCAAAGTAATTTGACCTTGACATTGGGCACAGGATCGCGCTTTCCGCAAGCAGGTGCGACAATGATGATAAACACCCATGTGAAGTATCAAGGTATTGGGTGAAGCAGTTGCAGAGATATAGTACACGAAAAAACTTTAACAAAAAAATTCAAAGTAATTTGACCTTGACATTGGGCACAGGATCGCGCTTTCCGCAAGCAGGTGCAACAATGATGATAAACACCCATGTGAAGTAGCAAGGTATTGGGTGAAGCAGTTGCAGAGATATAGTACACGAAAAAACTTTAACAAATAAATTCAAAGTAATTTGACCTTGACATTGGGCACAGGGGCCGCACGGTTGGGGGTTAGAATGAAAATATGGATGATGATAAACACCCATGTAAAGTTTCAAGGTAATGGGCGAAGCAGTTGCAGAGATATAGTATAACGAAAAAGTTTTAACCAAAAAACTCTAACCAGACGTACGTTAAAAAGTTAACGTTGAAATGGCTAAGTCAATTACGTAGAAATAATAGGTGAAGGTAAAAAATGGTCACATGTTGGATAGTTGTATGTGGTAGGCACCCCTTGGTTATGAAGCTATGAAAGTTTGGTGGTCCTAGGTGGTACAGTACCAAAGAAATGGACTTAAACACGAAAACTTAAACATTGTAAACGCGAAAACTTAACATTGAAAATAATGGCTAAGTCGACTGCGTGGAAAAAATGGGTGAAGTTAAAAAAAAAAGTAACATGTTGGAAAGTGATATGTGGTGGGTACCCCTTGATTATGAAGCTGTGAAAGTTTGGTGGTCCTAGGTGGTACAGTACCAAAGAAATGGACTTAAACACGAAAACTTAACATTGTAAACGCGAAAAGTTAACATTGAAAATGGCTAAGTCGACTACGCGGAAAAAATGGGTCAAGTTAAAAAAAGAGTAACATGTTGGATAGTGATATGTGGTGGGCACCCCTTGATTATGAAGCTGTGAAAGTTTGGTGGTCCTAGGTGGTACAGTAACAAAGAAATGGACTCAAACACGAAAACTTAACATTGATTGTGGACGCCGCCCACCGCCCGTCCGCCCGGCTTTCGCCAATCCAATAGCCTGGATTTTTAAAAAAAAAACCTGGCTAAAAATTAATAAATTTATCCTAAAATTGCAAATTTCTCCCTCAAAGTATACTTTGCTAGGGAAGTATACTTTGCAATGTTGGTGAAATAGGCTACAGATCGTTAAATTACCCATCGCGTGTACCCACCTGCCACCCACCATCTCATATAAGACTATACTAGCTCTATAGATGTAATAAACCTTCAGGTTTGACACTAACTTTTGGGCCAGGGAGTCCGCGACATGGACATCCTGATTTTTGCATTATGCTGAATAGGATCATCTTGAAAGTTTACGGATTCGTCTTACAAAACAGATCCTGGGACACTGCCAGTGACCCCTGACCTCTGGCAAATATATTTATTATCTGCTAATTTCATTATTTGCAGAGAGTCGGTGTATGAGGGATAATACATGTATGACAGTCAAAAAGTCCTGTTAAGCCCGATACTTTTTTTACAAAAGGTAATACATCTACACATGGTCATTTAAGTATTTCATGTAGTTGTTACAAAATTCAAGGCAAATTTGAACTAAACATTATGTTTGTAAAACATGGATTTGCCCCTGTGGCATACTGGACTGTAACTGGAGAAACTCTTACAAACTTTTCCACTTAACAAAATGGCTAAGTGTTTCAGCGACATTTAAAAGGTGACAATGGTCAAGGCCATGTTAATGGTGGCGCGAGTGTGTGACAAATGTTCAGGTGATTCAAGTGTCCAAGTATTGAAACAATTCTTTGCGTACATGTAATATTGGAGAAACTATTACAAACTTTTTGGACGTAACAAAATGGCTAAGTGTTTCACCGACATTTCCAAGGTGACAAAGGTAATATAATAATCACATTACAGCTCCTTTTCCTAGGTCGGACAGAACCTCGTATCATAACAAATTAAATATTGGCTCTAACGTCAATATTGTCGTGGCAAGTTCATATATATGATCATTTGAGAATTATAGATATCCTGCAGAAATACATAGAAAATTACAATTTTAAACGTGTTATTTTGTTTAGTTGCAGCCTGTAACTCTGTGACTCTCCCGTACCATACATACCAGTTACAGTTCCTTCCATAGCATTCCCCTTCAGAGTAGCGAATCAGATCTGATTTGTACTTATGTGTATTTTTGATATGAAGTAAATGTCAGTACAGTCAACATGTCTTAAGCAGCCACCCAAGGGAAGTGACAAAGCTGGCTGCTTAACAGAGGTGACCTCATAATAGAGGGTTGTGTTTTCAGGTACATTTCAGGCAAATCTTGAAAATTGAAATGAAGATAAAGATAACATAGACATGTATGTTGACTTCAAAATGTATAATGGTTAAATACCGTATTTTGCCGGTTATAGGTCGCAAGAGTGTAGTACGGAAAATATTTTTGAAATCAATATGGCGACAGATCTGCGTATAATCCAGTGTTTTTTTAACCCATTCCTTTCGGAATACACATTTACGGATATGAAATTTATTAAATATTTTATGCACAAAGCAACACACAAATCTCGCCTGTGACTGACGTCAGCAACCGCGTGTATTGATATTTGATATGGCTTCGTGTTGTAAATCTTGACACGCAGTGTTTGATGTCGGCCAGCTAACTTAGGCTTGCCACTTTGGACGAATCAGCATCGTGTAAACACACAGTTTCGAAACTAATGATGGAGTTTTATAACGTGCGTGGAATTACATTATGCATATTGGGATTTACTGTTAATGGCATCATGCAATATTTGGATTTACCGTTAATGGCGTCATGCAATATTTTTCATGGCAAAATGACACCGACCGATATGGGCCCGGTAAATGTTTTCAAAAGTTAACTCAAATGATAGAGGCCAGATTGTGATTCGGCAGAGAAAATGTCAACCGAATTACCCGCATTGACTGCCGACATTGTTAATTCGCGCTTCGGTAACGACCGCCGCAGGGTACATTGACATCGGGATTAGCGGTGACCGTTTAATAAAATTGGATCACTAGTTTGGAACGATAATTAATGACCGCTGGCCGCGTCAGACGAGTGACCGTTGAATGAAAGCGTTTTATATAGCAAAACTGTGCGGGAGGAATTTGAAGTGGCCGCTTAACGGCGGTGACCGCTGATTAAAGGTGAACGCCCGAGCAGGTTCGACTGTATTATGAAAGTAGCATATTACATTAATTATTTCATAAATTTACCACTGCACAAGGCTTACTAAGTAAATTTAAGTTAGAATATACTAGAGACCCAATTAGTACCAGCCAAAACTAATATGAAATATTTTTGGTGGACCCTAGTTTCTAAGTAGACAACATGTTTGTCCCTGGATATTCGGGTGGCACGATTTACCCAAATCTACCCAAATCTTACCCAAATCTTCATATAATTACTCTATGTGTTAATAAACTAGAAATGTGGCCTGTCGGCACACGAATGCCCCGAAGTGCCAAGCAAACATTTAAAGTGGAAAAGGTGAAGGCCAAAGGTCAAGGTCTAAGTACTGGGTGGTGGAGGTGTGTAGGGCATGTTCATATGTATCATGTGTATAAATATTTAAGTGATTGGCAAAAGTATTGAGAAGTTAGTGTAGGATTGAGAAACGTGCACGTAGATTTGTCCCAAAGTGCCAAGTAAACATTTAAAGTGGAAAAGGTCAAGGTCAAAGGTCAAGGTCGAAGTACTGGGTGGTGGAGTGTGTAGGGCATGTTCATATGTATCATGTGTATACATATTTAAACGATTGGCAAAAGTATTGAGAAGTTAGTGTAGGATTGAGAAACGTGCATGTAAATTTGTCCCAAAGTGCCAAGCAAACATTTAAAGTGGAAAAGGTCAAGGCCAAAGGTCAATGTCGAAGTACTGTGTGGTGGAGTGTGTAGGGCATGTTCATATGTATCATGTGTATAAATATTTAAGCGATTGGCAAAAGTATTGAGAAGTTAGTGTAGGATTGAGAAACGTGCACGTAGATTTGTCCCAAAGTGCCAAGCAAACATTTAAAGTGGAAAAGGTGAAGGCCAAAGGTCAAGGTCGAAGTACTGGGTGGTGAAGTGTGTAGGGCATGTTCATATGTATCATGTGTATAAATATTTAAGTGATTGGCAAAAGTATTGAGAAGTTAGTGTAGGATTGAGAAACGTGCACGTAGATTTGTCCCAAAGTGCCAAGCAAACATTTAAAGTGGAAAAGGTCAAGGCCAAAGGTCGAAGAACTGGGGGGTGGAGTGTGTAAGGTATGTTCATATGTATCACGTGTATAAATATTGACATAATATTTGAAGCCATGTAGAAGTTACTAAAGAATATGGTAATATCGGGACGTACGGACGGGACGGACGTACGGACGCCGGTAACACTATATGCCCCCGTACCTTTCGGTAGCGGGGGCAGAATAAAGCTATACACATCATAATAACGATGTTTGGACTGTACTTACATAATGTATGTCATTAATTTGCTCATACTAGAGCCCATTTTAATGTTTTGATGCAAAATGGAAATATTTGTATATGAAATGAAGGGAATGTACTGCGATAAACTTAATACTAGGAAGCCAGGGAAGATAATCCACTTTATAATGGCTAAACATGCTAAATGGGAATGATGATTTTTAATTGAAATACAAACAAGAGGGCCATGATGGCCCTATATCGTGCACCTGTGCAATGTCACAAAAATCAAGCAAATACTGGTATGTAAAGTTGTCACTACATATACATAAAAATAAGCCTGTAGAACCTCTCTAATGTTGACATACAAGGAGACAGTGTGAAGGTGTCGATCGTATACTGGCCGTTTTCGCCCGCCAGGACGTGCAGCCATTGTACATAATCACTTATTAAGGCTATACCTCAGTCTGATCAGGGTCTACACTGTTTTCCATCTTGTACATAAGCACTGTATACCGTATACAAGCAAGCCACGTGTCGCCCGCCAGACGTGTAGCCATCTTATAACAATCACTTGTTCAGGCTATACCTTCAAGGGGAAATTTGCAATCACAGTCTGATCAGGGTCTACCCGGTTGGGCTTTGTCTACATAGAGGTGTGAAAAACATTCAAGCTATTTGGCAAGATATACAAACCATACACAAATTTAACTAGAAATGTGGCCTGTCTGCACACGCAGCCAAAGAAAACGAGGCATATTTGATTATAAGCCATTTACCCGAGCGTTAAGGTTTTGAACGCATCTTGACCCTGGGCTTAGTGGGGGCGGGACGATTGTGGATTTGTCACAGGGCGGTAGAGGACCATTGTAGCAATGCGTGTGTGAAATGTGAAGCAGATCCGAGCAAGGAAACACAAAATATAAGCCATTTAACTGAATGTTAAGGTTTCAAACGCACCAAGTCTGTGACCTTGACCCTGTGCTTAGCGGGGGCAGGACGAATGTGGATTTGTCACAGGGCGGTAGAGGATCATTGGAGCAATGCGTGTGTGAAAGTTAGTGTAGGATTGAGAAACGCGCACGTAGATTTGTCCCAAAGTGGCAAGTAAACAATTAAAGTGGAAAAGGTGAAGGTCAAAGGTGAAGGTCGAAGTAATTGGTGGTGGAGTGTGTAAGGCATGTTCATATGTATCATGTGTATAAATATTTAAGCGATTGGCAAAAGTATTGAGAAGTTAGTGTAGGATTGAGAAACGTGCACGTAGATTTGTCCCAAAGTGCCAAGCAAACATTTAAAGTGGAAAAGGTCAAGGCCAAAAGTCAATGTTGAAGTACTGGGTGGTGGAGTGTGTAGGGCATGTTCATATGTATCATGTGTATAAATATTTAAGCGATTGGCAAAAGTATTGAGAAGTTAGTGTAGGATTGAGAAACGTGCACGTAGATTTGTCCCAAAGTGCCAAGCAAACATTTAAAGTGGAAAAGGTCAAGGCCAAAGGTCGAAGTACTGGGGGTGGAGTGTGTAAGACATGTTCATATGTATCACATGTATAAATATTGACATAATATGTGAAGCCATGTAGAAGTTAGTAAAGAATATGGTAATATCGGGACGTACGGACGGACGCCGGTAACACTATATGCCCCCGTACCTTTCGGTAGCGGGGGCATAAAAATATATATATTGCATGCATATTAAGGTTCATTTTCATCAATGTTCTTAATACAATATCGTTTATTATTGTTATTGTAGATGAATATAAAGAATTTTTATATATATATATAGCCTTCCTGTGTGAGTTTTGAAATGTATCTCCATAAATTAAATTGCAATAACTAAACTATATATGTCCAGAAGTCATTTGTGCTAATACAAACATTCATTCAATGCATTATACTTTGTTTTTTAACTATTTCAAAAAGATGTTGGCATATAATTACTTGGCGAAATAAATATGGAGGTGACCGGTTAGACAGTTGCACTAGTATATGTGCCATATGAAATCATGATCAATGGCAACTTAAAGTTAGACAAATGAGACATATATTAGTGAGTCTCGATCACGGAAGTCTCCCTTTATAATAATGCTACATGTATATTAATCGCTTTCCCGCGGAAATATGTGCTTTATTCTTCCCTTTTTCGGTCAAAATGTGCTTATTGTATGATATACTAATGATATATTGTCGAAAACGTATATAATATAATCATAAATGTTATTTTTAATGAAGATTAGGATATATTTGGGTAAGATTTGGGTAAATCATGCTGCCGGGATATTCTGCAAGGATAAAAACTACGTTAGAAGGTTTATATCATTTTCATAATAATAGCACAGATTTCAATTGAAAGATATTTTAAAAATGTCATAATTACTATATAAAGTTCTGCAGGGGGTGGGGGGTGGGGGGGGGGGGGTGTCACAGAGTTACATGCTGCAACTATATTTTGTTAGGATACGAGGTTGTGTCCGCCCAAAGTTAGAAGCCTTGTTCATATATACAGGGTTGTACCAATGAAACCCGAAACACGCCGAATGCCTGTGTAATGAACAGCAAAAGTCACAAAAGTGCGAATGATCAGTGACAGGGTGAAAATATCCGTGACAACTGATTCGCTAGTCTGACTTTGACTCGACTGTAGGGAGGGAACACAATAAGATATAGAATGAATAGTCATACGTCCGCTCTCGCTACAGTATGAAAGCGGTGCTCTATAAATACGTTAGCAACTTTCTTGGTTTGCGACGCGATTCGAGATGCGGCATTTTGGAACACGATTATGATCGAACTAGTATACAAACGGTCCTGAAATTATCTATACAAATACAATAAATCATTATTTTCTGACCTGCGCATATCAAAACAGCATGGTATGGCGATGTTGTGCTTTTAAACGCGGGTTTTAAAAACGACCATCATATTTTCTGTGCGTTCTCCATATTGTTTCCATTTCCCGATTCATTCGGATATCCCCGCATGTGAAACATTCAAATCTGGACCTAATCACGTGTTTAGTGGGCGGGGCTATAGCGACATACACATGACATCATCCTACAACTTTTACTACGAACCCACCGGAAATAGTAAATAGTAAGCGCGTTTGCTTCTGTTCGGGTGTCAGTAATACGTCAAATTCGGCTTCAATAAGTTCCTTTATTGTTTGGTCAATCACACTTAATTTTGAATTCGAGCTTTTTCTTCTAAAACCTTTGCCTTTGGTTGTAAATTGCTTGTCACAATGAACACATGTTGTGGCGGCCATTGTTTCGCGCGGTATGTCAGCATTCCAAATATGGCCGCTGCTACCATATATGGAAACTAGAGTAATCATGAGAGATCACGTGACTAAAGATGGCGGCGGATGGAAACGGCTGCAACGTCCAGACAATAATTTTGCGAATAAAGTCAAATATATCAACAAATAAACATATTTTTGGGCTGATTTTGCGAAATTGTTTATTTATATACATATACTAGCATGAACCAACAGGAACGATAACTCGTGACGGTATGAATTGCGCCTGCGCAAAAACTGGCTCCAGATTTGTGGAATTTAATGGGTGCAAACTCCGTCTGAAAGCTCTTTTCTGATTTGGTCCCGACGCTGGGAATAAGCCAATGAGAGAAGTTAATACATTAATCTGCTAGAACATTCTATTTTTAGTTGATTACACGCGCATTTGCATAAAAATAATACAGTTTGAAAAGTTTACTTAAGGTAAAACTTTAGTTAGGAGAGGTGTTCTACATCATCGTTTGGTAATATGAACAACCATCCATACCTTTATTAATGTAAATCGGAAAAAATACCGAAAATGGACGTAAAAATGTTGAATTTGGAAGTTTAACAACCCGCTGTGACTGTTTCCGAGCGCTGACGGAAATCAACGGAAATTTACGATCGAAATCCAAGATGGCGGCGCCCATCGCCGATCATTGTTTACACACTTTTAAACATGTATATCATCACAATACAAGCAATTCTACATGTATTTTTTACAAGTAATGTGGGGAAATATATCATATAATCAATGCCTCCTATATATAGACCTGTAGTATTGAGTAGAAATTGTTGCAAATGTTGAAACATTTTTTTTGTAACTTCGTCCTCAAACCACTTCGTATCCGTTTCATACTATTTTTTATCAAATGTTATTGAGACTTTATAATCAAGGTACAAACATCATGTCAACTTCCCCAACCAATTCAGAATATGGTAATGCATGTTTTCCATGTCTATGTTGACAATGATACATCCACTCCGTCATGTCAAACAAACTTTACAAAGATTATTCATAATCCTAGTCTTACCAAGTTGGTTCAGTATTTTGTTTGATGGTGTATTTTGTGGGATCTCAGACTGACGCGCTCTCTGTCTCTGAAGGAAATATTTTATAGATTTTGTTTGGTCTATCTATTTGTTACTGGCTTCAGAGGTCCCACAAAAGACACCACATCACCAGCAAAAGTATTTCATGAAAACAAAAGAAAATAATGTTCACAAACATTGGTAACTTATGTAGCACTTACATAAATGCTTTATTGAATTTTGAAACAGATATTGGGATATTTGTTTGTTACTGCTAAGTTACAAATGTGATACTTATATTCTGTTTTGCATAGGCCCATTTGTTTTATTCAACAATTTTTTGTTAAAAATTTAAAACAAATGGCACAATAATTAAGATATGGACACTACTTCTATACAATAACATGTTACATCAGTGTCCTATTAAAACAAGTTAATAATTTTTTATTTCAATAGTTTGTGTATTATCATGATTATATATTAATGAATGCATGCAACCAGCTGTTGGGTTATATTTGGGCTGCCGGCTGAGAAAAGGGACCTTGTGAAAATGTGTAACATTTGTAGATCATCATCATCATCATCATCATCATCATCTCATACTCACACATTTTGATTAATATATTTACTCATGACAGCAACACTACCAAAGTGACTAACAGCATAGACTATGATCAGACTGCACAGATGTGCAAACTGATCTTGGGTTACACTGGTCTCAAACGTTGTAAGGTAGCTTTTCTCAGCCGGTGGCCCAATTGTTATGCCTTGTTCCTTGTTATATTGTACAGAAGTTCCTTGCTTGTAGTGAATGCAATTTAAAGTTATTGGAATTTATTTCAGTGAATGTTCCAAACAGTAACTTAAACAAAAACAAACAGTGATCAGTTATATTCTATTAGTTACTATTAGTTAACTATTTTAGTTAAATTCATTTAAATATTGAAGTTAATGAATAATCAACAACATAATGAAAGATAACAAATACATGTATACATCATTACTAAACAAAATGAATTTAATATTTCAGACTGTCTTCACTTTATTGTTTAACTATTGTTTATACGAATGTAATCTGCATGTTGATTTTTTTTCAAATCTATTGTTTCAGAGAAGCTTCATCGATAATAAAATGTAATACTAAAAATGTTATTTTAAATTCACAACTTACATTTACACTGAACAGTTTGTGTGTTCTACTGATTTGAGAGCTTATAGAACCAGAAAATACAACCCACAAAGGAAAAAGAACAAGTTTACCAAAGATATAGATGTAAATACTCCGTTTCAATGAAAATGGGGACTTTTTGCTTGCAGATATGGTTGTAAAACGATACTTAAAACCATTTTAAATTTTGTTTTGTATTATTTGTTTCCATTTTCAATCAGATTAAAGGTCATATTACATGTAACAAGCAAAATAATCACAACTTATTTGGATGATTGTCATGTTACATTCATGTAGTGTTCGGTGTGGTGTTGAGACATGATCGCCCGGTTAGCTCAGTTGGTAAGAGCGCCGTGCTAGTGTTACGGGGGTCGTGGGTTCAAACCCCACATCGGGCGACACGTTTTCCCCTTAGAAATACTTCAATGGTGTCAGAAGTAAACAGGATTGTGCCTGGGTGTACTTTGGGTTGCAGGCTATACTCCTCATGAAGCTGTGAGGTTGATGCCTGGTTCCCAAAATATAAGAAGGGGAGGAGTGTAGTGTTCGGTGTGGTGTTAAGACATGATCGCCCGGTTAGCTCAGTTGGTAAGAGCGCCGTGCTAGTGTTACGGGGGTCGTGGGTTCAAACCCCACATCGGGCGACACGTTTTCCCCTTAGAAATACTTCATTCATTATAGTGCTTGATACAGGTTTTTGGACAGAAAATTCAACATTTTTTTTAAACACCTGTCAACCGGCTGTATAAAAACATTAGTAACACATTCATTTTTCACTCTTTTTCATTAAAACAAAAAGCATTAATCTTCTAAAATCCACACTATTATGTATGCAAACAATGAGTTTCCTATTTCAATTTTTAAAAAATCATTGGTTCATGCTACATATACATATATGTGTAGATTATTTTTGTCACTTTTATCGATGTTTATGGGGAAGTATATATTGCTAACGTGAATAATGAATAGAGCATTGTAGCGGTAATAGCCGATTACCGCTACGCATATTGTACTTGTAGCTAAATAAGATAGTGTAGCTCTGCAGGAGAACCTGGGCATACACGGCTTTACGACGTTAATTTTGAAAACGCCTTACTTTTGAAAAACGCATTTGCTTTTTCTTTTAGTCTTTCTGCTTTTGTTTTGTCTTCATCGGGAATAGATAAACTAGCCAATTCTTTATTTTCCATGCACACTTGCGTTACTTCAACTTCCCCCATGGTTTTGTTGTTGTTGTTGTTGTTGTTGAGTATAATTCTCTTTCTATAAACAGCGCAAAGAAGACCAAATAAAATATCACATGGAAAACAATATACTCAATGAAGACAAAAGATGTAACCAATCAGACACCAGGAAACATTAGTGTGCTGTATTTTGTTGGGTTTCGATACAATATATTTATAATGACATGATATTTTATCAGAATCTACACAGGGTGTAAATCTCATAAGCCCCATTTCCCCAGTCACAGTCACAACATACTTTATATCAGAAAAAAAGTACAAAAACATGCTGCTATTAAATCGTCAGCATATGCACACTGTTGCACATGTTTCTGTCTGTGAACATATATGTTGTTACGGTACAAGGACAATTTTGTGAATGTATATTATACTATTAAGTCTGCAAACATAGTAAACCCTGATCATTTTGTTGAAAGCAATTTCTAATATTTTCATATCCGTAAACTTGGGAAACAATGTTCATTAATCTGGGACGTGTAAATATGTTATGATATGTTAATCGTGTATTGAAATGTTGAAAAGTAAACTATTATATACTGAAAGGCTAGCGACCTTCTTTATTTAATATTACATATACAATATTTGCAATGATTATGGATTAACAGTTAAATGCTAACATTTTCAAATTATAATGCTTCAAACATGTAGGATAATTGCATGTTTTTCATTGATTCTTCTCATATACATGCTCAGGACTGGCTTACAAACAAAGATGTGAATTGTAATGGCCGATGTCCCATCAGTTTAAATTCACATATCTTTAGAGGGATGACGGAGGTTTCGCGACCCTGCACGTTTGCGCCTAGAGGTTTCGCGACTCTACAGGTAGAGGTTTCGCTACCCTGGTGCGATTAGGACTGCCTTATTAATAACACTGAATGTTCATATAATCATATTTGTAGGATATTTCGATGGTCTAGTAACATAAGGTCGTAAGTGCAAAAATGTAGTTTTGAGAAAAATGAAAAAAAATGTTTATAATTTCTATATGTTGTATTATTAAACGATACTTTTTATATATGTTAATTAAAACATAATACAATTATCATATAATGTTTTATATATGAAAAAAGTTCATTATTGGCTCCATAATTAGACTAATTCTACTTACGACCATTTGTTATTGAACCATTTATGGGCACACTTTTTCACAGACAGTCGTATCTATCACTTACAACCTTTTGCTATTGAGTTTCTTATGGGCAAGATTTAAAAAAAAATGGTCGCTTACGACTTACGACCTTTTGTTATTATAAATATATAACGTATCTTAATTATTATTATTATTGTTATTATTTTCTTAGTGATTCTTTGGGTGAGCCGTTTTGTGGGGCTTTTGTTGAGTTTTGTGCTATTTTCCTATTTAATATTGTTATTGGTTTTGTTGGGGACCGTACACCTCTGGTTGTGGAGTGCAGTTTTGCCTTGTTGAAGACTCTGCAACCACCGTTGTACCCGTGCCATAGTTATATATGGTTGTATTGTTACAGTTTAGTTTTTCCTTGCTCATTGGCCCCCTTAGGGTTTATATCTCTATTTTGTCTAATTATTATCACAAAGAGTGTGGCATCCAATCCATAATTATACTTCAGACGAAATGAAACTAGTCAATGTTGGGTATGAGCAGTTCTTGAACCAAACCCACCCTTAAATATGATGCAATCATACTCGAAGCCCAAAGAAGGTTTTCAGTATGTAAATAGTGAAATATTTTATCACTGATTCACAAACTATTGATCCATTTACATATGCTAATAAAATAATTGTTCTTATAGCTTTAATTATATAATGTGTGCATATGTCTACCCATAATACAAAGGCTGAAGATGGAGACAGTGAAAGTGAAAACAGGACATATGAATAAATTGTATTAATTCATATATATATAACATATCAACATCAACAACCAACTGTAAATTTATGAATTAACTAACATTACACAAATGTCTGATACTGACATAGAACATACATACATCCATCGTGAGCCAAAATCAGTAAACTAAATCAAATACATGAAAAGTAGATATTAAAACTAACGTATAATTACCAAAAGTAAAATGTGCATTTTTGTAATTAGTAATAGTGGCAACAAATAAAAAAGCTAAATATTTCATTTTCTTTAAATAAATTAACAAATAAATAAATAAAAACATAATACTTGAAATACAGTGTAACGTTTAGGTTCTCTGTAGAATATAGGGTATAATGCAAATTCAAAATATAAATTTGGGTGGATAGGAACACGGGTTGTTTTCCTAGCGGCTCAGGCTACACATACGGGACTGTGTTACTAGCTAGTGCTCTGAGGGTAGGCTGTAATCGCAAAAATATAATATTATTTTTTGCAGCTATAGAAACGTAAATTATACACCTACTATTGACATCACGTAAGAAAAAATATATTCGCAGATGATACACACACTAGACACTTTTTCAACAATATCAGGTCTAAAACTTAATAAATCAAAATGTACAACATTAAAGATTGGGGAACTTATGCATAACCCAAGTCAATGGTGTAATAGCAATCGATATACGTGGTCAAACGACCATGCATCAACACTTGGAATAATATTCACAAACAATAAAACACAGCTACATGAACTAAATTTATTACCAAAAATTAAGTCATTTCAAAACTGTTTAACAAACTGGCAAAAATGGAACTTGACATTAATTGGCAAGATAACTGTATTAAAGACCTTCGCGTTACCAAAACTAATATACCCACGGACAGTCCTAGAGAACCCGGCTGAAGAAACAATCAAACAGATTAATGACATAATGTACCAATTTCTCTGGGATGGTAAACCCGATAAAATAGCACGAAAAACTATAATACAAAACTATGAAAACTGTGGTTTGAAAATGATTAACATACATGCATTCATCAATTCACTAAAATGTTCATGGATAAAACGCTTAAAAGGTAATCAGAATCAATTAAAAAAAGCATATAATAAGGAACTAAGTAAATATGGTGGTAATGTACTATTTAAAAGCAATCTAAATTCAAATGACACAAAACACCTTGTAAAACAATATTCGTTTCTAAACAATATGTTAACATCTTGGTGCAAAATCAATTATAAGCATTCATATACCAACATATCATACGAAATATTATGGCATAACTCAAACATAAAAAATGAAAGAAATATAACCTTCTTCTATAAAGACTGGTATGATAGAGGTATAATGTATTTAAAACATATATGTGATTTTAGAATAAAAGACTTTTACAGCTTCAACGATATGAAAACTATATATGACATAACTAATGGAGATTTCTTGAGATATTACAAATTATTAGGTAATATTAACAAGAGCTGTAGGAGAACAGCATAGCTCGACTACGAGGGTTGTCGATGTACACATAGCTTGACAAAGAAGGTGGTTGCGGCCTGCATAAAAACCTTAACCAAGGTTGACTAAAAACATTAACCAAGGGAAATTAAGTAAGTAATTCAAGGTTAAATGTAGGTCAATGTCAGATATAGGTCAGGGGTTATTGATGAACATCACTAGGAGATAAAGTTGTCCAAGTATGGTTGCTGTAGGCCCAGGAGTATTCCATATACAAGCTTGAGTAAAAAACCTGTAACCAAGGGGAGATAACTAAGTAATCCAAGGATAAAAGTAGGTCAAGGTCAAATATAGGTCAGGGATTATTGATGTACATCACTAGGAGATGAAGTTGTCCAAGTATGGTTGATGTAGGCCCAGAAGTATTCCATATACAAGCTTGACTATAAACATTAAGCAAGTAATTCAAGGTTAAATGTAGGTGAAGGTAAAATAAAGGTCAGGGGTTATTGATGTACATCCCTATGAGAAAAAGTTATCCAAGTATGGTGTCTGTATGCACAATAGTATTCCATCTACAAGCTTGACTAAAAACCTTAACCAAGGTTGAGTAAAAACCTTAACCAACCAAGGGGAATTAAGTAAGTAATTTAAGGTTAAATGTAGGTGAAGGTCAAATATAGGTCAGGGGTTGTTGATGTACATCACTAGGAGATGAAGTTGTCCAAGTATGGTTGGTGTAGGGCCATGAGTATTCCATCTACAAGCTTGACTAAAAACCTTAACCAAAGAGAATTAAGTAAGTAATTCAAGAGGAAATGTAGGTCAAGGTCAAATATAGATCAGGGGTTATTGATGTACATCACTATGATAAAAGGTTGTCCAAGTATGGTGTCTGTATGCACAATAGTATTCCATGTACAAGCTTGAGCAAAAAGCTTAACCAAGGTCGAGTAAAAACCTTAACCAAGGGGAAATTAAGTTAAGTAATTCAAGGTTAAATGTAGGTCAAGGTCAAATATAGGTCAGGGTTGTTGATGTACATCACTAGGAGATGAAGTTGTCCAAGTATGGTTGGTGTAGGGCCAGGAGTATTCCATCTACAAGCTTGACTAAAAACGTTAACCAAGGGGATTAAGTAAGTAATTCAAGAGGAAATGTAGGTGAAGGTCAAATATAGATCAGGGGTTGTTGATGTACATCACTAGGAGATGAAGTTGTCCAAGTATGGTGGGTGTAGGGCCAGTAGTATTCCATATAGAAGGTTGACTAAAAACCTTAACCAAAAGGAATTAAGTAAGTAATTGAAGAGGAAATGTAGGTCAAGGTCAAATATAGATCAGGGGTTATTGATGTACATACCTATGAGAAAAGGTTGTCGAAGTATGGTGTCTGGATGCACAATAGTATTCAATGTACAAGCTTGAAAAAAAACCTTAACCAAGGTCGACTAAAAACCTTAACCAAGGGGAATTAAGTAAGTAATTCAAGAGGAAATGTAGGTCAAGGTCAAATATAGATGAGGGGTTATTGATGTGCATCACTAGGAGATGAAGTTGTCCAAGTATGGTGGGTGTAGGGCCAATAGTATTGCATATACAAGCTTGACTAAAAACCTTAATCAAGGTTGACCAAAAACCTTAACCAAGGGAAATTAACCAAGTAATTCAAGAGGAAATGTAGGTCAAGGTCAAATATAGATCAGGGGTTATTGATGTACATTACTAGGAGATGAAGTTGTCAAAGTATGGTGGGTGTAGGGCCAGTAGTATTCCAAATACAAACTTGACTAAAAACCTTAACCAAGGCGTGACGGTGACGCCGACACCGACGCCGACGCCGGGGTGACAACATAAGCTCTACTTATTCTTCGAATAGTCGAGCTAAAAACGAATGGAAAATAGAAATGAAAACCGTGCCATTGGATAATGAAACACAGAAATACAAAATAAATCAATGTTTATCATCAAAATAAATTAATAAAATGTTATATAATATACAGATTGAAAACATGAAATTAACACAGCAAAAACATATAATTAAATGGGAAAGTGAGTTAAATAAACAAAATATCGAATGGAAAGGTATTTTTTCACTGTCATATAAAAGCACAATAAGCACAAAACTTCGTGCGTTTCAGTACAAATATTTAATGAGAATAATTCCAAACAATGGCTTTTTATTCAAATGCAAATTAAAACCTTCAAGCTTACGTGAATTCTGTCATATGAATGTGGATTCTAATAAGCATATGTTTTGGGAATGCACTGTCATACAATCGTTTTGGTCGGATATCAACATACTATTACAAACAAGTAGACTAGACTACAATAGTAATTTAACATATGAAAACATATCATTTTGTAACGTGAAGGTCGACTGCAAAAATAAAACAATGATTATAAGCTTCCTAATTCTTCTAGCAAAGTATTTAATTTATAGGTGCAAATACGATGAAACGCAGCCATCGATAGGCCGCTTTAACACATGTATGAAGCAAACAATAAAAATAGAAGAAACTATTGCCACTATTAAGAATAAACTAGATACTTTTCATTCAAAATGGAGTGACTTGATAGAACAAAATACGTAGACACAATCATTTGATATAAGAACCAACGAATGTAAATATATGAGCCCGGACCATTTATTTGACACCCGTCCCACATTTTTGGACATTTTCTTCTCCGACCTATACCAATCTCATAGCCCATAATTATGCCTTATATAGACTCCTATATTTAGTTTAAAAACTCAGTGTTACATGTAGACATGTAGTCTTAGGTTAATTATACAGACTATGATGTATTCATGTTTTTGTTGAACTTACAGAACAGCTGTACTATGTGTAATGAACTGTATGTATAAGCATATCATTGTATTTGTACATGTACATGTAGCAAAGAGAATAAAATATTAAATGCCAAAAAAAAAAAAAATAATAATAAAAAAATTTATACTCTCGTGATCTTAGACCACCCACCCCTCACAACATTGTGTAGGAACGTGGAGAAGTGTTCGTAGCCATTTCCTAAAAATATTTATTTATTGGCTCTTCAATTGCTATCTGTACCTGATTGCAAGTGCAATGTTTGTGTATTGGTACATTTCTGGCTGTGTTGAACAAGAACACTCAGCACAATTGTGTGCGGTGATGAGAACTTAATGTTAGACTAGAATATGTTAGCATGTCAGTCGAGAACCATAAGAAGATATGAGACGCGTCATGCGATTTTGTACCTTCGGGCATCTGCGTAATTTCAAGAAATATGCTTACAAAAAATGTGATATATTTTTGTAAATGACGTCAGAAGTTGGCACAAATTTTAGAGTACATGCGGAATAAAATTATGCACGTACTCTGAAATGTATGTCAACGTCTGACGTCATGTACGAAAAATATTGTAAATTTAGGGGATAACCATGCTTTGTTTTTCGATTTGGAGCGGTATGTGGGAGGTTTTATAGTCTGTGAATCAGTTTTACGGCGACGCGTCAGCGGAGCCGTAAAACTGATTCACAGACCATAAAACCTCACACATACCGCTCCAAATCGAAAAACAAAGCATGGTTATCCCCATTCTAATGCACCTAGTGTGCTCCCCGCTTTCTATAAACGTCGTAGCATATCACGAACAATGATCTTTTTCATTACGTCAGCAGGTTGTTGTCGTCATATCGATAACCGCCTCACACCAAATGAATTTGAATAAATTTAACTCCGCCGAAGAATATTCCCATTTCAAATAGAGATTAACGGGACTTTTTCTAAGACATCTATACATTTATTCAACTGTAATGTTTATATTAACTATTGTATTGCTTTTGTATGTGTAGTTGCAACAGTTATTTGCTTTTATTCATTTAAATAAATGCCAACAATTCTGCATTGGGTTCGTGTGATTTTACAAAGGAAATGTCAGCAACAACTTGTGTCAACAGGCCTAGCATTTCCCTGGATTTACGCCTAATTCAGGTGAATACCCATCTGCAATACAGTTTATTATGTATGTATAGTCATGTATGTGCACATTGGAATTCGTAAAGTTATAGGCTGGTACTGGCATATTGAGTTTGCATTTGAGCACTTTATTAAATTCTTCTGCATTTTGGGCGGGTGGGGTAATATTTTTAGGAATTTGTTGAAGGGCCACCACACTGAAGCCACGTTTGTCAGCCGTTGGTAGATTCTATTTTCTGCTTTGGGTTGTACATGTCAATATGGCCGAATGGATAACCGAAAATGTACCGAAATTGTACCGAAATTAATTTGGAAATATTTGCATTCCCCGCTGCGCTGGCCATTGTTTACAAAAGCGCGTAGGGTTACATACATATGTCAAGTTGTAAAACACAGGCTGGTAAAACGGAGATTTTATATGCTGTGATTTTTCATATTTTATAGGCTCTGATTTCAATTGACCAATCAGATGCGTGCTTTCTAGTTTCGGTGCATTAGAATATGTCTTTATGGTACTTCAAATTATTGTCATTGTAGTCGGTGCACTTTATGATATGATTGGCATAGCACATGGTGAACATAATTATACAGTACACACAAATGGTGAAAGTGTATACTCCTAACAGATAGGTTATATTTGATGGACAGTCTGAGAATACAATAAACTGCATATCATTAGAATTGCCTTCTCATGGTTGGTTTGTATCATTTATTTTGGTTGTAAACAAGATTAGCATACATGTAGGTTGTGAAACACAACATGTTGGTACTCTGAATGACCAACATGTCTAGTCGGCTTATATTCAGATTGGCATTACATCTAAATACTAATCGTCATTAATTTATATTACATATGTATATATATGCATTCGAACTATATGTGTAAATGTATTTTAACACTCCGATAATCACAATACCGGTACTGTTTGTGTTATTGTTGGAATGTACGCTTGTAATTTCATTTGTTCAAAATATATCAACATATAGAATAATAATTATCTGGCGATATGTTGTACATGCTACCCAGCAAACACACGACGTCGGTACGACGTCGGATCTAGGTCGGATCCAGGTCGCGACGTCGGCGACTCAAATTCAACGTCAGCCCGACGTCGAAACCCGACGTCGAAACGACGTCGGATTACGACATCGTACTGACGTTGTTTGCTAGTCGTAATTCGTCGCGACACAAACACAACGTCGGGTTGACGTCAGAATCACGACGTCGGATCAACGTCCGTTTCCGATGTCGAATAGACGTCTGGTCCAGGTCGCGATTGGTATACACTAAAAATTGACTCACTTTCAGCAGATCTATCTCTACGTTAGCCTATAGATACGCCAATGGAAGAGCAGCTGATCTGATTTCCACACCAACTTTATTCAGTTTAACCTTTATTTGCGACATGTTTAGGCCTAACTAATTAATCATTTTATATCCTAGACGATTAATTTTGCGTATGTATTTAGGTTGGGCTGGGCGTACGTGCAATTTCATTAACGTCGCATAATTCCAGGTCAAGATTCTCGTGCGCGCTCGGAGTGTTGACAACTGACATGCTTTATTAGCGTCCGTGTCAAATTCCACTGGACCTGGTTCCCGCGTTACTGCATAGCGGTAGCCACAGATACAGTAATACGCTGGAAAACAGCCGACCTGACTCATTCGGAACTATCTCGGATCTTTTCGCCAAAGCGGATGTCTGGTTAATCTATAATCCCCGATGTGCTCCAATTGTGTTTAGGTTATCCCGCCGTTTCCGTTTTCTCGTTGTGATTTTAATTTGAAATTGGGGAAAGATCGACGTAATCTTGAAGAAATTAAATTTCTTATGTAAGTATATTGATGCATGCGTGTCAGGTAACATGTTTTCAATAACATTTTTAATACAAAAATACATGACAACGCCGTGATCAGTTGATTCACGTTTCAATTCGTGAAATTATTTCGCCCCGTCTCACTTCGCACATTCCTATTCATGTGTTGTTAATATGTTGTCGCTATTCACCATTTACAAACTGCATGCATTATCATATAATTGTGCCTTTAATGGAGGTATATGCGGTCGCGTTTTCTCAAAACTTGTAGGACAGCTATAGTAAATATTGATTTTGTCATCGTTGCATACTGTCTTTGTGAAACTATTCGCTTTAGATAATGGCGCATATACTTAAAGTTTGTTCGAATTGTACATCACACTGTACATGTACGGAGCCACCCAGGGGACGTAGAATTCTTTTTTTGTTGTTCATTTGTTCCCACGAAATAACAATTCGTTCCCTAAATTTAGCAATTCGTTCCCACGAATTAACAATTTGTTCCCTCAATTTAACAATTCGTAACGGGGTGTGCAGAATGTGCAGCGGGAGAACGTTTTTTTTTAAATATATATAATTTGTTTGTGTTTGAGATGTTCGTGTGTGATTTTATTTCAAGTTGCCAGATGCATATTTGTGTGATTTTATTCATGCATATATGCATCTGGCAACTTGAAAAAAAATCAGAGACGAACATCTGAAACAAAAGGAAAATGTTATATAAAGTTAAGATAAACTCTTTAGATGTGAAAAATCACAAGATTTTTGTCAGACATGATTGGATTTAACATATTTTTCATGGTAGTGTTTTTATTGATCATGTGGCAAAAATATAGTACACTTTTATTCTCCATGACGATAAAATGCTAGACACGCAAGGATTATTCAGACGCGGCGATATCTGAGAACCAAAGTACTTTTGATGGCCTAACGTATACTAGTGTATTATTATTATTATTAACCATTTCAACCCTGGTTATCCTACCTTGTCTTTGTACTATTCCATTTATGACAAAAGACAATTCATTCTAGATGAATAATAGTGGCAAATGCGGCAGATCCTGATGAGACGACGAGCCGTCTCATCTGGATATACATTGTTTTCACATGTTGGCTTTATGGAGGTATACATCATGTAAGGGCTAATACTTAAAGATATGCAAACATTTGTATGCTTTCATAATTGTGTTGTTTTATGTATATTTCAGACAACGCTAAGACATACACATACGAGAGCAACACAGAAATGGAAGAGATTGAAGCCGATCGATCTTCCCAACGAGCCAATCTTATCGAACAATGAATGTTTGAAATCACGCTGGCATCCTTGGATACATTGAAACACAGTACGGCCATGGAAATACGTAAAGCGCAGAACGAGATGAAGAAACGATTGAAACGATTGAGACGATACAGAGACAGGCAGAGAGAAATTGTGAAAAATAAACCGGATTCTAATAAGGATCTTCTCGAAGAACTGCTGAAGCGACGAATGAAGCACGATGCTAAGATGAAAAAGAATCAGAAACAAGCTCGCCCCAAGACATCGCCGGCGACGCTTCAGGATACGTACAATTCACGCATTCGTAGATCCGACGCGGTGGAAGTGGACGATACGTTTATGGTTGACCATCGATGCACCAGTGTGGGCATTCGTATCCGTGGACACAGTTCCAGTTCTCCATGAAAAGATTACTTGACATTGCATTAGAATTGTCTCGTGAGACAATTCAAATGAAATGCCTAGGTATGTTTTTATCGCGAAATGATCGAATATTCAGCAATTTCCATCCGCATGATTGTCGTCTGCAGCAGGATAAGGTTTAAAGTGAACTAAGTCCCTGCTATATGATTCCATAGAGTAACGAATCGCACCATAAATTTATTGCAAAAATATATGTGAAAGTATAATAAAATACATTTGCCAGCCAAAATATGTGTTTATTACTGACCAGGTACCAAACCAGGATATTGATTACTTGATCCAGAGTGAAACTGCATGTCAGAACCAGACGTTGGATAAAGGTCGTTTTCCGACGTCGGATAGACGTCGGATCATGTTCGAAAATGAAAGTTTTTTAGACGTCAGAATCCGACGTCGAACGGAAGTCGGAATCCGACGTCGAACGGACGTCGGATTCCGACGTCCGTTCGACGTCGGATTCCGACGTCCATTCGACGACGTCAGATTCCGACGTCCGTTCGACGTTTCATCTCAGATTGTACTATAATCTTAGAATAAGAATGCATACCGGTTTCAACAGTGTCTGGTGTCGGCAGAGATTCCCTTGGTGATTTCTTTCTCTTTCTAGCAGTGATAACACTTTCGCACGAATCACTTGACTCACTTGACTCACTTGAATAGAACAATGTTGTGTCAGCATTGACACCACATGTTTTGTATTGTTTATGAAGTTCGTATTCTGATTCGGAACTACCAGCCAGATAATCGCTTTCGACATCATTGAAATATGTTATGTTCGACTCATTGAGCAAACTGATATTCAAATCATCTATATTTACATCATCTATTTCGATATCAAGTCCGAGTAATGAATCTCCCCCATCTAGATTATCAAAATATATGGTGTAATTTTCATTTGGATCGGTGATCGGCATTTCCTGTACAACCAATGTCACCATTTCCTCGCGTACATTATCTGGAAGGTCATCTATCAACATATCATCTATCGCAGAAAGATCATCTTTTGGTTTCTCCTGTGTGTCAATGTGAAGCAACTTGTTACGTAATTTGCATAATGGCATGTCATCATCACTTGACATGTTGCTTGCCACATCCATTTCGGTAATTTAGTAGTTTAGCTTGTAAATTGATGCTGGAGGTACGTATATCTCGAATGAAAAAAAGAAATATATATATATGGGCCACGCTCTGTAAAAACCAGCCTTAATGACAAAATTTTCAATTTGCACATTTTTTACATTTTTTGATGCGGACACCTTTCAAAAACAATATGCTGAAAAGAAAATACAAATATGTTTCAAAGTTTTTGTTTTATCTCACTTTTTGTAGCACCATGTGAATCACGCAAGGAAAAAAAAGTAACTTCATCGAGAAAATGACGTTATTGAAACGCTGACGTTTGTACAATGAAAAACAACAGCCTATAGTAGAAATGCGTGTTCATAGACTCATTGATTGTGCTTGCTGTAAACTGTATTTGCTGATAAGTTACACTAAATGTATCTACAAGTGTTGGTATCTATCTGTCAAACATTGAACAGAATAAAACTATGATATGTACATGTAGTGAACAAATCAAACGCACCACTATCGATTTTAAATCTATAATTAGCCGACCTGTGACTTCGTAATTTGCTACTATCGCCAACTATCACAGATTATGCATATACATGTACCGTCAGAAAGATACATTGTAATTATTTGAGAATTTAGTTCAGAATCTAATTGAAGTTATTTAGTTAATTGTGACGTCATTTATTGATGTAGACATTACGTCACTCACCAAAGACCAAACACAAACAACTAAACGACATTCCTGGTGTTTGAAATTAAACAATCTGTGATTGAAACAAATGCACTTTTTTCTGTAGAAATGAATGACCTGAATTTGGTTAAAATTTGGATAAGCCTATGGCTGCACATATCAATGACTGAGCGCCCGATGGTGTCTAGAGGGTAGTCGGACACCCCCGGGGAGTTTTAAACAAATTAAAAATCGACTGTCCATACCCGACTCTCGGAATTAAATTTACATCTCAGAAAGCGGGAGGAACGTTTTCCTGTGTAGCGGACGGTCTTATGTACATGTACCCCGTACTAGCATGTAGAATATCTATGGGTTAATCCTGAGCTGACCCCCACTCCGAGAGGGCAGATATTGTTAGGTGTGTTCTCTTAAAAAAGTTATTGTGTGGGCTACCCGTGTCGATCCTGTCTATGAATTTACTGCCGGTACTGATTTTTTTTTATATAAGTTTCTTCAAATTGTATAAATGTACACATTTATCAACCGTACTTTCTAGATTCCTTCATATGTTTGTTATTTGCGTGACTGATGCCCGCGCGACAGCATGCGTATTTATTTAGAAAATGGAATGTATAGTTGTTAAAATCAAAAGTGGCCAACAGAACATTCAGGGCAAAATTATCCATTACTGTGTATTTTTAAATGTGTGTGGGTTTGAATTTTTGATAATGGGTTTACCATTTAAAAAATAATATATATACATAAACCTGTCAATGTCGGGAAAATGTGGCGATGTGACATACATGATTGTATAATTGTTACAAAATGTTCTGATAAAAATACCAGTAGGTTGATATATTATATTGCGCATGTTCATTTCCCCGTGAGTTTTAATTTTGCACAAACAGTGCAGAAAGTATTGCCAATACGAATTAAATCGCTTTCCATAGAACGACATCTGCAAACCAAGACCTTTCATAAATATGATCATGCAATATGTAAATATACACAGATTGCAATTATTTGACAAATTAATTCAGCCCATTCTAAATTATGGATCTGAAATTTGGGGTTTTGTAATGGGTAATCAAATTGAGCGTGTTCATTTGCAATTTTGTAAAAACTTACTAGGGGTGAAAAAATGTACTCAAAACGATTTTGTCTATGGTGAAGTTGGCAGAACTCCACTCCTTATTAGAAGATATATGATAATTATTAAGTATTGGTTTAAAATTATTGAGTCACAACCCCATAAATATATCAAACATATATATAATATGATGTTAGATGACATACAAACGTTTCCGAATAAACCAAATTGGGCATCACTTGTCAAAACAATGCTAGCACGCTATGGCTTTTTTCATGTTTGGCTAAGTCAGGGTGTCGGCAATATAGATGCGTTTTTATCAATGTTCAAGCAAAGATTAACTGACAACTATATACAAGAATGGCAAACACGTCTTAACGAATCTAGTCGTGCATTATTCTATCGCCAGGTATGCGATTTCAAACTTCAGTATTATTTGAAAGACATCACACTACCAAAATTTCGTAACGCTTTCTCGAGATTAAAAGTATCATCTCACCGCCTAGAGGTAGAAGCCGGTAGATGGAATAGAACTCCAATAGAAAACAGAAAATGCACATTATGCCATTGCTTAGAAGATGAATATCACTTTATTATAGAATGTAACATGTATGCAGATATTAGGAAAACATATATAATTGGAGGAGACCGAATATGATTAAGTTTATAGAACTAATAAAATCAGAAAATTCAAAAACTGTCAAAAATTTAGGCATGTATTTATATCAGGCGTTCAATATTAGAAACGAGAATTTATATTTACATAATTGAGATCATCTTCTCCCAACGCATCTAGTGATTATACACATACCAAACAGTATAATTTACCACGATATACGTGAATACTCATTTAACTCGATATGCTTGATATTTTACGTATATACTGATAATAGTGGTCAAGTTATTGTCACACATAGTTATTACATAATTGTGGTCATATGCCTGACGTTTTGTATATGAAAGAAATGAACTTAATTGTTTTGTCTGTGGTATTATGTAAGATGTAGTTGTGCAGTAAATTCAGCATGATTATAATGCCATTCTGAATCCCCAGCACAATTGTTGCATTCCACCACGGGTAATACACTTAAACGACTTTCTACTTATATTTACACCAGTCCTGCCGTTGTCTTTGTCACTTTGATATGTTTCGATTTATAGCATGGCATTTTCGTATTGCTTCATGGGCCATATGGCTTAAAGTGTTGTATTTTGAATAAACATCTCCCATATCTACGTAACACATAATTAAGTCATGAATACATGAATGCAGATTTACCTGAGTGTGTCTACATATTGTAAGTTATCGCACGGATGCGGCGAAATCCTTTGATCTCAGCAGAGCGGTAACATGGTGAGATCACTGTCTGGACCTGTCTGGCCCACAGGTGGAAGACTCGGACCTATGACACCAAAAAGATGCCTATTAACAAAAATCCCATTACCCCACCCACTTGGTCTCGTACAGTACTATACGTTAATTCAAGGTGACTATAAATAGCGCTATTATAGAAAGAGCCCTCTTTTTTCCGGCTCGCACAAACACAATAAACATCGATTAAATGTATGAAATATGTCTCTGGCAATCGATAAAGGTATTAGGTGTGTGAATATACTCACTTCAAATCGCTGTTTCAAGTATTTATTGAGTTATTCGCGTTTTGATTACCCCATCCAAAGCGAAAGTTGCGTGTACGAAAGAATCTCACACAGAATCGAAGGCCGTCCGGCGTGGATTATCGGTCATATTTGACCAATAACTGATCGACAGCTCAAACTAAAGTGGTGCACCATGACCATATACATTAGCAACTCCAACCATACAAAGTTCGTCCAATTGTGATCATTCACCGATCTAAAAAACACCTTTTTTCCACTTTCATTCATGATTCACGTACTATCAGATTATGTCTTCCGCAATCCCGAAATAGGTTGAATGACGTCATACAGTTTAGATTTAGCCAATCAGAGATGTTCTTTACATAGACGCTTCCGGTTGTATTATGGAAGATGGTGCATTGACCCAGTTCCAGATAATGAACGAAATAAGACAAAAAAGTGTTTTTTAGATCGGCGAACGATCACAATTGGACGAACTTTGTATGGTTGGAGTCTCTATTATAATGTATATGATCATGGTGTACGACTTTAGTTTGAGCTGGCGATCAGCTATCGGCCAAATATGACCGATAATCCAGCCGGACGGCCTCCGATTCTGTGTGAGATTCTTTCGTAGACGCAACTTTCGCTTTGGATGGGGTAATCAAAACGCGAATAACTCAATAAATACTTGAAACAGCGATTTGAAGTGAGTATATTCACACACCTAATACCTTTATCGATTGCCAGAGACATATTTCATACATTTAATCGATGTTTATTGTGTTTGTGCGAGCCGGAAAAAAGAGGGCTCTTTCTATAATAGCGCTATTTATAGTCACCTTGAATTAACGTATAGTACTGTACGAGACCAAGTGGGTGGGGTAATGGGATTTTTTTAATAGGCATTTTTTTTCGTGTCATAGGTCCGAGTCTTCCACCTGTGGTCTGGCCCACTTCCCCCACATGATAATTCACCGAGATGCACAGTCTAGCGTGTGTTATGTGCTTGAGATTAACGCCTATTCTACATGTCAGGATAACCTGTGCATTCGCAAATCGCAGTAATCCGCTAATATACGATCCACAGTCTGAATGTGTGACCAGTGTAGATGCTGTTCCGCCTTAATGTTTACCGCTAACCCGAATGTTCTGTTTGTGCAAAACATTCGGGTTAGTTTACCACCTACCAATAATGACTATAATTTCCGTCGCGTTTCAAAATAAATATGAATACATGTATTCTGTTCTTTTTTAATCGAAATCAGAAAATAATGACTGGTCGATGCCGAGTTGAGCTGTGTTCAGCCTCGGCACACACGACACAATACGAATTTGAAGGCGGTCAGAAAAAATGTATAAGCCCGCGCCCAGATGGCTCTATATCAGAACACCGAATATTGTAGACACTGATCAGACTGCGCATATGTGCAGGCCGGGTTGGTTAAGCAGTAACTGCAAGCAGAGTTCTGTCATGTCATGCCCCATAAATTCCCCCATGCACTGTTAACTAACCATATTCGACTCAAATACATCATCTAACTTATACTTAAAGGCCCTGAACGGCTCAGTATTACAATTTTCGATTTTTTCAAACACAAAAACATGTTTGGCAACTGATTTAGTACACAAAACTAACATATACTGCCTAATAGATACATCTCAAGTCTTGAGATTTGCATCTTAATCGCAATGTGAAGATAACAAAAACTTGTTTTGTGTACCACTCAGTGCAAAATGTCAATATTGACAAATTAATTTCCGTAACCCAACGGCTTCGGCTCGGATGCGAGTCGATAAACTCCGGCTATCGGAATTCATCGGCCGCGAATCAGGGAATTGAGCAGTTGACCCGAGCGTCTATCGGAAAATCGATCGCTCTTTGAATACGCACCTGCTGTTTGTTTATCAACACATATTGATATTTTCATCGACTACAAACTCATTTTTGTACCAAAATGAATGCAAACAGTTTCAAAGTGTGTGTAAATAGAAACCTGTTGGATGTATGTGTGGGAAAACCCAATAGGAGGCCAAATTCGGCAACTTGAGCTTGTCACGTTTACATGAAAGTTAGCGTGACTTATCAAAATGCGTAATTCAGTTTAATCTAGTGGGATAAGGACATGTGTGTGCACTTTTGGAAACAAACTTGAAACTTTGCACACGGGTAGATATCATAAATGTAAGCAGCATAGGCTATAGAACCACATCGACAGCCCACGGTGGCGCCCTGTGACGCCACATAATGGCGCCACATGGTGGCTCACCTTCCCACGTGAATGGAATGTCCATAAAGAAATCCCAAAATCGGAACTGGGTTTGTACAGCGTGTACGGTTCCGTCTTAGACGGCCGAAAACACCCGACCCTGCTATAATCTGAACGGGACCGTATAGCATAATTAGTAAAGAGCGCACACATGCGCCCCGGGTTCGATCTTCAAGTTGTAAGTACATGTGTATCTGATGCCAGTGATGGTGGTCGCCAGACAGGATACGTTTGTTTTCTTTGAGTATTCTGGTTTCAACCCAAATTAAGAAACATGCAGACGCCTCCATCTTCGCCGACTACAATTGTTCTCGCGTTTGTTTGTAATTGTTATATACATATATAAAGTTTAAAAGAAATATTAGCATTATGATTACATATTACTGATTTTGTTATGTGTTATCTAAAAATACCGGTCGTATGGTTATTTAGTTTCAAATGTCATTTCACAAGTCGTCCATATAATATATGATACAAATCATAAATGCAATATGCCCATTTGCATAAAAAATAATCGACAAAATTACTACGTATTTCCTTGAAGGAAACCGAAGAAAAAAAAGACAACTATCTGAACCACTATGAAAACAACTACAAATCTGCCACGCATATCCATTAACATATGTGTGAGCCGTAAAGCGTACAGCTATAAATAGGACAACTTATTGCAATGACGCAACAATTCCAAGTGTCAAAATCCGACGTGACGTTGATAAATGTATGCGTAACTTTGCGACGTCATTTTCAGCCTTTCATGACGTTGTCATTAAGGCTGGTTTTCACAGACCGCGGCCCATATATATAGTAGAAGTCGATGACGTTGCTCCAGCACAGGTTGTATATAGGAGGAAAGTATGAAAGATGCACAGTTGACACTTCAACAATCTTTATTATTTATTAAATGGCCACGACCGGTTTCAATAGTATCTTCAGGCAGCCTGAAGATACTATTGAAACCGGTCGTGGCCATTTAATAAATAATACAGATTGTTGAAGTGTCAACTATGCATCTTTCCTACCTTCATCCTATATACATATATATACATGTATGTATAAATGATTAAATGTTCAAGTTCACAACATAGCAAATTAAAACTTATTGGAAAACATCAGGTTTTGTGAATATTTGTATGGAATATCGCAGTTGTCCAAATGTACAGAATAGCATGGCGTGTCTCCTACATAAATCTATATGTATTATTATACAATTATTTGGACATACATTTTGACAAAAATAAGATCGCTGTAAGATTCTAATTCGCGCGGTGGAGCGATCGATGTTAAGCGTATTAAAAAAATACACCGACTAGCTAACCACTACGCTATCGGGAATTCAAGTGTCAAAATAATATTATAATTATTAGATATATAAACATATTCCATTCCACATTTTGAAAACTCCCGCGATGTAAACTAAAGGATTGCGGTTTGGTAGACGCTCACAAGTGCGGGTATTGTTGCGGGAATTTTTTAATATTATGGGTATTGTTGCGGGAATTTTTTAATATTACACCCCAAGGGTCTCAGCTTGCATGACAACAAATTCACCCCCACACGACAGTGTATCTGACTTCTGCTAACAAATGGCTACAATTTGGGAAAAAGAGAGATAACTTGTGTTTTGAGTACTTTATCAGGTTAAAGTTATCAAGGGAAGTAACTGTTCCCTATAGTTTTCTATTCATGATTGATTCACTTGCCATATCACGGTAATGGCAAATATGTGTAATCCTCGAGTATGCTGTCAACAATATGTGCATACATGTGCATGTATTCAGTAATTAGTTACAATTCTAGATATAGATATTTTAAAATATAAATTGCCCAAACTTTTAAAAGAACATGCAATGTAAATTTTCTTCGATAATATATAAACATTGTAGCTACCTGGATTCTAACATATCGGTATGGAAGGTGTTCTAGCCAATTTCCACCCTTAAATATAAAATTTATGGATTTTTTTTAATATACATATACATTCAAATTTGCAGACATTTAACTTGTGTATGGTAAAATGAAGTTTCATGGGGATATCAATAGACGCAGCGCAGTAGATATAAAACTATTAAAGTACAATTCAATATACTTACGATGAAAGGCAGAAAACTTCGCGTTCGTCTAGTCTATCATGTTCATGAAGAGCTGAGAAAACAACATTATGTTGGCTCCATTGAACTTTCATATTCTCAACACCAAAATCTTTTTTGTCATTTATGCTATAAAATATACATGTAGTTCAATATGTTGTATCTACAACATAATAATATAAGTGACAATATTTGCAGTGTTTTCTGACTTTCTATATCATTTCAATCCATCAAATGGACACATTTAATGTAATTTAAGAAACAGAACATGCGAGATTAACTTTTATTTTCAATAACAGAAGGTCGTATCTGGTAGATACAACAATAATAATGACAACATGTGAGGATAAATCAGAATTAAAAGGTCGTATCTACCACTTACGACTACATGTTCAATAATATATGCATCTTTTTTCAGAATTAGAAGGTCGTATCTGACACTTACGGCCTTCTAATACTTAGATACCAAAATATTTTTCAATCACATAAGGTCGTATCTACCACATACGACCTTATGTGAAAAATGCAATGCAGATAAGACCTTCTGTTAATATTTTGCAAACATATTTTCACATATGACCTTTTATTATTGGTCAATATAAACATAATGGCACTACTTCTGTTAACGGGGATTGGACAGAAAGCTGCGCAATCGCATACCGATTGTATTTCTATGTCAGTCACAAAAGGTCGTAACTACCACTTACGACCTTATGTTACTAGACCATCGATTTATTAAATACATGTATCAGAATTAGATTGAAAATTCGTTAAAATATTGCTATAGTTTTAGACCTTGAGCCAGCAATAACCCCCTCCCCCCATGTGGGATTTTTGGTGATTATGATTTTCGGATTCAGTAGTCTATTGTCTATCAATCCTGGTTGTCTGCGCTCAAAAAGCCGCTGGATGAACATGTCATAGGTTGTATTGTCAGATTGTATTGCATTGTAGTGCAATGCATTATTATGTTGCATTGCATTGCATTGTAAATAAGTTACATTCTCCTTACGTTTTGAATGCACATATGTACCTTATGTGGCAGTGTATATGCATCATGCATGTTAAGCTGCACCATCACACATCTTAAGCTGTCACGACTACAGAATTCGCGACCCTATGTTAATGCACCTATATTAGCACGTTATCTGGACCCGCACACCAGGTGATTTGTTAATTAGGGTAATTAACCTGGGGTGGCGAAACCTCTAGCCGTAAAAACGTACGAGGTGCGAAAGTGTATGAGGTGCGAATGCGGAGATCGCGAAACCTCGGTAAATCTCTTTAGAGAGTTCAATTCATCAAAAAAGTGTCCACTAAGACACACACTGTATACATTTTAAGACAACATGTATGCATTAAACGTTGAAAGTTTGTACATTTTGTTAAGTTTTATATATGGTCCGTTTCGTCCGAAAGCTGGTCCGTTATGTCCTGATCCGTTGTGTCCATGGTCCGTTATGTCTATGTATCTGGAGAAATCCACCAGCTAGTACCGTTGGCATTGCGCAAGTACTCGTCTTTCCGTAAAATAAGAAAACGAAGTCCATGACACCGGATGTATAAACAATATGGCGGACGGAAATTAAACTTGCATAAAAGTTCCCCCGACAGATATTGTTGGCTAACAGTAGGGCGGCCTGAGAGATCGAATGTCAGATGAAATGGATATAAACACGGCAGCTCACGAACAAGTAGCATCGGTGATAGAGGGTGCGGTTGCATCGTTAAATAACTTGCCACAAAGGGACTTGGTCCCTTCTGATGATAGAGACGGTGATGATTTAAAGAAACCTTTGCCTGAAGACAAAATGACCTTCGAAAAAGACGTTGAATATGTTGAGCCAATGCCAGACCCATATAACCGATCAATAAAATATCTCGAGGAGCATAATGTTATGCAGTTGTTTCAGGTATGCATTTAGTAATCATGCAGGGATAGACTGCAAAATTGTTCCGCCACCTTCTGACCTAACACTAACATTACAGTACAGGGGTCATACAAATTATCCGGACAATCAGTTTATCGGACAAATGAAAATAGCTGTTAATTAAACGCATTCATTTGATCCAATTTTGCAACGAACACATCTAAGTCACTCAGGTGCTTGCTGTTTCCATGCCAGTGTATTTACCTGTATTTACCTGTACCCGCAGCTGGTACCCCTCAGGTTCCCGGCCGCGGAAATGGGGTAAGCGGTATGGCATCCATTACAACCCCATATGTTCTCTTGATGTGTTTGTCAATTCGGTTTTTAAACATGTTTATGCTAGTGGCACTTACTACACTGAGTGGCAAATTGTTCCAGGCCAAGATTGTTCTCTGTGAGAAGAAACTTTTACGTAGGTTTAGCCTGCTGTAGTTCATATAGAGCTTGTGAATATGTCCCCGTGTAGATTCGGTTAGGTTTCTTTCGAATAGGTGATGTTCCAGGATACATTCTCGGCCGGTTAAAATCTTGAAGACCTCGATCATGTCACCGCGATGCCTTCTAAGTTGAAGAGATGAAAGATGTAAAATTCTCAGCCTTTCAGGATATGGTTTTTCTCTTATTTCAGGAATCATCCTTGTTGCGCGACGCTGGACTTTTTCCAGAAGCTGAATATCTTTCATTAAGCAAGGGCTCCAGGCCTGAATTGAATATTCTAGATGGGGCGTACTAGCTGCTTATAAAGCCTGACGATGATGTCTTTCCGCTTGTACACTATATTCCGATTGATGCAACCCAGCATTCGATTAGCACGCTTAGCAGATTCAGCACATTGAAGAGATGGTTTAAGATCATTTGATATTAAGACACCCAAATCTCTTTCTGTTGAAACAGACTCAAGAACAGTACCGTTCATTATGTATTTGGCATTGTGATTATTATAACCAAAATGAATAACACTACACTTTGACTCATTGAAGACCATCTGCCAATCCTCTGACCACTTACATAGACTATCAAGATCCTTTTGTAATATGTCTATATTTGTTTGACTTTTTACCTTACGATAAACTTTGCAGTCATCCGCAAATTTCTTCATGTAACTGAATATACTTTCATCAATGTCATTGACAAATATAATAAATAGTAATGGGCCCAATACCGAACCTTGGGGAACACCACTAGTAACGTCTGACCACACCGAAGCCGCTCCGTTAATCACAACGCGCTGTTTCCTGTTTGAGAGCCAGTTCTCTATCCAGTTAACTATATTCCCAGATATGCCGTGTGCCCGCAGCTTTACGAGTAGTCTATGTCGAGGTACCTTATCAAAGGCTTTTGAAAAGTCCAGGTATATTGCATCTACAGGTTCACCATTGTCTAACGCTGCTGTTACATCCTCCAGAAATTCTAACAAATTGGACAGACACGATTTCCCTTTGGTAAAGCCATGTTGGGATGAATTAATCAAGTTATGTTTATCAAGATGAAGATATAATGTATCTTTCACAAGAGATTCAAACACCTTACATACTTGCGATGTTAAACTGACTGGGCGATAGTTACCACACGTCGATCTCGACCCCTTTTTCTTATAGATGGGTGAAACATTAGCTACCTTCCATTCAGCTGGTACAAATTCTTCTTGTAGACATTTGTTGAATAGAATCGATAACGGTAGACTCAAGTTAGATGCCAGATTCTTCAATAATGTTGAACTAATCTTGTCTGGACCGGGAGCTTTGAAGGAGTACAATGAATTAAGCTTCTTAAAAACTAGCGACTCAGTGAAGGTGAATGACTGCAAGTTATCATTGTCAGTACAACGTGATTCAATATCGGGAATGTTCCTTGTATCTTCATTGGTGAATACCGAAGTGAAAAAGCCATTCAGTTCCTCAGCCATACACTTATTATCAGAAATCACTGACCCTTCCTGGTCTTTGAGCGGCCCAATACTGTCTTTCACTTTCTGATTCTGTCTCATATACTTGAAGAAACTTTTTGGTGAATAATATATCGCCAAGGTAAACATTTTAGTAAAATTTGCTGAAAACATTCCCCCCAACTATGTCCACAAGTTGTTTACAACGTCAAACGTTGCGCGGGGACTTGTATCTGTCACTGCGCATGCGCATAATTTGAGGCCCCCGATAGAGTTTTTTCAATACTCTATTGTGTGAAGTATGCAGACGATACGATGCATTCCTCCAATATCATTTTCAGACTGTTTAATACACAATGTACAATACAGAGCACATAGGAAGGAATGCGAAAATGTATCATGATAGAAAAAGAACGAAGAGCTACTTATCCAAAAACAAATAAAAATTGTTTCAAGGCCAAATCGCCCCAAGCCATTTCAGACCCAAGCCATTACACACCATTTCGCACCCATATTAATTTGTGGGTAAAATCGACAGGTGCGAAAACACCAGTGTACGAAACGATCAGAATTTACTTTATGGGCCTCATTACCGCAGATTTTTCTACCAAATTATGACGAGGTCAATCGAGTGCGCCCATTACGTCATTGCAGAGTTGTTCTATAAATACAATGTTTTCCAAGAAGCGAATGGTGATTGTTTTTTTCTACAGAACTACACAATGCTGTTTACACTGGTTTTCAGGCGATAACATTATGATTTTAAGGTTATTTGTCCGGATAATTGATTGTCGATGTTAATTTTGGGGCAATCTTACCACTGATGATCTGACCCAATTTTAAGTGAGAAAGATGGCACAGTTTGCTAAATAGTTTACATGCGTTGAGAAAGCAAGAACCGACGATTGTTCTGTGAAAATTTTATGCCCGTAGCTGCTATTTTAAGAAAAATATCATAAAACAACTGCCATTTTTGTCCGATAATCTAAAGGATCCCTGTAGGGTTTGAGCCATAAAAACAAGGTCCTAGCTTTAAGTTTTAGCGTAATAGAACTCCTAACATTAAAAATAGATTCAGGGTTAGGCTTAGATATCAAGGGTATACCAAGGTAATTATAGGTTAGGGTTAATGTTGTCAACAAAGTGGCGGGCCAATTTTGCAGTTGCTCCATCATGCCCTTTCATTGTGATCGTGTCAATTTTGTTTGTTTATTAAATGGCCTATCAACAGCTAAGGTCATTTAAAGTCGGGGGCCAACGTCCCTCCGTCTGTCTATTTAATTTTTTGAAAGTTTTTGTAAGATTTTCTTAAATAGGACCCAAATAGTGGCTCTAAGTGCGTCGACAGACCACATTTTCTAGTTTTCATTTGTTGATTCTGATGTGCCATGGGCAGACTACTGAGGGTCCTCTCAAATACACAATCACCTATTTCAATTGCAAATTCATGTCACCACCTGTTCAATGCTAGCCAAATTCATGGTATTTTAGTGGATTTTCTACTAGAAGTGAGACGTGCTAATGGTATTGTTTTATTTCAGCAACTGACTGCAAGTATAGTATACAACAAGCCAGAACGTCCGCTCGAGTTTATGATGGAGGAAGTAGAGAAAATGAAGAGATTAAAGGAAGCAGAACTAAAGGAGACACAGTGATGACTGAATATTTGTGACCTGCCATGAGAGACTTATTGAATTTTTGGACAGTAGAAGATCCTGGTCAGGTAGTCTACTCATGCAGCTGATGTATTGATCTGAAGTTCTGGTAGAATATCAGATGCCTCAGGAAGGCTTTCTTAGTTGAATAGTAAACCGTGTAGGCCCTGATCAGACTGATCAGATGTGCAGGCTGATTTGGGGCTACACTGGTTGCAAACTGTGCTATTTGGATCATCCTGGGACTAAAAGCATCTTAGGACTTTCTGACCAGTGTCAATCCTGATCATCATATGCAGTTTAGTTGGTTCAGGCTTTAATATGTATCCTCCTATTCCTAAGTAGGGTTCACTGATATTTTGATTAACAGCTAAATAACAGGATGCAAAGCTAAATCATTAGAAACATCATGTATAGTTTGAATTAAATATCAAGAACTGTATGATCTGTCAGTCACATATTAGATTATTAGTGAATGAACATCATGAATAGCAAAGTTCTGATCAGGCATTTAGATCACTGCTGGTTGCAAACATATTAATGTTCACTATTATATATGTATAATTCATTTGTCAAAAATGCATTTCTTAGCCTTGAATGGTATATGGGCCCATTCATATGATTATTATGTGATCTGCCATGACCAAAACAGTAATATTGAATTATTAACCCTTTCAACACCACAGACACGTATAGTGGCATGGGAAAACAGTGTATATCTAGATGAGCCGGCTCATGACGAGCCGTCTCATCAGGATCTGCACTTTTTGCAAATAAGTTTCATGGTTCGAGAACAAAAACACTCCCTTTTCATAAATGGACTAGTCTGAAAATCATTTTGTGACAATTGGATTGGTTGCAATTAAAATATCAAAATCCATTCCAGTTACTGAGGGGTGAAAGGGTTAACCAGTGTGGCTTCTGATCATCCAGCAAACTCATGCAAACTGATGACATGCAGTTGAAATCTTCACTGGAGGCACCGGAATGTCTCCTCAAAGCAATAGGAACAGTGTATGTCCCAATTAGAGTGTGCAAATGTGAATGCTGACCTGCAGATATATTTGTCACACATTCAATCAGCCATGTTTTGGTGTGATGGGTCAGGTTCCTTTTGTAATAATATTTGTTTATTCACCCTTGTATACATGCTTATGAAAATGCACTCAAAATAATTTTGAAAGTGATGCGAAAAAGAGAAGATAAATTACAGAATCACATATTTACAGTAACTGTGTCGCTGGCTGAGAAAGAAAAATTACCGATGTATGTGACCAGCGTAGTCCCAGATCAGCTTGCGCACATGCAGTCTGATCAGGGCCTGCATGGTTCCCCATTCAGAAACAGAAGGGGTCGTACTGCACTTAACCAAAGACCTACAGCTTAATCCCACTATGTGAACCCACAAGATGATACATATAATCTTATGGAGAGACCCATATGCCTTTGCTGCATAATTGTATTGTATGCAGTGATGTTATTTGAGTCAAGGAGGTTGAGGTTGACCAGAAAATAGTTGAGGAACAAAGAAAATACATGTAGTTTTGATATTTTTTTTAAATTTCTATTTGCTAGTAGATGTTGTGACCCCTCATTTGGATAGATTCAAATGAGAGGCCACACCATATACTTTTGTGGGGAACAATATTAGCTCTGGTGTTTTATAAGGTACACTTGAAAAAAATGTATTTACTGACCAACACTGCAGATCCTGATGAGACAGCTCATTACGAGCCGGCTCATCTGGATTTTCAGTGTTTGCAATTAGATTGGGTTAGACTGTTAGATGGTGATCGGTTAACATTGAGTTTGCTGTGTGGGTAGTATTGGGCTATGCTGGCCACCAATGGTGTATAGTACCTTTTGACAGCCCGTCTCCAATAGTTAGCCTATCACAGTATTAAGTGTCATATCAAGCATGCATTTTATAGAAGACATGATGCTACTTTTATGTGTTTTATTGTTACATGTTTTGTAGTATTTATTAAACCCTTCAGAGTAGAGAGTGTTTGAACGTAGTGGACGCCCTGTTTTTCAACTTCAGAGTCATGAAGTAGTTTCTACAGACTGTGACTTTGAAAAATATACACTACTAAGATAGTAAAACATCATAGAATTGCTCAAGCTTAGCTCTTTGAATGCTAGCGGTAAAAATAACAATCAACAAATCAAAAGTATTTTTCTTACATATTCATGATATTTACAGGTAGAAATAAAAGAAAATTGTCGTATGGTATTTTTTAACTATTAATTTTCCACACGTTTCCCAGCATGCAAAGAGTTAAGCATTTTGGTTGGTTAAAAACCGGAGAACCAAGCATTGTTATGCTCATTTATACAGGGTGTTTCAACCTATCAAACCTTGCATTTCTGTATGAGAAGGCCATGTCTGTTTACATGAGATGGAAGTGGGAAATACAAAATCAAAATATACACAATGTCATTTCAACCACGATGTGACAAAAAATCAGGCGTATTTCATGTGTGACCAGTGGCTGCTCATTTGCAGAGTCTGACCAGAGTGTCACTATTCATGACAGCAGAACATTCATTAACCTTAGAATGCGACAAACAACGTCGTCTGCTGTTGTTTTATATTTTGTCTTCTTTTTCAATACAAATATGATTCGTCAGCGCTTTAAAATAATTCCCATTGGAAACGATTCTTAAGTGCTGTCAAACCATGTTTGTGCTGAGAAAAATGGGGAAAATACAAAATAAATAGCAGACAACAAAAGTTTAATTCAGAAGTATAAGGGTTAAAGCCTGTAAAGGTAATGTAGTTGAAAATCAGGCGGAACAAGTGTGCAGGCTACTCGGGATCTACACTGGTCAAACATGAAATATATTTAAATTTGGTTCTGTAAGATTGTGGCAAATTTGTTGTGTATTTATTGTAATGTACTAGATATTGTTATATGCATTTAGTCATTTTTATGCCCCCTATGTGATAGCAAGGGGCCATATTGCATTGCTCTTGAGGTTCTGTATGTCCATACATCCGTACGTCCGTCCGTGTACATTTACGTCAAAATGTTTTTACAAGTTTCTCCATCATGTAATATCGTCAATATTACTTGAAGGATTGCTTTAATATTTAGACAGTTCATTCACCTGAACATGTGGACGTACTCGCACCACCAATGACATGACCCTTGTGACCTTCAAAAAGTTTGTAAGAGTTTCTCCATTATGCAATATCTTCAATATTACTTAAGGATTGCTTTAATATTGGGCAGTTCATTCGCCTGAACATGTGCGACGCAATCGTACCACCAATGACATGACCTTGACCTGTGTGACCTTCAAAATGGAGCTGAAAAAGTTTGCAAGACTTTCTCAAATGACTTTGAAATTTGTGTAAATTTAAAGTTTTCTTTTTTTTATACACACTCTCTAGTTAGAGTCCTGGGCCCGGTTGTTCAAAACATCCGTTAGCTTAACGGACTGTTAAATCCTTAACTGAATGGTTAAAATCTCTGTTTTAACAGAGATTTTAACCATTCAGTTAAGGATTTAACAGTCCGTTAAGGATTTAACAGTCCGTTAAGCTAACTGGTGTTTTGAACAACCGGGCCCAGTATGCCATCGGGGCATATCCATGTTTTACAAACATAATGTCTAGTTTGCAATGACATGACCTTGACCTTCAAAATGGAGCTGAAAAAGTTTGCAAAACTAAACATAATGTCTAGTTTTGCTTTGAAACTGAGCTATGGATTATCTCCCCCTGGACTTGGAATTTTGCCTTGTTTACTATCAAAAAGATGTGGTGCATCCGTGTTCTATGAACACATTTTCTAGTTTTCTGCTCAATTTCAAAGGGTTTGCATTTATTGTGACAGGAAAATATCAAAATCAGATCACCGAGATGTGGATTTTTGCAATATTGTATGCAATATTACTGAGCACATATTTGTGATAAAACAAAATGTACATAATTGTGTAGTGGAACATGTCTTAACTGTATACCCTCGCAACCTCAACATGTTTAATTTGGACAAGTTTGACAGTAATTTATATGTCATCCTTGATAAAGTTCAGATCTCAAACATGGCATGGTGTGCTCATGTATATGAACACGAGTGGAATGTCTAAAGATGGTCCCCAAAGTGTTTGGTTTTGAAGTTCCACTCTACAATATGTCTCTCAATATTTTCAGAAAAATGCATAATAGCAGACATAATTTCAATAAATCCAGTTGGATTTTACTGACAAATTCATTTTAAGAAGTAAATGTTACTCCTTGCCTTGCTATGTCAGCGTCACAATAGAAAAAGGGGGCTCATTGCATTCGTAACCATTATAGCCACAAATGAGATGCGCATCCGCACAATCTAACCAGCAGCTATGCTGTTATCAAATCTGCAACATACCATTCTTCAACATTTACAAACACAGTAGATCCAGAAGAGCCGGCTTGTAACAAGCCGTCTCATCAGGATCTACAGCGTTTGTCAGTATTTTTCAGATTTTTCAAAAAGACCCCTGATCTGACTGATCCAGAAATGTGGCTGTGACTGGAGAAATGCGGCTTATGGGCTTTGCGACCAGTGTAGATCCAGATCAGCCTGTGAATCCACCCATTAGATATACAATTGTCAGATATTAACCCTTTCAACACCACATGCCTGCATAGTGGTATTGGCAAAATGTGTAGATCCAGATGAGCCGGCTCGTGACGAGCCGTCTCATCAGGATATGCACTTTTTGCAAGTAATTTTCATATTTTTGAGAACAAAAAGAAAACAGCCCCTTTTCATAAATGGACTATTCTGAAATCATTTTGTGACAATTGGAATGATTGCAAAATTAATTAACATATCAAAATCCATTCCAATTACTTAGGGGTGAAATGGTTAATATCTGTGTTAACCTCCACAGGTGTGCTAGCTGATTAGAAGCTACACCGGTTACAAACTGAGTTTAATAGTGCCAATTTTAATGGTGTGTCACATATCAGACACGCCATGTGATTTTATACCTTCTGACTTCTGCATAATTGCATTAAATATGTTTACAAAATTTACAATATTTTTCATAAATAAGTCAAAAGTTGACAAAATGTTCAGAGTACATGTGAAATATTATTATATTCCGCATGTACTCAGAAAATTTTGTCAACTTTTGATGCCATTTACAGAACATATTGTAAATTTTGTGAACGTATTTCATGAAATTACGCAGATGTCCGAAAGTACAAAATCACATGGCGTGTCTCATTATATGGTTCAGTTCAAGGTATATGCATATTGCACCTTAAACGTTTCCCCAGACTTGTTTTATTGGGCTTAAATATGTTCTGTATGTGATGCCAAAATTTGAGTAAATATTTTTGTTTCAACTGATTTTTGGAAAAATTTAATATGCAAAGACTGAATAAATGATCTTGTGTCTGCATGTCAATCAAATAAATGAAACTAACAACTTTATTTTATATGTTCTAAGTTTAATATCAGATCATTTTATAATGTCACAAAAGTCTATCAAATAAACAGTTTAACATGTGTCCAGATTTGGGAAAATAGCCTCATCACATCCAATATTGGCATTTATGAAAATGATATTTTCTGTAAGCGACATTGTTGAAAATTTCCATATTGCAAATTGCAATATGGAAATTTTCAACAATGTCGCTTACAGAAAATTTCATTTGTGAAATTCACTGTGAATGGCATTGCAATTTGCAATGCCATTCACAGTGAATTTCACAAATACATTGTATAAATGTTAGCCAAGAAGAGAATTATGTGACGTGATGTGAAAATGATCACAGATCTATGCTCATGTGAAACCCGATTGGTCCATATTATGCTGATCATCTCCGTATGTACATGAAATTATATGCCTTGTCACACCTGAATATTTTTTCCAGAACCGATTTTTCGATAATGAAAATAATAGCAAACATTTCAGAGATGAGGTATTCAACATCCGCTCGGAATATTTTTCAATTTCTTTTGTGTCATTTACGGCTAATTTTATTAATCGAGTTAAACAGAAATATTTATGCAATTTAACATGATCAAGGTATATAATCTCATGGAAGAAGTCACGTGGGCCATAATCTGATAAAATTGACCTTCTATGTGACTATGGAGAAATGGGGCTTATGTTTAGCTCCTGGAGCCCGTTTCACTAAACTTCGTACAACTAAAATGTTCGTAAGTGCAAATTTAGGATCGTCTGGAAATTTCAATTGATGGATTTACATTTATTGAACATAGGCTGCAATAAATGTAAATCCAATAATTGTTTACAATAAAACATTGTTAATGTGAAATTTACAGACTATCATAATTTACGAACATTTTAGTCGTACAAAGTTTAGTGAAATGGCCCCCTGCTCTCCTAGTGCAATCATACAGCCTGCTAAGTGTCTATACAGTTGCCACTTCACATTTTACTTCTGACAAGAGTATACCATGATCTCCCTACACACTGGTGCTGTTTCATAATAATCATCCACTATGTTTGCTGAACCAGTAACTGAAGTTTCAATGATTGAATGGTGAACAGTGAAGACCCTGACCAGACTGTGCGAATGCGCAGGCTGGTCTGGGTCTACACTGGTCACAGAGGCAAAAACTGTTTTGTCAGATAGATGCTCAAATCAGGCCCGTACGCAGGAATTAATTTAGGGGGCTGCGTTATCGACGGCGCGAATGGCTAAACATTGTTTTTTTGCACATTCACGGACAGACCTCGGCAGATTAACCATTTCACCCCTAAATAACTGGAATGGATTTTGATATGTTAATTTTGCAACCCATTCCAATCATCACAAAATGATTTTCAGACCAGTCCATTTATGAGCATGAGGTGTTTTTGTTCTCAAAATTATGAAAATTACTTGTAAAACATGCACCCCCTCTGCGTACGGGCCTGCAAATACAAAGCCACTGATAGTGAATATGAACCAGTGTTTGAGAAAATTATCCATATTGTGTCTTGGTTTTTGCTACTAATGAAATACGTATGAAATTTTCTATAAATGTGATAGAATTGGCAACAAAATTATAGCAAATTCTGTAAAAACCCTAAATATTTGGACACGGTTTATTATTGGAAATACACAATACATGTACATACATGTATATGGTTTCTCACAGCAAGGAATGTCCAAATATTTACAATTAGTGTGTGGTATTTCTTTATCACAATAACAATATATTTGGATACAATTTGATAAAATAGGGGTTTCCCAAAATAAACAGTGTCCCAATATTTAGGGTTATTATGGAACTTTCTGTGTATTTTTGTCAGTATTCAAAATCATTTATAGAAATTTTCCTCACAATTTGTTGATGTAATTGTTGATCTAATTTATATATTTTATGTGGAATAAAACTAATACCGGTACATTGAAAGTGCATGTGATTTCCTTTAATTCAGATCTACCCTGGACAATAAATATATTGTATTTGGAAACGACAACCAAATAATAAACAAATAATCTTGCTCTAGGAATATCAACTAGATGACCAGTTACAGACTATTAAGCAAAATTTAAATACATGTATTTAACAAGCAGACAGATAATCTTAGCACACATGATTCGTTGGCTCAGTTAACCCTGCTGAATTAATTTGTCTGCTGGAAATGTTTTATTTTCAATATTTCTCGACAAAAACCTGGTTTTGACAGCACATGAGAATCGTCTCCAGTGGAGACGATTCTTGTGCTGTCAAAACCAGTTTTTTGTTAAGAATTAAAGCAAAAATGAAAAACAGCAGACGGCAATTTCCGTCAACAGCATAGGAAGGGTTACGTTAGGCATGTGCATGGAATCAGACAGAGATACATATACGATACATGTAGTAAGTTATGGTAAATAGGCTTTTGTAAATTGTATATATATATATATAATGTAAACAATGTGGACGGAATGAAAACCAATAGAGATTACAGCAAATAACAGCATGCATGCACAAATTAAGTCGACCTAAGTATAACTTTGAATATGAAAATTTACACAAGTCCTACAATTTGGATTAAAATTTTGCCATCCCTGCCTCCCTACTTATTTCAATATTTCACTGCAAAAACAGCATCACATTAGAATCATTAGACAATTCTCATGTGATTGTAACTTTTACTGTCAGAAAATGTTGAATGTAAACAGCAGATGACGATATTTGTCTCCAGCATTGTGAAGTTAAATTCTCTTAATCCTGAACCCGTCTGCTATTTTTGTACATTCTTAAAACTATTCCTTGAAACTAGATGGCGGTGGCCCACATGTCGCACCCACCAAGACTTTGATAGTATACTGAAAAACTTTAACCAAAAAAACAAACCACTCTAACCCAGATGTACATACGTACATACGTATGCATGCCAATGTGCCGACTATATCGCACTGTCCGCAAGCGGACGCGACAAAAAAATTGTTCGACATGACATGAGAATCATCTTCAACGTAAATGTTTTCATAAAGAAAAATAGAAAATAAAAATACAGCAGACACCATTTAAATATTTAAAGCATTACAAGGTTTATTTAAACACTATTTGATAACACATAATAATCATCTGCTCATGATACACTTATAGAGTGTTATAGATTTCAAAAGATGCAGATGAAAATATATAGTCATTTGGAGATGAACAGTACCATTCTGCCTGCCAATTTATAGATGGGGCTGTGACTGGAGAAATGGGACTTATGGGATTTATGATCAGTGTAGTTCATTTTCAAATAGCACTCCTGTAGCCCGATAACAATCTATATTGCTTGTTACAAGCATGACAGGTCTTTCATTGATGGAATGGCGAACAGTGCAGATCCTGATCAGACTGTGCGGATGCACAGCATGATCTGGATCCACACTGGTCGTAAAAAAAACATAAGTCCCATTTCTCCAGTCACATCCACAAATCAGTCCTGACCGGCAAAATTGATCAGTCTACACTCATACTGTTTGGTAAACTGTGATGTTTGCTAAACTCAATATTCCACTGACTGAATGGCAAAAACAGTGTTGGCCCTGATCAGACTGGAGATCATTGAAAACGTTGTAAGAGATTCCTTTAGCGAGTCCATCTGCATCCAAACCCCACCAACCTAGAACTGTCATGATATGTACATTGTATTATATAGTCCGCCTAGTTACTCAATACACCATGTCCGAGGCATCGCAGATGGGGCCGCAGTTGCGGCCCCAATATTTGGGCGCCGCGGCCCCAGTATTTTGCTACAAATCCTGTGTACCGGTTACTTATGCAACTCGCGGCAGGTGAAATAGTGACCTGTGTACCGGGAAATCGTGTCCCGAGTCGTTTTAGTTTTCCAAATTTTCTTGGAAATTCTCCCAAACATCCCGCCCTACGATGCTCATCGCGCTCTCGCGTCATTAACCATTTTTTAAGAGGGGGCCTCACGGCCCCAATGTCAGCTGCCTTCCGACGCGCCTGCATTTTGCCAACTCGGTAACTCTTATTATCACATCTTTGTGCTTTGCTGACTTCCATAAATGATGTTGAAACCAAGCAAATGAGTTGAGAGTACATATGTGTTTTGTATCTCCAATTAGATTTTACCAAACTTTCATTTACTGTAAAAATGTCTCAAAATCAGCAAATTACAAATATGTGATCAAGTCAATAATCCCAGAGGCCTCTTTCATCAACATTGCAAAGTATACTTTAGTAGCAAAGTATACTTTGAGGGAGAAATTTTCAATTTTATGATAAATTTATTAATTTTTATTATACTGAATTTATTACATTATCACAGCCAATTTGGCTGTGATAATGTAATAAATTCAGTATAATAATTCTGCATACTTTTAATCATGAAATATATGCATTTGTTAGTTCTATATGAAATAATGCATTTCAGGAAAAATAAATGATTACTCCCTCAAAGTATACTTTGCTAGTAAAGTATACTTTGCAATGTTGGTGAAAATCGGCTACAGAGGCTGTGATTTTGTACCTAAGAACACATGCGACATCTTATGTAAAATATTTACAAAATTGACGTTATTTTCTGTAAATGACATTGAAAGTGGACACAATTTTCATAGCAAATGCAGAATAGAATTTCGTCATCTTTCAACTTCATTTACAGAAAATATCACAGTTTCTGTAAATATATTTCACGAGAAATCGCACAGGTACAAAATCACATGGCGTGCCTCATATGTGAACTACCAAGGCAAAAAAGGGTGTATCGAGTTCCTGACCTGCTAGCACACTTGATAGTGAACTGTGTGGTCTCTATCAGACAGCATGCAGGAAAGAGGCTGGCCTCTGGCTACACTGTCCCAATCTCAATAAGCCCTATTTTCTCATGGTGGGTCATATAACTAAACATAAGGGGGCCGTTTCACTAAACTTTGTGCGACTAAAATGTTTGTAAGTGCAAAATTATGATAGTCTGTAAATTTCACATTAACAATGTTTTCATGTAAACAATTAGTGGATTTACATTTATTGAGCATATGCTGCATATGCAGCATATGCTTAATAAATGTAAATCCATCAATTGAAATCAATTGAAATTTCCAGAGGATTCTAAATTTGCACTTACAGGCATTTTAGTCATACAAAGTGAAACGGCCCCCTGGTCACTATACTGCTGCCATTATATAATGTCTAGCACTATGTACTTTTTATTAAATGTCTTATAAATAAGAAAATAAATATATTTTACTATCTACAAAATATCCACAGTGCATTTTGCCTAGATGCACATTGCAACATATACGACACAGCTGCTGTCCATTTCGTCTATATGCACTTCCAAACGAACACACTGAAACAGAAAACAAATGTGTGGCTGTAACTGAAGAAATAAGACTTATGGGTTTTGCAACCAGTTTAAATCCAGATGAGCCAGTGCATCTGCTCAGTCTGAACAGGATCAGCCTGTGCATGCACAGTCTGATCAGGATCTGCATTGTTCGCCATTCAATCAATGAAATGCCTGTCATGCTTCTAACAAGTAATATACAATGGAGCCCATTATCACGCTACAGGAGTGTGCAGTCTCATCATAAGCTACACTGGTCACAAATCCCATAAGCCCCAGTCATAGGTTATACATTTGGATGATGAGGCATTAAATATGGACTACATTTGCTGCTATAAAGCAAGGTTTTTGTAAAGCTTAACCCTCATGTGGACATTGATTTTCAAATGGGCGTAAGTGGTGTGTCATAGATCATCACAGAAGGACAAATACTTGCTGAAGGAAATATATGTGTGAATTGTGTGACAGTGTGATATCAAGTGTTTTAATGAAAGAAATTAGAAATTCTAATAAATGTATCCCATATTAAATTTTGTAGTCAACAGACTAAAGCTAATTGTTTTTCCAAGAAAAGCAGCACAAATATGTGATTGGAGAATGCAGGAGTTACATGTTCATCAGTCGAAGATAGGATCTAGGACTGCCCATCTTTGCCTGCACATAAATGCCATAACATAAATGTGGCTGTGAATTACAGCAGACCTGGTTAAAATTTGACATCTATATGTGGCTGTGACTGGAGAAATGGGGCTTATGTGATTTATGACCAATGTAGCTTCTGATCAAATAGACACTCATGTAGCCTGATAACGATCTATATTTCGTATTAGCAGTATGACGGGTGTTTCATTGATGGAATGGTGAACAGTGCAGATCCTGATCAGACTGTGCGGATGCACAGTCTGATCTGGAGCTACACCGGTCGCAAAACCCATTTCCCAAGTCATAGATCAAGAGTTAAATCCACAAAAAAATGCCATAAATTCCATTTCTCCAGCCTCAGTCGCAGATAAACATAATGCGAGCGTGAGATTGAGCTACTTACCAGCAGTCGTCCCCGCCAGTACTGATGAGGAATCGGTCATCGTGTGTGAATCTAACGTTTGTCACATGGGCGGAGTGGCCCACATACAACTTGTGCGCAGCCTGTAAACAATACCAGCATGTTAGTACACGTAACAGTGTTTTGTTTATTATCGTGGCTATTAACAGGGTCAGCTAAATATAACTTGGAATATACAAGAACCCCATTTCTCCAGTCGCAGCCACAATTAACAACTGCTGCAAATGCTAATCACCGATGTGAAGTCACTCTAGAATATACTACTGTTTGTGTTCACTCGATGTCAACTAAATTGATTTTACATTGAAAAGAAAAAAATAACTTCTACATCTTTAAGGTTATGCTGGAATGAAATGTAAGCTTCCATTTATTTTGTTAAATTATTCCTCAAGTTAACCAGTTCAACGGACATTCAGCAATATAATGTCCACAATATATACAAAGAAGAAAAAGTGGATTGGCACACAAATGCCCCCCGGGTGGCAGATTTTCGAAACCCCGGCAAACTTTTTAATGTGCCGGACGGACACACGGATGGACACACAGTCCAAACACAATATGCCTCCGGTTCTACCGAGACCGGGGGCATAATCAGGTTTGATAGAGATAATTGCATTGTCCAAGGATACACCAAAATGACAACTTGCTGGGAAATGAAATCTGCCAATCACACATACTGAGGCACATGGTGTCTACATCATATACAATGCATGTTCCCGAAGTCATTGAACACTTTTCACAGCTAGTGCCGTAAATACTTTATTTTTGGTGTATAAACAGGTTTATATCTTAACACTATGGTAACATCAGGGTAATAAATCTTGCAATTAGTGCCCTTCAAAGAGAGAAAAGTGTGTACTTTAGAACGATGCAACAATATATTTGGCTGTGACTGGAGAAATGGGGCTTATGGGTTTGTTTGCGACCAGTGTAGATCCAGATCAGCCTGTACATTCGCACAGTCTGATCAGAATCTGCACTGTTCGCCATTCCATCAATGAAACACCCATCATGTTTCTAACAAGCAATATAGATCACTATCAGGCTACATGGAGTGCGCTATTTGATCAGGAGCTACACTGGTCACAAATCCCATAAGCCTGATTTCTCCAGTCACAGCTCCTATCACCGAGGTCAATTTTAAGTATGTCCACACAGTTTTGGAACACCCCTCGTACATGTACTCACATATTTTTCTGAGCATGGGAATTCGAACAGTTTCACGAAGCCTGAGTCGTCCCCAGTGGCAAGTGCTGTGCCCATGTGTGACAGGTGAGAACAGTTGACGTCCGCTTGGCTTGCGTCCTTCGGCCATATGCCGACCACTTCATCCCCCAGAACACTGATGGAATAAGACAGGAGAGAGGCGGTTTATTAAGTTTATCAGGTGATGCTAGGAAACATGTAGGAATTCTGAGGCTTACCTCCTTCCATTTCCGAGGCGAGTTGAGGAATTTCTACTGCTTCCAAGTCTGATAAACATAATATCAAATGACACTAACTAGGTCGGTGTATATTCAGCTGATAAAGAGAGTACCCTCTTTAGTGCTAATAATGTTATGAAATGTGAAGTTGTAATATTGTTTGCCAAATGAAAATGTGAAATGCCTATGTACATGTATAGCATCATTGCTCTGATGCTGAAAATTCTACTTTTTAGTATAATAAAGGAATAAATGAGACACCATGATAAAAAGCGCCCACTTTTGTCTGTGTTCGGGGTAGCCTCTAACATGACTGTACATCCATAAGCTGATCAGGCCCACACTGTTCAACATTCAGTATGTTACAAGTTGTATCGTTACCAGGCTAGCTAATCAGTCAAACCTCACTAGAGCTGATTTGCCATGGTGGGTCATAAATTGAAACACAGTGAAATCTCTCTAAACCAGACACCCTGGAATAATTCCAGCACAAAAATATTTACACAATTCCCTAACATTTGATTGGCCCGTATCAAGTCTCTGTCCAAAATTTATATCCCAGTAAACTCCCACGCCAAACTACTTTCCGTAACCGTGAGGTGCAGTTAAAATAATTCTTAAGTAAACGGAAAATAAACACATTTTCTTGATGAATTTATTTCAAATGCTGGAATTATAAGGAATGAATGGCCTTTTTGTTGAATTTATCGGGGATATAAACTTGGCAAAGTCGCGGGAATACTGGACGAAGGCCATCCGGCCTTCGTCCAGTATTCCCACGACTTTTCCAAGTTTATACCCCGATAAATTCCACAAAAAGGCCATTCATTCCTATAATGACCCCAAGGTGTCTGGTTTACAAGGGTTCCACTGTAATTTGGGGTTATGAGCACTCACAAGACATGCCTGATTTATTTGTAATACAGCAATATTGGTAATAAAGTTCAGTCAAAAATTGGCGTTGGCGCAGTGGCGTAATGGTAGCATCAATGTCACGATAGTGCTAGGTGCTGCTTCGAATCTCAGGTCGATCTTGAAAAGTATTAAATTAAAAGACATTGATGATTTCTGGTGTCTGATTTTTCACCATTTCACCCCTTTAGAAGTAACTGGAATGGATTTTGCATTATTTTGCAACCAATCCAATCGTCACCAAATTATTTTCATAATAGTCCATTTATGAAAAGGGGGGTGATTTTTTGTTGCAGAAAGTGCAGATCCTGGATCTGGATCAGGGCTGTAGTGTTGAAAGGGTTAAAGTTCTATTGTTATAAACTAGAGCCTGACAACAATCTGAGACACCCACCTTGTCCATGTGGCCCATGTGATTCTATTAATGACGGCCGGATCCTGGACGGGGGTACCCGATGGTACGGCAAACACCTGATGGATGTAGGCACAGGTGCTCACCTGCAATAAACACAATTGGTACGTCGTGAACAAGACAACTCGTCACTGATCAATCGGCCATTATTTTTAAACTGAGAACATGTAAGAAGATATTTACTGTAGGAACGAAATTTCCATTTATGACGATGCTGCATTGAATGAATGCTGTATGCACGGATGGGTGATAAGCAAAAGGACAGCAAAATGATGCAGCCATGGTATTCATATATTACGCATCAGGACAAAAAAAGGTTTATTGGTTTTATGTTGATCATTGAGTACCACTTATCATCTTCTTACAGATACTAAGCTTACGGGTACATTACTTTTTTGAATTTTTACATCACAACTGGCAAGCAAACATACTTTTTTGAATTGGGAATACCCGGTATGACCGATTGTTCCCAAAAAGGAGCATTGTGAAGCGATGTGTTCCATACCCGTATGTAGTTTCCATCGGCGGAGAAGTCGAGCTGTATGACCTGACTGGGGATGTCCTTACAGTAGCCCAGTCTATTGAGGGTGGGGCCGCGACTGATGTCGTAGAAATCCACACAGCTGTCCTCCGACCCCACGGCGAGGTATTTGCCATCCGGGCTGAACCTACAACAACAAATATCTCACTGTGACTGGAGAAATGGGGCTTATGGGATTTGTAACCAGCATTGCTCCTGATCAAATAGCACACTTCTGTAGCCTAATATTGATCTCTATTGCCTGTAAGATATCTAGCGGGTGCTTCATTGATGAAATGGCGAACAGTGCAGATCCTGATCAGACTGTGCGGATGCACAGGCTGATCTGGATCTACACTGGTCGCAAAATCAATAAGCCCCATTTCTCCACTCGCAGTCACATATATAGCCACTATTTGCCTTTTTAGGTAGTACCTTCATAGATACACAAGTTGATCTCGTGTTAAACGCATACAGTAGATAATTGGGCCATTGTTCCACATTTCTGTCATGGAATGCCACATATATAAGGTCTGACAGCATTTTGTCATGAAATAATGGAATGTCACATGGTATAAGTATATGTTGACAAGGTCAAACAATAACCAATGCTAGAAGAACAATAAGGCATAACAAATATCTGCTTAATTGAGTTGCTGAATAACATGACCTTCTGACCGTTAGGTCACTGTAGTAGAAATTACACAATATGGGCTATGAAATTTTCATGAAGATTCGCAATACCTGGTAATAACGTCAAAAGTTGTCAAAAATTGCAGAGCATACGCGGAATTGAATTCCACGTGCGTGTACTCTGCAATTTTTGACACCTTGCGATATCAACTAGAGAAATTATTGCTTTTTTTTCAGAACCAATATTAACGCAAATAAGATACTATAAAGAAGAAAATATCATACAATGGCCCATACGATACCTGAGATCATTGATAGCTCCGGCCCGGTCCCGCCGTTTACCCCACATCTTGAGACCATTCGTGAGCAGAATCAGGAATTCGCCATTCTTCAGTCCTACAGCTATCATTTCCCCATCCCTACTGAAGGCTACGGATCTGGCCGATCCAACATTGAGCTTCGATATGAGTGCCTGTGGAAATGTTACATTGCACATACAAGGAGGTAATATTACAACACAATACTAGTGTCTGGCGAAAAGGTTACAATACCATTACAATACAAAATGTTACAATAGCATGTCAGTACAATGGGGCAATACTAGTTCGTACTTGTCCAATCAAACTTCCTGACTTTGAGCATGTGAATGTTTCCCACATTTTAAGGGTTACTACGAGACCTAACTGAGATGGTATGTCCCGGATTCTGAGTGCTTGAGTGTTCATTGGAGACAATTCTCATCTGTTGGTAACACATGTTTTTGTTAAGCAATAACATCATGGTCATTGATTATAATTTGTTCTCCAAATCAGGCAGTGTGATTGGCCAAGGCACAGTTCAGCCTCGACCAATCAAACTTCCTGATTTTGAGCATGCAATGGAACACATGCTCATGTTAGGGAGACGATTTATATAAGCTTGCTTTCAAACCAATCCCATTTGCATAATTCTATATATACTACAATTGATGCCTTACTTGTAAATTATATACAAACTAGAATTGTGGCCTGTCGGCACACGAATAACCATGCTGGCAGCCAAAAAAGACAAGACACATTTGAAAACACAGAGGGCCAGAGAAGCGTGGATTTGTCACAGCAAGAAAGCAGACCATCAGAGAAATGCGTGTGTGAAATATCAAGCAGATCCATGCAAGGAAACAGAAATAAGACATTAGTATTCAAGTTTTGAATGCACCAAGTATGTGACCTTGACCCTATGCTTAGCGGGGGTGGGACGATCGTGGATTTGTCACAGGTCGGTAGAGGACCATTAGAGCAATGTGTATGTGACATATTAAGCAAATCCGTGCAAGGAATTATAAGAAATTTACACGAGCAGGACGTACGGGACGGGGCGTACTTAGACGGGAGTCAAAATGCCCTACCTTGGACGGGAGTCAAAATGCCCTACCTTGGACGGGAGTTAAAATGCCCTAGCTTAGACGGGAGTCAAAATGCCCTAGCTTAGACGGGAGTCAAAATGAGCCTACCTTAGACGGGAGTCAAAATGCGCCTACAAAATGCGCCTACCTTAGACGGGAGTCAAAATGTGCCTACCTTAGACGGGAGTCACAATGTCCTACCTTAGACGGGAGTAAAAATGTCCTACCTTAGATGGGATGTCCCAGATCCTGAGCGTGCCATCGTAGCTGCCGGTGATGAAGCGAGGCAGGGTGGGGTGTCGATCCAGCCCCCACAGCTCCCCCTCCCCGTGACCCCCGACAAGCACCTGCACTGTCCCCGCCTTCTCTGATATCTCCAGGATATCGTTGTCCCGCGTACCCACCAACAGGCGTCCCTGTAGTAGAACATGCCCCAATTGGAGAGATGTTGCAGAATTTGCAGCAATTGTACAGTTTGGTCACACAGAATGTCTTCATGTATGGCTCTAAGGTAGAAAGGCAATTTCACTAACTGAAACATGGACCCCATTGAGAAATGAGGAATGCTATAGCATTTGCAAGAATTGTAGATCTTGGTCACACATCATTAACCCTTTCAACACCGCAGGCCTGTATAGTGGTATTGGCAAATAGTGTAGATCCAGATGAGCCGGCTTGTGACGAGCCGTCTCATCAGGATCTGAACTTTTTCAGAAAATCATTTTGTGACGATTGGATTGGTCCGGAAATTAACATATAAAAATCAATTCTAATTACTTTGGGGTGAAAGGGTTAATACATACAAAATGTTTTGATGATGGTAGAAAGATTCCTTCAGTGACTGAAACATAGCCCCAGTTGAGAAATGGAGTAAGTTTTAATTCACAGTATGTCGATATGTAATGAGATGACACACACTCTACTGACTAAATATCTTTGGCAGTAACATTAGTGACGCTGCACTAGAACTAACACCGTTGGTAGCCATGCAGGCCTACCTTAATCCGGAACACAGATTTGACGACATCTGCCTTGGACCCGTGGTCACGGATTGGGAAGGCACGGCATCTCTTCATTTCCTGGTCCCAGAGTTTCACAGGGCCATTCTCCTTGGACCTGAAGGCAAATAAATGTTTATATATGTGGAAATGATAGAAATGCAAATGCTAGCTAGCCTAGACCTAAGAAATAAGTTTTAATTATTTATTCATAGTGTTTTCTTTTCCAGTGAAGCATATGCCATCTTGCACTTCAACTTGTTTACTCTCAGAGGAAATGATTTTTCATTGTATTTAATATTATCAAAGACTGATAGCTGATATAAATGAATGTTGGACGGACGGACGGATGCATATGCATGGATGGATTTAAATATTGGATGGATTGATAATAGCTTTGAAGCATTGGACTACTGATTATTATGATGACACCACAGCAAATGACTATACTACTTTGTGGCTGTGACTGGAGAAATGGGGCTTTTGGAATGAGTGAACAGGGTAGCTCATTATCAAATAGAACACTCCTGTAGCCTGATGGCAATCTATATTGCATGTACTTGTTAAACGCATGACGGGCGTTTCATTGATGGAATGGCGAACAGTGCAGATCCTGATCAGACTATGCGGATGCATAGGCTGGTCTGGATCTACACTGGTCACAAAACCCATAAGCCCCATTTCTCCAGTCACAGCCAATTTCTATAATTATAGAAATTAGAATTATTCATGTACTGTGGTGTTGTGTTGCCTATACAGGCATGTGGTGTGTCATTAATCAAATATAAAATTCCACGTACGGCATATCCTTGCCCCCGGTGACAATAAGGCCATCGCGGAGAGTGGTAAACATGGAGAATACGGGCCCTGTGTGGGCCTTCTGGACAAGTCGTGTCAGTCGCGTATCCTGCCACACGTACACGTCCCCGCTCATTGCTCCCGTGTATGTCACGTTGTTCTGAAATAGACGTATGTGACATTATTGGCGGAATGCATGTACAATAACCATGCTCAAACTCAATGAAACAAACAAATAATGTATAAGGATTCATATGTTTGTATTTGTAGAATATGATAAAAAAATTCCAATAACAGGTCTAGTCAATCAAGCCACCTCAAATGGGGAGATAAGCCAGGAACCAAATATGAAATTTAAATTCACATTGCGCATCTACACAACATAAGGAAGCCACATACCAAATATGGAGTCACCAGCTATTATCGTTTAAAAGAATTACTTCTTACAAGTAAAATTTGCAAAACTCTAAGTCCAAAAGAGGGAGATAATCCAGACCCTGGGGTCAAATTAAAAACTGAAAGTCACTTTGCGCATCTACACACCATAAGGAAGCTACATACCATTTTTGCAATGTTATCAGAATGACTTACCGCCCCAAATCCAATGGACAACATGGTCTGTTGTTTCTGTATATCACCGCCCAGTCCTGCATCTGTCAGCAGTCCCCGTTTCCCCACCAGCTCGCTGCCAGCTACCGTCCAGAACTTCACATGCTTCACACCAACCGTCACAAACTGGGAATCCGAATCAGGACGGAACTCCGCTCGGAATATCCGCTGGTTATGTCCCTTTGTGCTGGCCAGTTTTACACCTTTTAAGTATTGAATAACATGGCAGTTCTTTGATATCAAGTATAATAGGCAAGGCTAGGAGTTGTCACTCCAAAGCTTGCTAAGGAATAGCAGGCTTTTCTAAGTCAATCATGACATCAAAATAACATGTACATTGCCTGCAGTTTTGTAGTCCTATTTTTCTGAAAGATTCTTAGCACTGTACGATCAGATCAGCAACAAGGCCAGACTGCCGTAAGCCTGATTTCACGGGTCACACCCACAAATAACATGATTGGATGTCCAGGCAATGAAATGTCAGCAAAGTAGATCTTTAAACTTGAATGACGAGATACGTATCAGCGAGAATATCTGATAAAACAAGTGTATTATTACTTATTGCTAAATGACTGCCGTTGTTCGACACCGCTCACAGCCATGTTCAAACATATAGCAGGTGCTGTTTGACTATGGCTGTAGACAATGCTCATTCATACCAGACCAGTTCACAACTGTCACAACGAAATTTTGAAATTGAAGCGGCTTCATCACTCGACGTGTACTTCGGCCCCGGAATATGTACATGTATCAGAAAATCAGCTGCTTGAATGGAGCAGATTATCAAAGTACCGAAAGTTACATGTACTGCATAAATGCTCAAATTGCAGGATATTTCCGAAGAAAATGTAACAATAACGTTCGACCATGTCCAGCTGTGGCTAAACGTTTGCCGTGGCACTCGGGAACTGTTTGAACCTGGGGCCTACGGCCTTGGAGTTCAAACAGTTCCCTCGTGCCACAGCAAACATTTACCCACGTCTGGACATTGTCGAACCTTATATTAGTCCTCATATCATTTATCTATGTGCAGCGAGCTACCTGGAAACAAAGTGCTCAACTTTTCCCCCTGAATATGTAACGTGGTCTGTTCCATGATAATTTTGGACTATCCCATTAATCAAAGGGGTTCCACAATTTTAATATGACAAAAACCAGCTCATCTAGCTATGCAGTGGTTAAAAAGTTAAAAAATAATGACAAACTCTGTAGATCCTTATGAGACGGCTCATTACGAGCCGTCTCATCTGTATCTACAGTGTTTGCAAATGCTGGCTTCATGGTCTGTACACTTGAAAGAGTTAAAATGATAAATCAAATCCATTAGATAATGAACCACATAGTCCCATACCTTCTTGCCACCTCCATACAGTGACCATGTGCTGTAAGCCGACCGTCACGATGTATTTCCCCGTACACGAGAAATCTACTGAGCAAACACCATTAGACTGGTCGTCCCTTAGAATAGACAGCGTCTCCTTCGATGTGGCATTCCAAATATGGACCCTGGACGGAACGCCTATTTGACCCGTGGCGATGACGTTTTTGAACTTCGGGTGTTGGTTCACGGCGAGACATAATATATCATCTGTGTGCTCCAAGTAGAAGGACTGGTTCCCTGCAAATAGAATTGATGATATCAAGGCTATTGCTTGCCAAATAATTCCTAATCTTTTTGAGTCAAGTCTGACAAGTTGAATACAAGGCGAGTGACATTTTATGTCTAGTTTATCAGACGAGGCCAGGGAATGCATAGGAATTTCGAGGTTATCCTGTTGTTTCAGAGCCAAATTGATAAGTAATAGATATAGTTTGAATCGCTATACAAGTATGTGATTGGCGGTGTGATACGAAATGAGCACGTGTTTGGGTGGTAACATGCTTTGTGTCTCTTGAACTGATGACAACAAGACGTAAAATCACTTTAAATATAGCGCTAAACATTTACTAATTCATTTATTAGATATTGGCGAAAGCGTCGCAATATGCGATTAATTGACACAAAATGCTGTTCTTTCATTGGTCGAGAAATTACAGTAACAATAGTAAAGATTCTTGCCTTGTATTAAAATTTATCAGATATAGTTTTAGGCTATAGAATATGCGAAAATATCAGCTTACCTGACGACAGATTTTTCATGATTCCCGCCCCTGCAGCGTGGAACACAATATCCGCCCCATCGTTTACGTAGTGCAGATTGTTACGTGAATCAAACCCCCGGTAACCATGGATATACTCCAGCTGCAGCTCCTACAATTGATGCCGCACATACACATGAAACAAAGGTAAAATGTAGCACACTCCTGTAGCCTGATAACAATCTATTGCTTGTTAGGCGCATTGCGGGTATTTCATTGATGGAATGGTGAGCAGTGCAGATCCTGATCAGACTGTGCGGATGCACAGGTTGATTGGGATCTACACCGAATGTAAAACTCATAAGCCCCATTCCTCCAGTTACATCCACAAATGAAAAAATACACTGTTTACTAAGGTTTATAACTGAATCAGTAGTAATATTGTGTAATTTCTCCAGCACATGCAAAATTATGTCATTTTTTAGTAACCCAATATAATGGCATACCTTACAGTGAATATATAATAATTGAAATGTCAAAATGTTATAACATACTAAAAGGAACACAATTCTCAGTATTTTTGAATGACGCATGTACGTGATATAAAGTGAACTATCTCTAGACCCTGAGGTCACTATAAATAATAACATTTGACAAATGTGGAACTGGGAACTAGCTAATGCTATAACTTACCGTGACCTGAGTGCTCTTCTTCCGTTTGCCCCCGGCCGAGGGCGCGACCTCTGCTTTCTTCACCTTCGGGGGCTGGGGGGCGTTCCTACTCACTCCCGGTCTGTGATACACAACATTCAAACTGACATAAGGTGATCAGAATCATTTCCAATTCTATAATACAGGTGAAATGCTACCTTAGCGATATAAAAAAAATTCTCAACAAGAAATGTGTCTGTCGAATGCGGATGCCACCTGTAGCATATTTGAGAAACTGTGACAAATTGGTTAACCGAAAAGTGTGACGGACGGACAGACGGACAGACGGACAGACGGACATACGGACAGACGGACAGACGGACAGACAGACGGACGGTCCAAACACTATATGCCACCCGTTTCTTCGAAACCCGGTGGCATAATTATGAAAAGGCAGGTGTGGCACACATACCAACAAGAAACGAGGCAAAGCCATGAAGGCCAGGTTTTTTCCAAGCATAGACACTTGGATAACATAATTATACCCACTTTTTGTAGACTAGATGACCGTGGCCTGCATGTCGCGCCTTGGGGCGAGGCATGGACACTAAAAAAATAGATATAGTAGATGGAAAAACTTTAACGAAAAAACTTTAACCGGACACACGGACGTACGGACGGACGGACGTATGCCAAAATGCCGACGATATCGCGCTTTCCGCAAGCAGGTGCGACAATGATGATAAACACCCATATGAAGTATCAAGGTAATGGGTGAAGAAGTTGCAGAGATATAGTACACGAAAACACTTTAACAAAAAAATTCCAAGTAATTTGACCTTGACATTGGGCACAGGGGCCGCACAGTTGGGGGTTAGAATGAAAATATGGATGATGATAAACACCCATGTGAAGTTTCAAGGTAATGGGCAAAGCAGTTGCAGAGATATAGTATAACGAAAAAGTTTTAACCAAAAAATTTAACCAGACGTACGTTAAAAAGTTAACGTTGAAAATGGCTAAGTCAATTACGTAGAAATAATAAGTGAAGGTAAAAAAATGGTCACATGTTGGATAGTTGTATGTGGTAGGCACCCCTTGGTTATGAAGCTGTGAAAGTTTGGTGGTCCTAGGTGGTACAGTACCAAAGAAATGGACTTAAACACGAAAACTTAACATTGTAAATGCGAAAACTTAACATTGAAAATGGCTAAGTCGACTGCGCGGAAAAAATGGGTCAAGTTAAAAAAAAAGTACCATGTTGGATAGTGATATGTGGTGGGCACCGCTTTGATTATGAAGCTGTGAAAGTTTGGTGGTCCTAGGTGGTACAGTACCAAAGAAATGGACTTAAACACGAAAACTTAACATTGTAAACGCGAAAACTTAACATTGAAAATGGCTAAGTCGACTGCGCAGAAAAAATGGGTCAAGTTAAAAAAAAAAGTAACATGTTGGATAGTGATTTGTGGTGGGCACCCCTTGATTATGAAGCTGTGAAAGTTTGGTGGTCCTAGGTGGTACAGTAACAAAGAAATGGACTCAAACACGAAAACTTAACATTTATTGTGGACGCCGCCCGCCCGCCCGCCCGCCCGCCACCCACCCGCCCGCCCGCCCGCCCGCCCGGCTTTCGCCAATCCAATAGCTTGGATTTTTTTTCCAAAAACCTGGCTAATGAATGAAGTGTTGAAGTATTGAAGCGATTAAGCAACTTATGTAGATGATATGGCCAGTTTGAGAAACTGTGAGGAACTGGTTAACCAAAATTGTTTTGTTAAGTCATTTAAGTAACCTGGTGAAGGTCAAAAGGCGAAGGTCATATAAATTATGAAAAGGCAGGTGTGGCACACATACCAATGAATGAAATGTTGAAGTATTGAAGCGATTAAGCTCTTCGAAACCTGGTGGCATAACCGTTTCTTCGAAACTTGGTGGCATAATAATACAAGAAACGAGGCAAAGCCACGAAGGCCAGGTTTTTTTCCAAGCATGGACACTTGGATAACATAATTATACCCAATTTCTGTAGACTAGATGGCCGCGGCCTGCATGTCGCGCCTTGGGGCGAGGCATGGACACTAACAAAATAGATATAGTAGATGGAAAAACTTAACGAAAAAACTTTAACCGGACACACGGACGTACGGACGGACGGACGTATGCCAAAATGCCGACGATATCGCGCTTTCCGCAAGCGGGTGCAACAATGATGATAAACACCCATGTGAAGTATCAAGGTAATGGGTGAAGCAGTTGCAGAGATATAGTACACGAAAAAACTTTAACAAATAAATTCAAAGTAATTTGACCTTGACATTGCGCACAGGGGCCGCACGGTTGGGGGTTAGAATGAAAATATGGACGATGATAAACACCCATGTGAAGTTTCAAGGTAATGGGCGAAGCAGTTGCAGAGATATAGTATAACGAAAAAGTTTTAACCAAAACATTTAACCAGACGTACGTTAAAAAGTTAACGTTGAAAATTACGTAGAAATAATAGGTGAAGGTAAAAAAATGGTCGCATGTTGGATAGTTGTATGTGGTAGGCACCCCTTGGTTATGAAGCTGTGAAAGTTTGGTGGTCCTAGGTGGTACAGTACCAAAGAAATGGACTTAAACACGAAAACTTAACATTGTAAACGCGAAAACTTAACATTGAAAATGGCTAAGTCGACTGCGCGGAAAAAATGGGTCAAGTTAAAAAAAAAGTAACATGTTGGATAGTGATATGTGGTGGGCACCCCTTGATTATGAAGCTGTGAAAGTTTGGTGGTCCTAGGTGGTACAGTAACAAAGAAATGGACTCAAACACGAAAACTTAACATTGATTGTGGACGCCGCCCGCCTGCCCGCCACCCGCCGCCTGCCCGGCTTTCGCCAATCCAATAGCCTGGATTTTTTTTTAAAAAACCTGGCTAAAAAGTACAAATGTAAAGCTTACCTATCATTGTGTCTATATAATGTGTATTGAATGGACTTACCATATGTGTCAGGAAATCAACAGTTTCTATACCAGATATTGTAACAACAACAACAAATGAAGGCAATTTTGCTTTGGTATTTGATTCTGTCTATGAAATAAGCTTCCATATAAGGGTGAGGGCATACAATAAACAGTTCACACGCATCTTTAACATGCCCATGTTAGACGACTTAAACCGATTATCTTGCTCCACATGTTCGATAGTGTCAATTTGCATTTGTAAATAACTACTGGAGGTGAAATACTGTAGCTTGCAATTGCCATATGTGGCTGTGACTGGAGAAATGTGGTTTATGGGTTTTGCGACCAGTGTAGATCCAGATCAGCCTGTGCATCTGCACAGGCTGATCATGATCTGCACTGTTAGCCATTCCATCAATGAAACACCCGTCATGCTTCTAACAATCAATATGGATCATTATCAGGCTACAGGAGTGTGCTATTTGATCAGGAGCTATGCTGGTCATAAATGCCATAAGCCCTATTTCTCCAGTCATAGCCACATATGTGGTAAGGAAGAAAATCACAACCACTGCTGGAAATGTAAGATAATGAGTACGTACTTCTGCAAGTCCACCTTCTCCTGGAGATGAGGTTTAACCCCTTCCTTGTCGCGGATGGGGTTCGCGTAGATCTTCTGGCTATAGTCCATGTTCTTCTCCCGTTCCACGTCGCTGTCATACCCTGCAATGGAGATGTAACCAGTGAAGGACATATGTGACCAATGAAGCTCATAAATGACAGTGATGGACACATGTGACCAGTGAAGGACATAATTGTATGTGACCAATGAAGGACATAATTGTATGTGACCAATGAAGGACATATGTGACCAGTGAAGGACATATGTGACCAGTGAAGGACATATGTTACCGGTGAAGGACATATGTGACCAGTGAAGGACATATGTGACCAGACCAGTCAAGGACATATGTGACCAGTCGAAAGTCGACAAAATTTGCATAGCAAATGCGGAATTAAAGTCAGCATATGCTATGAAAATTTTGTCAACTTTCGATGTCCTTTACAGACTAGAAATGTGGCCTGTCGGCACACGAATGCCCCCGCTGGCAGCCAAAGAAAATGAGTTCAGCCTCGACCAATCAAACTTCCTGATTTTGAGCATGCAATGGAACACATGCTCATGTTAGGGAGACGATTTATATAAGCTTGCTTTCAAACCAATCCCTTTTGCATAATTCTATATATACTACAATTGATGCCTTACTTGTAAATTATATACAAACTAGAATTGTGGCCTGTCGGCACACGAATAACCATGCTGGCAGCCAAAAAAGACAAGACACATTTGAAAACACAGAGGGCCAGAGAAGCGTGGATTGGTCACAGCATGAAAGCAGACCATCAGAGCAATGGGTGTGTGAAATATCAAGCAGATCCATGCAAAGAAACAGACATTATAACACACTTACCATAGTTTGGAACACACCAAGTGACCCTGACCCTGGGCTTAGCGGGGGCAGGACCATCGTGCATTTTTTACAAGGCGGTAGAGGACCATTACAGCAATGTTTGTGTGAAATATCAAGCAGATGAGTGCAAGGAAACATAAATTATAAGACATTTACCCGAGCATTAAGGTTTCAAATGCATCAAGTATGTGACCATGAGCAAATAACATGGCGTGTCTCATATGTGACCAGTGAAAACCCTGATTATCATTTGTAATGATACATTGAATAAGCTGAGGAAAAATTACAATGTTAAGCGATTGATGATAATCGTTAATCCCGGGTGTCTGAAAAAAACACATTACAAGCGTGTTTTTATTATTCATTTGATTGACTGGATGATGACCAGTATAAGCCCTGACGCACAGGCTGATCTGGGCCTATGTCGAATGCACACATTGTCTATGGTCTATTTTCTGGGGCAAAATCAAAACAGATCTTCATTCAGCTTTTTGGACTCCTTGTGAACTCTAAAGACAGACAAAATGTTTTGCATACCATAAAAAAACAATAGTGGAAACATTTATTCCAGAATGGAATGACAAAATATATTGATACTGACCTCCCTCCTCCTCGGAGTCGGTGTCCGAGTCATCACTGTCGCCACAGCCGGCGGTGCGCGTCTCCGGGGAGATGTGGGTCCACACCATGACGGCTGTGTCCGCGCCGCCCGTCGTTATCACTTTCTTGTTGCCGTTGGAGAAGCGGATATTGGTCACATGGGCGCTGTGCCCCATGTACTTTTTGTACTTCGCAAACTGGCCCTGTGTAGGAAATTATACCTTGCAAAGTGTCCAAAGGACAAATGAGCTGGCCAAGGGAATACCCCTGTATGAAGGGAGCATTAACATTCAATATTAAAAAAAAAAAAATAAAAATTCCGTACAGAAATACAGTGTCCTGTTCTGTGGCAAGTCACCCTTACTACATCAGATCACAGTAAGATCTTCAAAACCCACAATACACATTTCTAGGACATTTGACATTTCGCCAGTGGAAAAATTGACCAAACTTCCCGAGATTGTTGATGATCTGTAGGCCTGTCTATTTTCTGATCGAGCTGCAGCGTGATAAGGTTCTATACAGTAAAACAGGTGGTTCATCGACTAAAATGTGAATAGTATAGACCCAGATCAGGCTGCACAGATGCAACATGTCTCCTGTCACAAACAACAATAATCCACACTTTTCAGATGATGGCCAAATATGTTATTTTCATACCTTTGCGGGGTAATTGAACAGCTTCACAAATCCAAAATCATCTGCTGTCGCAATGAGCCTCCTATCGCTGCTCATGCAGGTGGCGTTGATGTCAGTGACGTCACATTTGGGCGGCCACAATCCCTCACAGGTGACACCCAGCACCGACGTCCAGCTGTTCCAGTTGAACCGCTCTATTTCATCATTCTTCAGGGTGACACGCTTTCCACGAGGGGCCTCGAAAAACAGCTGTTCCTTGGCTCCGGAGTTCACAATCAATACCTTGCCTGGAACACATCGGCCACCAGCTGAGACAAGGTACCTTACTCTTTTGCATGTTCATTCAATACTAGAAAATGTGACCTGTCGACGCTTTGAGGGCCCCTATACGTGATTTGAGAAACTCTTACAAAAACTTCCAAAAAATAAATGGATGGACAGACAGACGGACAGACAGGGTGAAACCTATAGGCCACCGCCGAATCTTGGCGAGGCCCTAATGATTGTTTTACTAATTGTTTTACTGAATGACACTTCCGTGACTGAATGGCGAACATATTAAGTTCTGATCAGACTGCAATAATGTTTTTTGTCAACAGGCTGCCACCACATGATGTAAGGTTGACAAATTAAGGGCAAAGGAAGATAAAGATGTCTAACCAATTTTATATTTTACCATACCCAGAATCAAAGAGTGACAGTTTCCAGGAATGTTAAGCACATGGTGCATGCCAGGATTATCCCCAATTCAAACAGATAAACAACATAGGATATATAGAGGATCTCAAAAAAATTTCCATTTGATATGAGATTTATGAAACGAGTCACGCACAATTTATGCACAGAGTCTCTGGCGAGGTGCATAAAATTGCTGACGAGTTGCATAAATCTCACATCAAATGGAAAATTGTTTGGAGTAACGTTAGAGCATAATACGAATATGTAATTAGGGTGTTGCTGCCAGCCAATCAAATTCGCTGCAGGTGTTATTACACGTGTGTCATAACATATTTATGAAATGGGTTACAACACGTCATAACAAGGTTTTCATGTGATAAGACGAATAATGACATTGTTACATGAAACATACCCCCTCTCAAGGCCTACAAATTAAACATAAATTCCAAGTCCAACTCAGCTACCTTGACATTGAGAGTCGGACCTGACATGCAGATACACATTGCTCCTAAATATTATCACAATTAAGAAAGAGGCTAAAAAGTTATTACGTAAGAAAAATAAAATGCATTTGCTCAACACCTTTAACCCTTTCAACACCACAGGCATGTATAGTGGTATTGGCAAATAGTGTAGATCCAGATGAACTGGCTCGTGTGAGCCGTCTCATCAGGATCTGCACTTTTGCAAGTAATTTACACATTTTTGAGAACAAAAACACCCCCTTTTCATAAATGGACTAGCCTGAAAATCATTTTGTGACGATTGGATTGGTCCGGAAATTAACATATAAAATTCCATTCCAGTTATTTAGGGGTGTAACGGTCAAGTGCTAAAACAACATTGATGCTAAATATGATCGCTATCCGTACCTTGTTTATCCCAGTCCACGTGAGTGATGTAGCTGGAGGCCCCCTTACAGGTGCCAACCCGTTTCTGGCCCAGAACGTTGTAGATGTCCACAATGTTGTCATGGGATGCCACAGCCAGGTACTTGCCTGGATCTGCAACAAGAATCATTGATTGGTGGAAGTTGATCAATTGATTGATTCGGGTTCAACTACTTTCCTATGGGATACCGATTCACAAGTAGCAGCATTTCTTAATTTTTAAACATGTTTTCACAAACGTATATGTTGTGATGGTGCAAGTGTGTAGTCATAGCAAATACAGTGGAACCTCCATCATAATACAGGCAAGTGAACATTCAAAGACATGAATGTGGGCTTTGCAAACAGGAAAACACATTATCATCATAGATACATGGAAATAAGATCCATCATATGTTTAAGAAAGTTTACGTTCAGAAATGTGCTACTATACATCCATAAATATTATAAGTGTCGTAATGCCAATGGTCATCAATCAGTCTGCATTTTTTTCTGTGACTGAAGACCTTCATATAAACGGATTTCTCCATTATTGAGACAGCAGATTATTAACAATTGGTTACCTGGAGAGAATTTTATGTCTGCAATCTCTTCTTTCCTGTGGTGGAATGAAGTAACAGCTTGCATTGTTCCCGAGTTGAGCACAGAGAAACTACCTGCAATAAATAATGTGTGCCATTTAGCACAGATATAATATGCCATGCCTTCACTCCTTTTGGAAGTATTTGTGTAGATTAGGTATAAAGTAAACTAGAAATGTGGCCTGTCGGCACACGAATACCCCCACTGGCAGCCAAAGAAAATGAGGAATTTCGATAGGTTTGACCTTTGACCTTCAACTGTGACCTTGGACGTAGGTGCATGGTTATTGATCGTGACACACCTTCTCATCATGAGAAACATTTGTGCCAAGCCATTTGATAATCCATGCATCGGTGTAGAAGATATAGAGCGGAAGGGAATTTCAATAGGTTTGACCTTTGATCTTCAACTGTGACCTTGACCTTGGACATAGGTGCATGGTTATTGATCGCGACACACCTTCTCATCATGAGAAACATTTGTGCCAAGCCATTTGATAATCCATGCATCGGTGTAGAAGATATTGAGCGGAAGGGAATTTCAATAGGTTTGACCTTTGACCTTCAACTGTGACCTTGACCTTGGACGTAGGTGCGTGGTTATTGATCGCGACACACCTTCTCATCATGAGAAACATTTGTGCCAAGCCATTTGATAATCCATGCATGGGTGTAGAAGATATAGAGCGGAAGGGAATTTCCAACAGACCGACAGACCGACAGACCGACAGACCGACAGACCAACCGACAGACCAACCGACAGACTGACTCCTATATACCCCCAACAAACTTTGTTTGTGGGGGTATAATAATTTAAAACTTTGAAAAGGTTAAGCTTTTGTATCCAATATTAGTGTCTAAATTCTAGTAAGATTTTCGCAAGTATTACTGATATTCTATTCATGTGAGCACATGCAGATCAGACTTAAAATGAGCCCGATCTTATTAAATTGTGGTCCATGCGACAACTGAACCAGTAAATCAGAGTATATGTAGAAATGTTTGCTTTTTTAATCTTAAATTTGACCTGGAGACATTTCTACGACCTGTTAACTGAATTAAAATCACAGTTGGAGATTTGGTCTTGACACAATACAGTCATGCTTGCAACATACATTTGTCTAGTATTCATGTTCAGAACTTTCAAAGGATTGCTTGATACTTGTAATTTTGTACAAATATAGCATAGTACCGTAATAATCCTAACTATTGGGACACAAATTGCATCCAAATACATTGCTATCGTGCTACCAGTACTACCAAATTAACCCTAAATATTGGCATACTAACTGTTGTAGGGAAACCATATATTTTTATGTATTTCCCCAAATAAATGGTGTCTGAATAGTTAGGGTTATTACGGTAGTGTATTTTAATTAGAGGAAAGTAAAAGTTATATAAATACATAACAGAGTGAAAACCAAGCCTTATTATTTTCAGAAATAGAAAATCCTATTCTTTAACCTTACCATCTCGGAATCCGACGGCGAGAAACTTCCCATCTGGAGAGAAGTCGACACACCTGGCTGGCTTGGGCAGGACGGAGTGGTTGACCATCTTGTGGGCGTCCGAGATGTCCCAGACACGGAGCGTCTTGTCGTCGCTGACCGTCACACAGAAGTCCTTGTTGCCATGGACCGCCAGACCCCAGACTTCCCCATCACTGTGGCCCTGTGGGAGATCGATAGGTTGGGGTTTTATGTCTGTTCAATGGTACGGTCATATACAGGCGGGAATACACATGTCTGGGCAAACACTGGACATTCAGCACTAAAATTACAATAAAATATTTCAGCACTGGAAGACTACTCACAGCTCAGCCTCAACCAACCAAACTCAGTTCTCATGCTCAGAAAGTTTCATAAGCACAGGATCTAAGAAAATTCTTGAAATTTGAACATGAAATCAGGCAGTTTGATTTTGAGCATGAGCAAAGGGTACATACTCAGAAAGTTTTGAAAGCTCAGTCCCGTTACAAAAACACACATTTTGTTAATTTTGCAACCAATCCAACTGTCCCAAAATGGTTTTAATACTAGTTCATTTACGAAAAGGGGGTATTTTTGGTTCTCAAAAATATGAAAATTACTTTCAAAAAGTGCAGATCCTGATGAGACGGCTCGTTACGAGCCGGCTCATCTGGATCTGCACTTTTTGCATAAACCGCTATAGCGGGATTTCTGGTTCAAAGGGTTGATTGATTGATTGATTGATTGATTGATTGATGATGATCTGCACTGCTTGCATAAGTCGCTATAGCGGGCTTTCGGGTTCAACAGGTTAAACTGAAACACCCAATATCCACCATTTTCCGACTTCCAGTATTACCTGCGAGAGGAGAGTAATGGGTCCTCCTTTATCCACTTCCAGGATCTCCCCATTTCTGGTTCCTACCAGAATCTTCCCATGGCCCAAAACGACTGCTCGAATAGCCGGCGAATCCTTGATAAGCAGACCATTCGATACGGAAGACAGGTTTTCCTGCTTTAAGGTGTATGTTTTCAGGCATCGCTCAAAGTGGTCGTCCCACAGACCAATCACACCATCCTTCCCACCAGTCACAAAACCCTGGAATTAAACACAGAAATGGTTGGCTGGTACTGTAAACCACAGAATGTGGAAAATGTACGCTCTTGTCTGCTGTTTTTTTTATATTTCGTCTTCTTTCTCAATAAAAACACGGTTTGGCAGCACTTTAGAATCAATGTCAAAGCATGTTTTTTTACGCGAAAAATGGAAAATAAACAGCAGACAATATTTAATTTGGCATTGTATGGGTTAACAAATTACACTCAGAGTATACACAATTTTACTGATGGACAAAACAACTAAAAAAATCCTATATCTTCATAAAAGTATCTATTTGACCAGCTTCGTATTGACATAATAATGAATACACATATCTCTCACCTTGTCCAAGGAATGCATGGCCAACAGTGGGCCATCATGGGCTTTGGTTGTCTTCTGTAGTTTGCTGCCCGACCAGACGTACACACTGCCGTCTGCTCCACCGGAGTACACAATGTCGTCTGCCTTCCCGAACGCCAAACACAGCATGTCACAGTTCTTGGCCACGTTACCGAATGTTCCCCGACTCGACGTGAAGCCGCCACCTTAAAAACATCATCAATGAGAATTGATTGACTAATAATTCCAGCACAAAAATATTTACACAATTCCCTAACATTTGATTGGCCGGTAGCAAGTCTCTGTCAAAAATGTATATCCCAATAAACTCCCATGCCAAACTACTTTCCGTAACCATGAGGCGCAGTTAAAATAATTCTTAAGAAAACGGAAAATAAACACATTTTCTTGATGAATTTATTTCAAATGCTGGAATTATAAGGAATGAATGGCCTTTTTGTGGAATTTATCGGGGATATAAACTGGGAAAAGTCGCGGGAATACTGGACGAGGCCTTCCGGCCTTCGTCCAGTATTCCCGCGACTTTTCCAAGTTTATACCCCGATAAATTCCACAAAAAGGCCATTCATTCTAATTTCCTATAGCATATCCGTATTGACTTGAGCCAGGCTCAGGTATGACAACTTTCACTCCTAACTAACCGGCACAGATTTGTTCATGCTAATTTTTGGACTAGTTCATTAATCATGTGACAACTATTTTTAATTAAATCTGAAAAATGCTGTGACAAATACTGTAGATATTGATGAGATGGCTCATACTCATCTGAATCTACAGTGTTTGTAAATGTTGGCTTTATAATCTGAAGGGGTGAAAGGATTAAGTCCCCTATTGTCTGCATTTCGATGGATTTGAATTGAATTCCGCATTAATTTTTGTAAATTTTAGATGTCAATTGCGGAAAATATGACTCATTTTCTACATCAATATCGTTAAATATCACAATATGACACAGGAGGTAATTCCATATAATAGTGTTACAAAGTGTATCATCTACAGTACATGTATTCTCATTTTCTCATATTTTGCTTCACTAAGTCTTGAATTACCAAACTGGTATAAATTGAATAGTGTCACAAAATGAACGCCAACGAAAAGCAGACAACAAAATATGCTACATATTGCAAGGGTTAAAGCATCTATTTGTACCTGTTTGCGTCCAGAACTTGATGTGTTTTACTCCGACAGTGATAAGTTTGTTGTTGTCAAACAGATTCCACCTCACCACAAACGTCTTGTCTTTGTGGCCCCTGCAACATACATTTGAGACACGCCATGTGATTTTATGTTCATGAAATATATTTACAGAAACTGTGATATTTTTTTTTAAAATGACATCGAAAGATGACGACATTTTCATATCAAATGCAGAATAGAATTCCGCATTTGTTATGCAAATTTCGTCAACTTTCAACGTCATTTACGAACATGCTGTTAGGTACAAAATCACATGGAGTGTCTCATTTGTGGACACCATTAATAGGCAGAATATGAATACCATTGTCTGCTGATTTTTCCTGAAAGTCAATATAGGGTGACCTTGGGAGACCTTTAACCAATGTTGGGAGTGTTATTCTACTTTACTAATAATAGTAAGGGAGGTCAGAATATTTGGTGAAAATTCAGTGACACAGAATCACATATATTACTATTAGTTAAAGTCATTTTACATGTCATATGGTTACATTATACGTTTGAAATAGATGTAATGATGCTTTATTGAGAATAGGGTGAAACAGCCAATGGGGTTGCTGTACCTTGTAGAAGCAAGTTTTTCCCCTTTCTTCCAGTCCCACACTACGATCATGTGATTATCGTCAAGGCCAACGGAGGCCAACTTCCTGCCATCAGCTGAAAATACAAGACACCATATATGGCTGTACCTGGAGAAATGGAGATTATGGCCTTTAACCATTTCAACACTACAGACCTCTTTTGCGATGTTTGCAAACAGTGTAGATCCAAATGAGCCAGCTCGTAACGAGCCATCTCATGAGGATCTACACTTTTTGTAAATAATATTTAGAGAAAAAACGCTCCCTTTTTATAAATGGAATTGTCTGAAAATCATGTTGTGGTGATTGGATTGGTCAGAAAATTAACACATCACAGTCCATTCCAGTTACTTAGGGTTGAAAGTGTTAATTGAATGCTAGTCGGTACCAATGATTACAAAACTTCATAACACTTCCCAATGAAATTATTAGTGTTATGACCACTCAATGAGATGATTTAAATGTTAATGACGACACATACTATTGAGGAGAGATAAGAAATGTTATATATGCATAAATGCATGGATAGCTGTCAGGGTGAATACTTCAGGCCCTGATCTGAATTTGCAGGCTGGTCTAATGCTGCACTGATCAGAATTGTGAAGAATCTTTTTTCTCGTGACCAGTAACGTAACATATGCGTAACTAACAAAGAATTATCAATGTGAGTTTTTCGCACTCGGGTTGCTTGAGTTTCACCCGGGAGTTACAACGAAAAACGATCATTAAATGCTCCGAGTGGCCAAAGCCTACAGTATTTAATAATAATGACCGCCTGTCATCCAGTTGTTATGGGACACGAAACAACAACAAATTAAGATAGCAATTAAATAAAAGTTGAAAATTATCGCACTCAACAACGGTAGCAATCAAACTTGATTAACAAGAAATCACATTTCATGGACAGGTAGAGCGCGGCTCGACTTTTGATCGTGATAAATCGGACTCGGAGGTGTGAAAATTAGCCAACCACAAACTTCGACAAAACTTTTGAGCCATTGTATAGCAAAATAGTGAGAAATGTGTCCGCGGGACTTGAAAAATGTTTTGAGGATCACTCTTTTCGAGGAGTTGCATTTTGAGCCATCACATGTAAAATACATATAGGGAAAATTATCGGGACCACTGTACATGTATATGCAAAATGGAGAATCTCAGTATGAAGCATGTTAACACGCACATGGAATGTTTTCCATTTAACTCACGGGTAGCATTATGTGTAATATGAGTAACACAAGTATCACTCACAGAAGGAGTGATCCAACTCGCACTAAGAAATTACCAAACTTGTCTCATTTGAAATTAACCCAAACTGTGTGGTGGGTTACTAGAGTTCCGACTCAAATTGGATCCTGCTATGCTGATTCCAGTAGCCTATTTCACCAACATTGCAAAGTATACTTATCTAGCAAAGTATACTTTGAGGGAGTAATCATTTATTTTTCCCAAAATGCATTATTTCATATAGAACTAATCACTGCATATATTTGATGATTAAAAGTATGCAGACTTATTATACTGAATTTATTACATTATCACAGCCAAAATGGCTGTGATAATGTAATAAATTCAGTATAATAAAAATTAATCAATTTATCCTTAAATTGAAAAGTTCTCCCTCAAAGTACACTTTGCTAGATAAGTATACTTTGCAATGTTGGTGAAATAGGCTACTGGTAACTCCAGGTAAACACAGGAGTTGCAAGGGAAAACGCCCAAGGATCAGTAAAGACAAAGAAAATATGTTAATCATTCATTACAAGCTTTCATAAGATGTGCAAAAATACCAGAAAAGTCCACAGCACAGATGCCCCTCTCGTGTTGACCTTTCAGCACAGAGACGGCCGTCATTGTTTCTGTGTCCCAAACATGAACTGATGGCTGCCTGCCAACCTGCAAGAATAAATAGAGGATTTTGCATGAGTGATGATTTAACATTATATTTATTAACCCTTACACCCCTAAATATCTGGAATGGATTTTGTTATGTTAATTTTGAAGCCAATCCAATCATCACACAATGCTTTTCAGACTACACGTAGTCCATTTATGGAAAGGGGGTATTTGTTGTTCTCAACAATATGAAAATTACTTCCAAACAGTGCAGATCCTGATGAGACGGCTCGTTACGAGCCGGCTCATCTGGATATGCACTGTTTGCATAAACCGCTATAGCGGGCTTTCGGGTTCAAAGGGTTAAACAAGTTACTGATTTCATAAGAAACTCGGCTATGTCGAGTTGAAATCAGTCAACAAGTTTAATAAATATCATATTAAATCAACACAAATGCTAGATTCTGTTTATTGCATAAGCTAAGAAGCATTACTTAAATCTGTGCTGATCACCCAGCATGTTTTCTGTAGCGGTCTTATGTGCAGAATTATGATTTTTATTACACTGTGTTATCACACTGTGAAAGTCCATTCCATGCAATAAAATGTAAATAAATGTAAATAGTGCACATAAAATTATATTTTGCGATGCCCCTGGAGGTGATTGAGACGTAATAAGAGATGTTCAAAGAAAACAATGCTGGCCATAGTAAAGACCCTGACACTTGTGATACAAATGTTAAAGAGTTCATCAATGGAAACGGAAAATATAAGTACCTTAACCCTTTCAGTACTAAAGACCTCTATCCCAATGGTTGCACTGTAGATCCAGTTGAGCCAGCATAATGAATCCATTCCAGTTACTGTATTTATTCTAATAAATGCCACTGGGCTGTGCAGGTTAAAGTTGTTAGTGCATTATTATGAACAAAAAATAAACACGAAAATTTGATGTTTGAAATTCACCGTGTAATAATTCCAGCACAAATATATTTAGACAATTCGCTAACATTTGATTGGTCCGTAGCAAGTCTCTGTCCAAAATTTATATCCCAATAAACTCCCATGCCGAACTACTTTCCATAACCGTCAGGCGCAGTTAAATTTTTTAAGAAAACGGAAAATAAACACATTTTCATGATGAATTTATTTCAAATGCTGGAATTATAAGGAATGAATGGCCTTTTTGTGGAATTTATCGGGGATATAAACTTGGAAAAGTCGCGGGAATACTGGACGAGGCCTTCCGGCCTTCGTCCAGTATTCCCGCGACTTTTCCAAGTTTATACCCCGATAAATTCACAAAAAGGCCATTCATTCCTATAATAATAATACAATATATTTATGATGAAAACTATGGGAGGGGGCTTCTATTAGAACAAGAAATCAGTAACACTGATGGATGTATCCTTCAAAAACTTTTTAACTAAAAAACCTTTCACGCACATTTGACTTTGACATTGAGCTCAGGGGCCACATGTGTGGACCACAGAATGAAAATATGGATGATGACTAAATAGCATATGAAGTTTCAAGCCAATCCGACTTACGGTTACATAGATAATAGGTACCCGAAAACTTTCACACAGACCGGGTGGCGACTGTATGTACCTTGAACATTTCCGGGATACATAATAAATATGGTACTGTAGACAGAACAATGCACCCACCTGGCCAGTAGCGATAAGATCTTTCAGTGGGTGGATACACAGGCAGAGAATGTCGTCCGTATGTCCGAGGTAGAACCGCTGGGTGTTCTTGGTTTTATCGTAGAGTATACCCGCTGCCGCCACGTGGTACACTATCTCTCCACTCTGGGTGTAAAACAGGTTATTTCTGCAGTCGTAACCACGGTAGCTGAAATAGAAATTGGACTGATAATTATCACATATATACATTCACTGGTGCTGCACTACTGTGATGTGCCAGCGTTAAATGTTTAACATCGTAATATACACCTGTTACCTAAAGAAATTTCACTCAGCTCTACTTAGAGCTATCGCTTAAACACATTGTTTGGCTAGTAACCGGGTTCTTGTGCAGGTTACTAGATGAAAATGGGTTTATGCAGCATCCTGTGCAAGTAGCTGATTAACTGGATCAATACCAGGCTGCAAAAATCATGAAAAAGCAAACTTCATTAAAATTTCACAACTCCAAATTTTCATCTAGGTTTACAACAATAGTTACAGTGCACATATAATTACCTGTATTAACAGAGATGACACATTAGCTGTAGAATAATATAACACAACACATTCTGTCTATAGACAGGTAAAGAAATAGTAACAATAACAAGAACAAACAATAATTACAAGTTACTCTGAGAAAATCAAAATTTGTGAGCAATGGGCTCTACCATAACAAATTCAAGTAGGCAAAGATGTAAAAAAATATTATACATGCAATTTACTATATATTGAGCCAGTTTGTTTTGTGACACCCCTCTATATAATAGAATTTCTTCATTGTTAATACGAGACTAGTGTCTGTTGTCAAGTATATCAGGGGGTCGTTTCACTAAACTTTGTACGACTAAAATGTTTATAAGTGCAAATTTAGGAACGTCTTGAAAGTTCAATTGATGGATTTACATGTATTGAGCATAGGCAGCCTATGCTCAATAAATGTAAATCCAATAATTGTTTACAAGAAAACATTGTTAATGTGAAATTTACAGACTATCATAATTGTGCACTTACGAACACTTTAGTCGTACAAAGTTTAGTGAAACGCCCCCCTGATATACTTGACAACAGACACTGTGAAATTTACAAACTAGGTATCATAAGTTTGCACTTACAAACATTTTAGTTGTACAAAGTTTAGTGAAACGCCCCCCACCAGGTGAGGCTAGGAAATGTGCAGCAATTCCAGGCTGGCCAAGCAATTCCTACCATTTCCAAAATGAGTCTCTTAAACTTGACATTAGTGTTTTATATTCCAAAATCTGCAAGTGTAAAGTTATTTTTAATAGAAGGAAATTGCTTTCATTACGCTTACGTAATTCGTTAACATCATGTGGCGTTGTTCGACCAACATAATTTATACATTGTATCAGTGTCAACATCTGATACAACAATTTGTTATTGGTCAGTGTGTATTTGTTCAATATAGCTTCCTCTTTGAATTGGACATGTTCTTAGACGTGGATGTAACTGGAGAAATGGGGTTTATGGGATTTGTGAGTAGATCCTGATCAAATAACATACTCCTGTAGCCTGATAACAATCTGTATTATTGGTTAGAAGCATGACGAGTGTTTCAATGATGGAATAGCGAAAAGTGCAGATCCTGATCAGACTGTGCAGATGCACAGGCTGATCTGGATCAACACTGGTCGCAAAACCCTATTACACCAGTCACAGCCACAAATAAACAAATTAATCAAACTTCTGCAAGCAAAAAGGTACAAAATTGCAACTGTGATCATTACTGAACAAAACATTTGTACACACCTGAAATTGCTGAATTAATACGGTGGCAATTCTTGAAATTTCAACATGGGACCATGAAAATACAGAAATAGGTTGAACATGAGGAAGCATTGTCAAGCGGCTGTGTTGCAAACATTAGAATGGAGGCATGTGGTGTTGAATGAACTCTGATAAAAATCTACAGCAGCCACAAACTTAATAAGGGCTTTTTATCATTATGACAGGTCACAAATTCTGACGATTCCTGCAATTTACCCTTCCAACCCTACATACCCAGCATGGAATACGCCATTTTAATTTTCAGACTATTCCATTATTCAGAAAAAGGTAATGTCATAAAAACATAGAAAACATCCACAAATAGTGCAGATGCTGATGAGACGGCTCATTATGAGCCGGCTCATCTCGATCTACACTGTTTGCATACATTGGGATAGAGGAAAGGTGATAGGGTTTAATGTCTCAGCACAGCTAAGGTCATATAGAGACGGGGCCTCGATTTCGTGTCTCATCTCACAAATCAAAATCCTATGAAACTGGTTTTTCATGCCTATGGCAGACAATGAACAATGTGGAAGTGAATAGGTTCAATGTCCCAGCAACAGGTAAGGTCATGTAGAGACGCGACCTCAGTTTAATGTCTCATCCGAAAGGCCAGAGAGCAGGCATTGAAACCACGACCTTCAGAACTGGATTCCAATGATCTACCCATGTACAGATTATCAAGCATTTAGGACAGTCTGTGTCCTGTGGTGTTGAAAGGAATAAACGACATACCCATGGATAAACTCGAGTTTCAGGCTATCAACAGGGCCGCACTTCCTCTTCTGTCCGGCCCCCAATTCCTGCTTCATGAGTTTCTTCACATTGACGGTGTCCTCGCGGTACAACGATCGCTGGTACGATGTCTGCTTCTCTTTCTCAAGGTCGGAATCCAGCTGGCCCACGTCGGACAGATCCGAATCACTTTCCTCGCTGTTCGAGTCGATAAACCCTGAAATAAACATGAACGTGGTGATGATCAGATATCCAGATACTGGTGAATTTGAAATCAAAGAGTAAAGTACTGTTTAGACACAAAGCTTATCTGAAGCTCAGGCTGATTACTTCTGGGTCATCGACTGATAAATGACATTTGATTATTTTAGCTCAGTCTTAGCTAATTCAGAACATGTCAGACATTCAAAACAAATTGGCAGATAACCACAGCTTACGGGGCTCACAATAAATACCTGTACATTCGTCATTGGTAAGTTGAAATCCAGTTGGGCAAGTGTAGACTGCATATTATTTGATTTAAACAATATTGTATCTGTTTTCATCATGTAGATGAACATGCATACATACATAACACAATAGTAGAATACATACACAGGATCAGAAAATAAGCTTTCTAAAAGTCTCCAGAATCTGGATAACAGCAAGGATATGGAGTAGATGGCGGCATGTAATGAAGGTATGTTATATTCTGGTTAACATTCTTTTAATTGTTAGTCCCTACAATTATGAACGAGGTGTTCGTATGATGCATGTGATTTAAAATGGTCACTCACCCGAAATAGCCACATTGGTCAATTGGGCACGCGCTATTTTTTGTTTCTAACAATGAATTTATGGTGAAAAAAAATCGATACATGTAGAATACAAATATATAATTTGTCTAGCATTATAAGATCGTATCTACACCTTTTTTAAATGGCACTTATGGCTTTCTAATTCTAGACCATCAATATAGATTCAGCTACATCTATATATTAATTTTAACAGAATACAACATTGACAATAGGTGCAAAAACATAGTGTTGTGGATAATTTCCATTTACTGATGTAGCCTTACCATGTTGCGGGTCATAGTCGTCAGTTTTACCATCCTGAAGGTACTTCCACTGGAAGACTGCGTGGTCTCCGCCGCCAGTCGAGATAACGCGATGTTTGTCGGACGAAAACCTCACGTTGGTCACATGGGCAGAGTGGCCGAGGTACTTCCGGAACTTCGCTCCTGTTGTATGGGACAAATGAAATTAATGGGGTTTAACGTCCCAGCAACATCTATGGCATAAATGAAACTAACCCTTAGACCGCTATCTTATTTTTTTTGTCGTCTGCTGTTTATTTTCTATTTTCCATTTTTATCATTTACAACATGCTTTGACAGCACTTCAGAATCATTTCCATTCTGAAGTGCTGTCAAACCATGTTTTCATTGAGAAATAAGGCAATATAAACTAGAAAATGTGTTCATTGAACACGGATGCCCCACATATCGCTTTGATAATAAATGAGGTCAAATTGCAAGTGAATTTTTTTTTTTACCTGAGCGTTAAAGTTTTTGAAGCACCAAGTATGTGATCTTGACCCTGGGCTTGGTGGGGGCAGGACGAACGTGGATTTAGCAAAGGGCGGTAGAGGACCATTAGAGCAATGCGTATATGAAGTATGAAGCTGATCCGTGAAAGGGAACAGAAATTATAAGATATTTACCCGAGCGTTAAAGTTTTTGAAGCACTAAGTATGTGACCTTGACCCTGGGCTTGGCGGGGGCAGGACGAATGTGGATTTGGCACAGGACAGTAGAGGACCATTAGAGCAATGCGTATATGAAGTAAAAATCAACGGCAGACGACAATTGTTGTGAGTAGCAGTCTAAGGGTTAATGGGGTTTAACGTCCCAGCAACATCTATGGGATAAATAAAATGAAGTTGTAGAGTTTTTACTATATGATTGATTTCAAATAAGAGCTAACAACACTTTCTCTCCAGAACAACTGGCTCGCACTTCTCAATGTTAATTTTAACCCTTCGAATGCGGGGAACAAAATTGTCGTCCTTTGTTGTTCTTATGTTTTGTCTTCTTTCTTAATAAAAACATGGTTTGACAGCACTTTAGAATTATTTCCAAACATGTTTTGATGGCACTTTAGAATCATTACCAACGGATATTGATTCTGAATGGTTGTTTAAACCATCTTTTTGATGCAAAAAATTTAAAATAAACATAAACAGCAGATGACAAAATTTAATTCAGCATTGTAAGAGTTAAGACAACCCAGGATTGATGTTTTGCAAGTAATCCTAAAATAGTGCAGATCCTGATGAGACATCTCGTTACAAACTGGCTCATCTGAATCTACACTGCTTGCAAGCAATTTTATTATACATGTAGTTGGTGCAGTTGAAAGCACATCAATTAAGTGCTGTTTTGTCACTACAATCATTTGGCACATGCCATGCCAAGTTATTACTTAAAATATTTGATGCACAGATGGATAGACAACGGCACATCGATATGGCCACCCCCATGCAAAGTGGGGCATAATGATTAAAACCATATATACCATGTAAACTGTGACATAATACTTTTGGTTGAAATATTAGTTTAAACTGTTGTTCCAAAGCAATGAGGCAGTATTCGTTGTAACTGAGAAATGGGACAAATGACATATCGATGGTCTAGTAACATAAGGTCATACGACCTCATGTTACTAGACCATCGATATGTGACCAGCGTGGACCGGAATCCGTACAGCGTATGCAAACAGTCTATTCCAGATCTGCATTGTTTGCCATCCAGTCAGTGAAACACCTGTCCTGATTCTACTAAACAATATACAGTGAAACCTCTCTAAATCAGACACCCTGGGAGGTCCCCAGGGTGTCCGGATTTGAGAGGTTACACTGTAATTCAGGCATTTGATTATTCTGAGGCACAGTTATGTGCTATGCGATCATGAACAGACATTATCACCCAAGATAAATGACCAAGAAACTCATCAAAAATAAGATCACAGATGTTTTCTTGGTGTCCGGTATAGAGGGGTTCCACTTTATCCCGTCAACACAGAGCGTACGTGCCGTGAAACACGGTGCCGTGAAACATTTTTGATATCCAGTCAATACTATTTTTGCATTTTACAGCCATTTGTAGGTGTTGACGCGATAAATAGAATAGTAGGTTAGTGCCGTGAATGGGAAAAAATATCTGGCGCGGCACGGAAACGGGATGTGCTCGGCATGGCCTCGCCCATCACGTTTCCTGAGCCTTGCCAGATATTTTTTCCCATTCACAGCACTAACCTACTATTCTCTATGTATATCATTATCTGGCTGCCAGAGACTGATAGGAGACCAAGGAATACATTCTCAATGAAAGTGTATGTTGTGACCATTCATTTGAACCGTCTCGATGAGATGGTTCAAATGGTGGTCGCAACATATACTTCTGAGTGCATAGAAGGAAAGTACAAATGTATTTAAGATTTTCGGCAAAAGTAATGGCGTATCCTCTGACAGTATGAAAAGGGTCAAGGAGACTGAACACTAAATAATGAGTGATTTACCGTACTAAGTAACCTGGATTTACAGCTTGCAAACATCAACATTGTAGTCTATACTATACCTTTTTTCAGGCTGGGAAACTTGAACAGTTTGACGAGACCAAAGTCGTCACCAGTAACGATCACACTCCCATCAAAGTTGGCATCAACGGCGTTTATGTCATTTGTATCCGTGTACTTCTCCCAGATTCCATTTACTTCCTGTCCGAGTACACCGGTAAATGATGCCCAGTGTATTGCAGATATTTCTTCTTTATTTGTCAACTGCTTGCCTGCTGCAAGTACATGCAACAGTTCACACAACATTCTGTTACACTGGTCATAGAGATGACATTAACATGATACCAAAACTTGATGACAAAAAAAACTAGATGGTCGGTAAATCCGACAAATGCTGCATGACGACGACTGGCTTGAAATTCCAAGTCCTTGACCCTAGGTATTGGTGTAGTATGCTTATTAATCACAATACATGGTGATCAATGTGCATATGATGTTTCAAGTTGATATCGCAAGAGGTCACAGAAAAACTTTAACGTAAGCTTTAACAAACAAAATTCCAAGTCATTTGACCTTGACCTTGGGCTGCTGGGCAGCATGGGTAGGGCATACAATGAAAATATGGATGGTGATCAATGTGTATATGAAGTTTCACGTTGACATCCAGAGTCACAGAGATATAGCAATTTGAAAAACTTTAAAGTAAAACTTTATCAAAAAATTGGGGGGGGGGTTTGGGGGGGGGGGCATAAAAATAAGCAAATAGAAACTAGACATTTGTCATTTGAGAAAGTCGTACAAAATTTTGGAAGTAATAAAATGCCACCATTTTGAAGGTCACAAAGGTAAAGGTCATGTCATTGGTGATGTTATTACGTCACACATGTTCAGGTGAATGAAGTGTCCAAATATTAAAGCAATCCTTCAAGTAATATTGAAGATATAACATGATGGAGAAACTCTTACAAACTTTTCGACGTAACAAAATGTCTAAGTGTTTCAGCACCATTTCAAAGGTCACAAAGGTCAAGTCATTGGTGGTGCGAGTGCGTCACACATGTTCAGGTGAATGAACTGTCCCAATATTAAGAAATCCTTCAAATATTATTGAAGATATTACATGATGAAGAAACTTTTACAAACTTTTTGATGTACATGTACACGGACGACGTACTGACGCAATATGCCCCCCTTGCTATCACATAGGGGGCATTAAAAATGTAAAATCAGAAGAATAAATTAGGCCATTCTCTAGCCTGAATAGTTGTCCACTTGCAAATGTCACATGGTTATTACAATTCCCTTGAATGGCCAAAGAGAAACTATGTATTATTGTATAATTAACTACCTAGCATTTTGAAAATCAAATTATCACCACATAATCTACTTACTCGGCATTTTGAACACCAATCTCTCGGCAGCGCCGCTGTTCGTCTGTAGATATTTACTGTCGGTGGACCAGTCGATGTGCGTGATGAAACTGGAGCTACCAGAGCAGGTACCCACGTGCTTGTAGCGCTGATCCTTGGAGTAAATGTCGACAAAATTGTCGTTGGATCCGACCGCGAGGAATTTGCCGCAGGGCGAGTACTTCATCTCGTGTATCACCTCCTTCCGATCCTTAATGTGGATCACTTCGGACAGGTCCCTGCAATGGCAGAATGGTGTAGTTCGGGTCCCGGGCATTTTCCACAATTATAGATCTTGGCAATTTTGCACATTCATGTTGTATAGAATTTTATAACAGTATATGCCCTGATCAGATTGCGCAATGCGCAGGCATGAGTGTATTCCAAATGCTCATATATATTAAGTGTCCAAATATTGACGCAATCCGTCAAGTAATTTCGAAGTTATACCATGATGAAGAAGCTTGTACAAACTTTTTGACGCAAACAAAATGGCTAAGTGTTGCTGCAAAAATGTGATGGTAAAAAAGGTCAAAGTAATGTAAATGGTGGCATGAGTGTGTTTGAAATGCTCACATATATCATGTGTCCAACTATTGAAGCAATCCATCAAGTAATATTAAAGTTATACCGTGATGAAGAAGTTTGTACAAACTTTTCTACATTTAGGACGACGATGGAAAAAGCGACGACTGCTAAAGAAGGTGCGACAAAAATTAAATATGTGAACTATAACTATTACATACAAGTCACGCCTGTGTGATGGTGAACTATCTTGATTTGGCTGGGTAGATCATAGCATCGTGCTGACGTACCTGGACTTTAACACCATGTATGAGCCGTCCATCAGGCCAACTGCCAGCTGACCCCCGTCGTTGTCGAATGCACACGATCGGATCTTCTGCTCTAGACTTGTCTTGGACAAAATCTCGAAACTGTTCATGTTCCAGATCCTAGAAACAAACAAAAATGAGTTGTCAGTAAGCGAGGCTTACGGAATGCCCCCCGCGTAGGCCCAGGTACCCCTAAATATGTAAAAAAAAAATCCAAGTGTGTGGGCTTGTGACCTTGACTCTGGGCTTAGCGGGGGCGGCACAAACGTGAATTTGTGACGGGGTGGTAGAGGTCCATTGGAGCAATGCGTGTGTGAAATGTGAAGCAGATCCGAGCAAGGAAATAGATGTTATAATCGATTTCTTTGATGTTAAGTTTTGTAAAGAGACTAAGTATGTGACCTTGACCGCGAGATCAGCGGGGATTTGTCACAGCATGATAGTAGAGCCTAATAGGAATGCATGCATGAAATATGAAGAATGTTCGATCAAAGAAATAGAAGTTATAACATATTTCTCTGATGTTAAGTTTTGTAAAGAGACTAAGTATGTCACCTTGACCTTGGGATCAGCTGGGGTTGGACGGTCGTAGATTTGCCACAGATTGATATTACAACCTTAGAGGAATGCACGAGTGAAATATTAAGAATTTTCAATGAAGGAAATAGAAAGTTATAATTTATTTCTCTGATGTTAAGTTTTGTAAAGAGACCAAGTATTTGACCTTGACCTTGGGATCAGCGGGGGTTGGACGGTCGTGGAGTTGGTACAGCATGGTAGTAGACTTACAGGAATGTATGTGTGAAATATTAAGCATTTTCAATGAAGGAAATAGAAGTTATGACAATATTTCTCTGAGGTTAAGTTTTGTAAAGAGACTAAGTATTTGACCTTGACCTTGGGATCAGCGGAGGTTGGACGGTCGTGGATTTGGCACAGCATGGTAGTAGAGCCTTAGAATGCATGTGTGAAATATTAAGCATTTTAGATGAAGGAAATAGAAGTTATAACAATATTTCTCTGATGTTAAGTTTTGTAAAGAGACTAAGTATTTGACCTTGACCTTGGGATCAGCGGAGGTTGGACGGTCGTCATTTAGCACAGCATGGTAGTAGAGCTTAGAATGCATGTGTAAATATTAAGCATTTTAGATGAAGGAAATAGAATAGTAACAATATTTCTCTGATGTTAATTTTGTAAAGAGACTAATATTTGACCTTGACCTTTGGATCAGCGGGGTTGGACGGTCGTTGGATTTGGCACAGCATGGTAGTAGAGCCTTACAGGAATGCATGTGAAATATCAAGCATTTTAGATAAAGGAAATAGAAGTTATAACAATATTTCTCTGATGTTAAGTTTTGTAAAGAGACTAAGTATTTGACCTTGACCATGGGATCAGCAGGGTTGGACGGTCGTGGATTTGGCACAGCATGGTAGTAGAGCCTTACAGGAATGCATGTGTGAAATATCAAGCATTTTAGATAAAGGAAATAGAAGTTATAACAATATGTCTCTGATGTTAAGTTTAGTAAAGAGACTAAGTATTTGACCTTGACCATGGGATCAGCAGGGGTTGGACGGTCGTGGATTTGGCACAGCATGGTAGTAGAGCCTTACAGGAATGCATGTGTGAAATATCAAGCATTTTAGATAAAGGAAATAGAAGTTATAACAATATTTCTCTGATGTTAAGTTTTGTAAAGAGACTAAGTATTTGACCTTGACCATGGGATCAGCGGGGGTTGGACGGTCGTGGATTTGGCACAGCATGGTAGTAGAGCCTTACAGGAATGCATGTGTGAAATATTAAGCATTTTAGATGAAGGAAATAGAAGTTATAACAATATTTCTCTGATGTTAAGTTTACGGACGGACGGACGGACGGACGGACGGACGGACAACCGGACTCCAGTATACCCCCCCACAACTCGTTGAGGGGGGTATAATAATCAAATTTTAACAACAAAAATGTTTTGTTATTTGTCTTAGGGAATTACTAAACAGGCCTCGACAAATCCGCTCATATTAGCGAGTGAAATATTTATCTGATCAAGTAGTAATTTGAAGAGACAGTCCGGCATAAACATTAAAAGATATAGGAAATTCTTGTCAAGATTGGATTTCTACTCATACATTCCTGGAAAGTATGAGTAGAAATCCAATCTGGACAAGTGGAAAATTAAGATTTTTTTTGAGGCCTGATTAAAAGTATTCATGGTACCTGAGAGTGTGGTCGTCACTGCCCGTGGCAAAGACGGGCTTGGTTGGGTGGACCGCCAGCGCCCACAGCTCCCCCTCGGCGTGGCCCTGTACCAAACACCGTGGGGTGTCCCGGTCACCCACCCCCACCTCGAATATCTCGCTGTCCTGGGTCCCGATAAACACAACGTCACCCCTCCAATACACACTGCGCACACACAGACCTGGAACAAAATGTTTAACCCATTACAGACAGGATACGCTTTTAGTAGTATGAACCTTTTGAGAGAAAAATATCCCTATTTTCTTTATATCCTTTCGAAAGTATATGTTGTTACCACTCATTTGAACTGTCTCAACGAGATGGTTCAAATGAGTGGTAACAACATATACCTTTATCGATGAATGAACAAAATAATGAGATTTTTTTAACAAAAATCATAGTATCCTTAGGCTGAAATGGGTTAAATGAACGGGTTTAACATCCCAATAACAGCCAAGGCTGTTTAGGGACGGGACCTCGGTTTTAAGTCTCATCTGAAAGACCAGTGGGATGGAAATACTATGAAAGTATTTTTGATGCCTAAGGCGAGGTTTGAACCCACAACCTCCGGATTGGAAGTCAGGTGTTCTAACCTCTAGGACTCTAGGTCACAACCCCTCCCTAGACCTGAAACAAACAATCGTATGTGACTGTGGCTGGAGAAAAGGGGCTTATGGCTTTTGAAGCCCGTCTATGTCATGAACGGCTAGCTCACGCCTGCAGCCTGTTAAGGATCTATAGTTTGTGGGAAGTGTGGTGTTTGTTTGCCTGACTTAACCCTTTCACCCCTAAATAACTTGAACGGAATTTGATAATTGTTACAAAATGATTTTCAGACTAGTCCATTTATGAAAAGCGGGTGTGTGGTTTTTTCTACAAAATATGAAATTACTTGCAAAACGAGCCGGGTCATCTGGGTCTACACAGTTTGCAAACACTGCTGTAGAGGTATGTAGTGTTGAAAGGGTTACAGGTGAACAGTGCAGCTGAGACGATGTGGATCCACAGACTGATCTGGGTCTATATTGGTCGAAAAGGACATTTATCTGGTCACAGTCACTTGTGTTTATTTTATAGATTAACATTTTTAATTATTGAATATTTTGCAGTTTGAATTTGTTTATTTGATTAGAAATATAAATAAACCTGTGACAAATTTAAGTGAAACATTTTAATTTTTTTTTTCGCCACAGAAAGTGTCAATGTCAGATCAACGTATTTGTGAAATGGTATAGTAGCATTTGTTTCATCTGTAAAATGATCTCAGGATAAACACACATATAATTTTGCTTAGCACGCTGAAAATGTAAATAAAATATAATCATTGTATTTTATTTACATTTTCAGTGTGCTAACCAAAATTACATGTTGTATTATATTATTATAAAGTATATGTTTGCTTAGCACGCTGAAAATATAAATAAAATACAATCATTGTATTTTATTTACATTTTCAGCGTGCTAAGCAAAAATTATATGTGTGTTTATGCTATGTCAGATCATGTTACAGATAAAAGTGTTACTATATCATGTCACAATGTTGTCGTCAGATATATAATTCCAGCACAAAAATATTTACACAATTCCCTAACATTTGATTGGCCCGTAGCAAGTCTCTGTCCAAAATTTATATCCCAGTAAACTCTCACGTCAAACTACTTTCCGTAACCGTGAGGCACAGTTAAAATAATTCTTAAGAAAACGGAAAATAAACACATTTTCTTGATGAATTGATTTCAAATGCTGGAACTATAAGGAATGAATGGCCTTTTTCTTGAATTTATCGGGGATAAACTTGGAAAAGTCGCGGGAATACTGGACGAGGCCGGCCTTCGTCCAGTATTCCCGCGACTTTTCCAAGTTTATATCCCGATAAATTCCACAAAAAGGCCATTCATTCCTATAATAAATCCCGTTGCTATATACCTTTGTACCCCTCCTTGGCAGTGACCAGGTTGATTGTGGTGATAGGTTTGAAGTCAGAATCCCAGAGTTTCGTTGTGCCATCTTTACCTCCAGTGGCATAGCCGTCCTCCGACATGTCCATCGTATATATAGCTCCCTATAACAGGAGATGATAACATAGAGATCATCCATAGTTTTGTTTATTTATCCAAGCTTATTCCACTTCCTATTGGCCCCCTGTAACAGGTGCATATCTGGCTGTGACTGGAGAAATGGGGCTGATCACCAGTGTAACTTGTGATCAAATAGCACACTACTATCTCCTGAAAATGACCTATATTGTTTGTTAGAAGCATGATGGGTGTTTCATTGATGGAATGGCGACCAATGCAGATACTCATCAGACTCTGGGTGCACAAGCTGATCTGGATCTACATGGGCCGCAAAACCTATTTCTCCAGTCACTGCCGCATTTATCCGGGCTTATTGCATTTCCAACCAATTTCAATTCAGTTGAGTTTGCACATACATAAAATCTTGCAATATTCTGAATGGTTTAGTGGAATGGAATGGGATGGTGCTTAACGGCCCATCAACACAAAAGAGTATCATTTAGGGCCAAGCAATGTAGATGAAGAATAAAAATAATAGTAAAATAATATGTTAGATGTGGTAGGCAATCAGATGATCAGGGTACAAATATTAATATGATGAACAAGTTAAATGAACAACATGTATAGAATTATAAAATTATAGAACGAGAAACATGTATACAATCATTACAATGATAAAATTAAATTTTCCGATACAAGTTGGTTTCATGCAGAAAGCTAAGCAAACCTTCAATGTTCTCCACCTGGAATAACTCGGCAAGTGAAGTAACATGGAAGTGTTTGCGTCAAATATCGGCAAAGTCGATACAGTCCAGTAGGATATGTTGAACGGTAAATGCACTGTGGCATGGAATACACCATGGATGCGGCTCACCTTTGAGCATATACGGTTTAGTGGAGGCATGATGGCATTTGTTACATGTGGCGTTGACACAAGAAATATGAAAAAAACATTCTTAACGCTTTCACCCCTAAGTAACTGGAATGGATTTTGATAGGTTAATTTTGCAACCAATTCAACCATCACAAAATGATTTTCAGACTAGTCCATTTATGAAAAGGGGGTGTTTTTGTTCTTAAAAATAAGAAAATTACTTGCAAAAAGTGCAGATCCTGATGAGCCGACTCGTGACTAGCCACAGAGCTCCAGATAAGCTGCGTATTTGCGTAAATACACAATTAAAATGGCCAAAAACCCAATTGAAATCAGAAGTAATGAGTATCAAAAAGCAATGAGAACAATTGTGGTACCTTTATCATGCTGCAGAAAACAATAAACAGACCACAAATATAGCATATTTTTCTTATTTTTCCATGAAAACACATCTTGGTATTTCATTTGAATTGTCTCCTTGGAATGAAATGCCAAGATATGTTTTCATTTCGAAACAAACTATTCAGTAATTGCTGTCTGTTGATGTGTAAACAGTAGTGTGATTTTATTTTTCCAATTAAAATTTTGAAATACCCAATTGCTTCAGAAATGACGGAGTAACAATACTCAATTACTAATTCCTTATCTGGAGTCGGCTCATCTGGATCTACACTATTTGCCAATACCAGTATACAGGCCTGTGGTGTTGAAATGGCTAAGACAAATTTTCACAAAAGATATTAACCGTGTGCTAATTATTGGTTTATTAATGAGTTAGGAATAGTAACTCACATTATGAGCTGCTTGTACAGTCCTGTCCAGGTTATTCCCCTTCCATATATAGATATCGCCCGCCAGTGTCCCTGCATACGTGGTGTTGTCTCGTCCAAACGCCAGACACAACATGGTCTGAATTTCACCAGCCTTTCCGAACACACCTTTCTGAGCCGTGAGGGCATTCCCACACAGTGTCCAGAACTTGATATGTTTTACACCACAGCTGACAAGTGTGTTGGGCAGGTTTGGGTGGAACTGAACATCAAACACCTGAAGATACACCGGCATAATTGTGTGACAAATATGTGATAAATACTAGTAGGTTATTAGAGCCTGCTTATGAAACGTTCTAAGCATGCACTTCAGTCTTATGCTCAAAGTCAGGAAGCTGTGCTCAGTCTCGGACAATCAATCTAAATGATTTTGAGTGTGAATATTGAGAAAATGTTCAAAGATTGTTTAAGCACAGATCATCATATGTATTCCATATCCAAATGTTCTGTTTGTAATGCTGACAAGTTGTCCTGCGTTACAGACAGGACATTCGCCTTAATTTGGGTTAATGTATTCCTACAGTCAATAGGTGGATGGAAAATTGTTATTCATGAATTCAAACAACGCTGATCAGACTGTGTAGGTGATTTGGGGTTACGTTAGTCACACATGTTATAAGATTTTTTTCTCAGACAGTGACCCAAGTATAATCCTACGATCTGAGGAAGTGAACTGTTTATTATTTAAGCATTAGATATCTGGTGAAAGTTTAGGCCCTGATCAGACTGCAAGCTGATATGGGTCTACACCGTTCACCATGACACTAAGCTACTTTCACCATGATCAGTAGCTTATTACAACACCATGTATGAAGACCAATCAGCAACAAATCATATTTGTGGCTGTGAATGGAGAAACGGGGCTTATAGGTTTTGCGACCAGTGTAGATCCAGATCAGCCTGTGCATCCGCACAGTCTGATCAGGATCTGCAATGTTCGCAATTCCATCAATGAAACAACCGTCATGCTTGCATAGCTCCAGATAAGCTGCGTATTTGCTTAAATACACAATTAAAATTGCCAAAAACACAATTGGAATCAGAAGTAGCAAGTATCAAAAAGCAATAACAATTTTGTGGTACATTTATCATGCTGCAGAAAACAATAAACAGACCACAAATATATCATATTTGTTCTTATTTTCCATGAAAACACATCTTGGTATTTCATTAGAATAGCCAATTCTAATGAAATGCCAAGACATGTTTTCATTTCGAAGCAACCTATTCAATAATTGCTATCTGTTGATGTGTAAACAGTAGTGTGATTTTAGTTTACCCAATTAAAATTTTGAAATACCCAAATACTTCAGAAATGATGGAGTGAAAATACTCAATTACTAATTCCTTATCTGAAGCCATAATGCTTGTAACAAGCAATACAGATCGTATCAGGATGCAGGAGTGTGCTATTTGATCAGGATCTACTCTGATCACAAATCCCATAAGCCCCATTTCTCCAGTCACAGCCACATATAAGGCATACACTGGTGGGATCCTACTCACCCTGTCTGAATGCCCCCGCACTGTGGCTATGATACGCCCCTTTCTCCAATCCCACACATTGATGGTAGCATGCTGATCCAATCCAACGGACACCAGTTTCTGAAAATTCATTGAAACAAATGCGATTGAAAAAGTTTTTATACTTGTAATTTGAAGCACAAAATTTTTCTTCAAAGGTAAACGCTTTATTAACATGAAGCATGAAGGAAATTGTGCTATTTGAGGGATTTGACAGAATTTCTATTTTATCATCGTCAGACACATGAACAGTAGTACTTTACAGTACCTAGAGGCACATCGCCATCTTCAATTCATTTTTCAATTTTGTTCAATACCATCGACCGGTGTTTTGGACGTTCAATTATGGTTTGTATTATACATGAAACACATTTGTAAACAATGTACAAAACCATTCAAATGCACCCATGAATATTGACAATGTAACATGAATATTGACAATGTAACATGAATAGTGTCAATACACGTGGGTGCATTCGAATTGAACATAATTGAACATCCAAGACATGCTAAAAGCACCAGTGTCTATATAGTTACATAGTTGCAGCAATATAACTCTGATATTGTGAGTAGAATGTTACATCGCCACACCTCATCGCTGTTACATTGAATCTACTCACACTGCCATCCTTGTCAAAGTTAACGGCGCCTACTCCGTTTTGGTGACCATCTTTGAGGACAGAAATCATGTCCATGGATGAGCTGTCCCACACACAGATGTATGGATTCTTGCCGGTCTGTCCAGTTGCAGTAAGCACACGGTCAGGATGCAGGCATAAACTGCAAGTTTGAAAGCCATATATATGTGACTGGACTGGAGAAATGGAGCTTACCGGTTGTGCAACCAGTGCATCCGCAGTCTGATCAAGATATGCACTTTTTGCAATTCCATCAATGCTACCAGTCATGCTACTGACAAGCAACATACATCGTTATTAGGATACAGTAGTGTGCTATTTGGTCAGGAGCTGAATTGGTCACAAAACCCATAAACACCATTTCTCAAGTCACATATCAGTAATTCATCAAAGTATGTCGCTGCTGAGACATAGAATGGGTGAGCCACAGTGCAAATCATATCAGGAAAGTAAAGAAATGTTCATCATCAGGAATTTAGTGAGAGATATATGCTGCCCTCAACCGCTTGCCCCCTAGTTGCGAGTTCATGACTCAGACTGTCTTAATACACAGTCATGATGGCATACTCTGGTTTAAATTCGCAGTTTCAAAAAAGTGATAACGTATCTAATATACACATCTAAAAATATTTTTTTTGCAATATTTCAACATGTACTTAAAAATAGTAATTATGCAATATTTTAAAGGCCCTGAACGGCTCAGTATTACAATTTTCCGATTTTTTTAAACACAAAAACATGTTTGGCAACTGATTTAGTACACAAAACTAACATATACTGCCTAATAGATACATCTCAAGTCTTGAGATTTACATCTTACTCGCAATGTGAAGACAACAAAAACTTGTTTTGTATACCACTCAGTGCAAAATGTCAATATTGACAATTTCATTTCCGTAACCCAACGGCTTCGGCTCGGAAGCGAGTCGATAAACTCCGGCTATCGGAATTCATCGGCCGCGAATCGGGTAGTTGAGGAGTTGACCTAAGCCTCTATCGGAAAATCGATCGGGCTTTGAAACACGCACCTGCTGTTTGTTTATCAACAACTATTGATATTTTCATCGACTACAAACTCATTTTTGTACCAAAATGAATGCAAACAGTTTCAAAGTGTGTGTAAATAGAAACCTGTTGAATTTATGTGTGGGAAAACCCAATAGGAGGCCAAATTCGGCAACTTGAGCCGTATAGGGGCTTTAAGCTTTTAATGTTTACAGAATTGAAAAGATTATCATTTTTATTGAAAAAAATCATTTGCCCAATTTCAACTCCACAAAAGCATACTTTCACATATCTGAATAGTTGCAGGAAGTAACTCTGCAGAATACTCCCGTATCGTCCGTACCCAAAGTTACATTGCTCTCCATAGGCTTCCCCTGCAGAGTAGAGAATCAGATCTGATTCGCACTTTAGCGGTTCATTATGGTACATTTTCTATACTTATTCCAGAAAAATGAAGGTCAGTATTATGAAATGTACATATTTCAATAGTTCCCTCATAAATTTACAGATGTAGAGTGCATGTTGTGTAAATTTAAGCTACATGTAGAATCTAAAAAAGAACCAGTCAGTGGCAACCAAATGTGAAAGTCAAATTTATGTTGGGGTCCAGTTTATTTCAGAATTACAAGTTTGTTTTACTTTTACAATACTGAAATTTCTTTCAATTGAAAAATACAGAAAATATGACCGAAAATATGACACAATTAACAGAAAAAGTGCGAAATACGGGAGTATTCTGCAGAGTTACTTCCCGCAACTAATATCTGAGAAAAAACATGCTTCTTGGTAAAAAATTGTGTTGAAATCAAAAATATTATGCTGGTGTATGTTTGTAAATTTAAACTACAATTCAATCATAGTATTTCTGTTGGTAAATGTTGTATTTGATTAAATGCCAACAAACAAGGGCAGGCACCCGGAACCAACTGGTTGGGTCAGTGAAGTTCTCGACTACCCACCTACGTCTCCCCCAATAACCCAGGTACATTGGGTGATAATGTAACTTGACAGACCCACCCATGATTGGCGACTCTTGGAATCGGCCAATCAAAGTCCATTCAACCTTTCCTTCCAAGATCACCAGTGAGTACTCATTAACTTCCACTATAACCCGTGCATCGTTGCAGGCAATATCTCTGCTGCAAAACTCCCATAACGTCCATAGCAGTTACAGTTCCATCAATCAGATTCGCTACTCAGCAGGGGACTTCAGGTTATGGACGGAAACGTAACTACGCTACGGACGTTATGGCCACGCAAGTTTTGCAGAGTTAGTGCCCGCAACTAAAGAGCGTGTTGATCGTTCATTAGCAGATTAGTGCATGTCAGCTATTCGCAGATGACGATTTAACATACCATAAAATATCGTCATCATGTCCAAGAAAGAATCGCTGTCTGCAATCATTTTCATTGTAAACAATTCCCACTCCAGCAACGAAATAAACGAGTTCTTTAGTGCGGGTTACAAAGAGATTGTTGCGACACTGGTGACCTCTGTAGCCGTACACCCACTCCAGGCGCAGCTGTGGTGTAGGGGCTACCTTCTCACCCATGACTCAAACAGAATGCAATCAAATTAAATGGACTGGATGTAGATTTCCATCAGGAGTTTCTATTTCAACTCTTGTGGAGACATGTCAACAATTGTTGTTGTTGTGATTCCTGGACCGGTGAGTACGAATTGGCGGTACCCATACAATTTCGTACTCATACCATTTTGTACCCAGTTTAGTAATTTCGTACCCAGTTTTCTGTCAAATTTTGTTACCAATTGATACCAAGTAATTTCATACCAAGTTTGGTAAATTTCGTACATAGTTTGGTCAATTGGCTCTGCACTGTCCGCAATTCCATCAACGAAACACCCATCATGCTTCTAATAAGCAATACAGCCCGTACTCTCGTTATTAGGAAGCAGCTAGGAGTACGTGCTGTTTAAACAGGAGCTACACTGGTCACACATCCTATATAAGCCCAGTTACTCCAGTCAGATGTTAGTTCCAATCACTGTAGCTGAGACTCCCTTTCCTTCCTGGAATATTGTAGATATATACATTTATATTTTGCTAACTTCATGTCTTGATTATCTCAAGGTCCTTCATGGTTAGATGTATGTCTCTCATTATCTGTGCTCAGCTAATCATTGTAATGCTCATTGTCTATAATCACGGGCAACCTATCATTGGCGAGAGACGCCCAATGGGAAATCCTAAATATGTATACATGTATACATATGTAAATAGTGCCCATGGAGTTATGTTTTGTATATACTTATGATAGTATGTCTTCATGGTTAGATGTATGTCTCTCATTATCTGTGCTCAGCTAATCATTGTAATGCTCATTGTCTATAATCACGGGCAACATATCATTGGCGAGAGACGCCCAATGAGAAATCCTAAATATGTATACATGTATACATATGTAAATAGTGCCCATGGAGTTATGTTTTGTATATAATTATGATAGTATGTATAGTCATGCAGGCTGGACCCGACATGTAAATAATTTACCCTCGGACCGGTGAAAATGTGTTACAAATTACTTGGAAATTTAGCATGCAGTATGCTCAGTAGCCTTGACGATGCTACAGCTAGCTGGTCTAACAGGCCGTTAAAACGCTACATATATGTCTTGGTGCGCACATACATTATGAAAACATTTGATGTTTCTAGCATATATGCATGACATAGTTTATTTAAGACATATGGGACCACTGATCATCATGCGATTCAAACATAATTGCTTCATAAATAGTATGGAATCTATGTATAACATATGTGAACACTGCCTCGTTATACTGTATATTATACGGCACATGGAGTCGGTCATCTTTGTGTGTGCCAGCCATCAGCCAAGTTTCACCTCTCCTAGCGTTTGACAAAAAACTGACGATGAGACCAAAAGAGACTGGCCTCTACACTGTAGCACTCCTACTCACAACCCTACAAACAACGTACAGAGTAACAGTCAAAGACATACAAGGCCACATTGTGCGAGAATGCCAACTGTTCAATATATAAAAGTAATTAATGTAAACTGCCAATCAGTCAAAGCGAAAAATCTAGGATTCCTTATCATGCTAGAATCTGTTAAACCAGACATTGTATTAGGTACAGTATTAAGAATGCAGAGGTTTTCCTTCCAGAGTATAATGTATATCGCAATGATAGGAAAAGGAGGACAGGTTGGGGCGTATTTGTTCTCATCTCCAAACAGTTTACTAGGCATGCCCCAGTTGAATTAAAATCTGACTCTGAGTTGTTATGGGTCCAGGTCAAACAGAAAGGGAAGAAAATCCTCATGTTTGTAGTTGTTACATGTCCAATCGTGACGTTAGTTGTATTGATGAACTTGATAGAACAGCCTTCATTGATCATTCAAACAATTAACACACTTTTGGTAGGTGGTGATCTGAACCTGGGTGACTTTAACTGGAAAACAAATAAGGTCAACCCAGGTGCATCCCATTCTGAAGAAAGAACCAATTTACTGTTAGACTTTGCAGTCTCGTTCAGTCTATCCCAGTATACACGAGCCTACCAGGACCACTGACACCTCCAGCAATTGTCTGGATCTCATGTTTGTGAATAACCCTTCATTAGTGGAACACATAAAAGTGATACCAGGATTTAACGATCACTGTATTCCCTTCTTAGATATTACATCCTCGGCAACAATCAATTTGAAAGAAAAGAGGAAAATATTCGTATGTGATAAGGCCAACTGGACTAAAATCAAATCTGGCATTCCATCTTTTGCTGCAAACATGTTGACCAACCTGGATAGGATCGGTGTCCAGGAGCTCTGGGACAGCTTCACCTCCAACCCAAATGAGCGAATTATTAAGCATATTCCCACTAAACTAGTCAGTGGTTAGCAACACCTCCCTTGGCTTAATAGAGAAATTTAACAGTTGATGAAAAAGAGAGACAGACTTTATGCAAAAATTAAAAATACTAAAAAATAATGTTACGTTCTCCAGATTAAAACAAAATCAAAGCAATAATCCAAAAGTAATCAAGGAAATCTTATTGTGATTATATGAATAATATAATTTGTGACCAGACTGATCATAAACACGGCACAACCAATACATTCTTGGGGTTGGGTTTGTTAAAAGCTTATATGAGTGACTCATGTGGAGAAGCCCCCTTGAGGGTAAGTGGGATACTCAGGTCAGAAGACAAGGATAAGGCTGAGATCCTAAACCGGCAATTTTCATCTGTTTTCACAAAAAGAGATGACAGTAATATTCCCGACCCTGGTCAAAGCCCGTACCCAGACATGAATGGGGTTAGGAAATTGTTGCTGAATTTAACTCCCCATGAGGCAGCAGGTCCAGACTCAATAAAGCCAGGCGTCATTACAGAATGTGCTAACGAAATTGCCCCAGTATTATATAGTAAGTCCATAAATACTGGAATTGTCCTATCTGACTGGAATCAAGCAAACATCTTGCCCATCTTTAAGAATGGAGAAAAATTCAAAGCATGCAAATATAGGTCTGTATCTCTCACATGTATTGCATGTAAGCTCATTGAGCACATTGTTGTAGCAATGTTCTTGACCACCTTGATAACCATCAAATCCTAGTTGACAACCAATATGGCTTCCGTGCTTGGCGATCGTGTGAGACAAATTTGGTTTGCTTCATTGTTTGTGCAATCCATGCATGAAGGTCAGGTTTATGTTGCTTTCAGCAAGACATTTGATGTTGTTGATCATGGTAGACTCCAATACAAGGCTTCACACTATGGTGTCAGGTGTTCCACCGATCGTTGAATCAATGCATTTTTTAGCAACATATCCCAACAGGTGGTAGTGGATGATTCTTCCTCCAGCAAAACTTCAAAGGAATCGGGTGTCCCGCATGATATGATTGGGGACCTTTTCTGTTTATTCTCTACATTAACCACTTGCCAACATCTGTTAGATCCAAGGTTAGGCACTTTGCAGACGACTGTGTAGTATATAAAGAAGTCATTTCACTAACAGATGCTGCACAACTACAGGATAACATAAATAGCCTATTGAAATGGAATTGGCATCCCTAGAGCAAAGGAGACAAGCTTGTCGTCTCACCCTCTGCTACAAGATGGTAAACATCTATGTTGCTGTATCCCCCTCCCACTAATTGACATCGCAAACAAGGCATACGCGACACAGTCATCACATAGCTTTCCAAAAAAACTACTCACCCAAAAGTTTTCCTTTTTTCCCACGGACACGAATACCCTCCCGTCACATGTATTCAGTGCTGATACAATAATTGGGTTTAAGCCAGCACTGGCAACATTGATACTACCATAGGCAACTTGAGACTCTTTTCTTTTAACCGTACTAACATTATTTTCATCACCATATCATGCACACTGTCATATGTTTTAGTAGGGATATGTTTTAGCGCTGCACCAGTTTTTATTCATTATTTCTTGTCCACCTAGGTGGATTGAGTAGCTTGGGAGACTTGGCATACTTTCACTTTTCTAACACCTCACGCCTGGCCAAATACTCAATGTGATTGCTTGTCATTGTTTTAAAAGAAGAATAAGAAGTGGAACATATGATATAATGTAGCTTATCATACATAGAAAAGCCAGGATTACGGACTCCTATCAATTATATTACACCATGATGTACTTCAAGTCAGGTATTGGTGTACTTTTCAACACTCTCAAAATGTACATACGTTATGGCAGATGTGTACACCTTTCCTGGACACTATGCTGTGCTATATGTAAATACGCATACGCCATATATATAGTCTTCCAATATGAAGCTCCACTGCACTATGCTAATATTATCAAAAAATAGAGTACTGTAGTGGGTATATATGGTTTCTGCCGTGTCAGGTTAGCCAGGTAAAAGTGAAACACTGTGCCATTTTCAGTGTATGAGGCTATTTGCAAGGGCGATTTGTGCTGTTAAAAACACAGGCACAAAACTGTCCAGAAGACGGACATACTTTACAGTTTGGTGTAATATAATGGATATGAGTCTATTGTATATATATCTATATATGCTGCTGTACCCCTCGTGAGGATTAGTAGCAGTTGTTCGTACGGACAAGTTAGTCTAAAAAGTGGCAGTAAAGCAAGTATTGACAAGAATAGTTGTAGGTGTTAAAATAGTATGAAGATAGTAAAAACAGGTTAAAAACATTGCATAGCATGTTTACGGTTTGGTATGCTGGAGGTTGCCAATTTGTGATCTGAATTGATCTAGGTCTTCGAGTTTGGAAGCCCCATTTCTCCAGTCACATGTAGAGTTGTTCTGACTTTTTTTATCTATGGCTAGCTACATTCTATCAGTAAAATGGTGTATCCTCAAAATGTATGGGTTAAACGATTAAATGAATTGACAAAATACATCATAAAACAGTTGATACGTGTTATGGTTATCTGCTAGGAAAAACGTATTTTCCAAACCTATGCTGCATTTGATAGGTGTCATCATATCGCTACGTGTGGATTGATCAAAGCTATCGTCCAAGTGGGAAACGGAGGATCGAGTGTCGGTCAGCAGCGTTGCTGGGGTGTCCACTTCCATGAGCTGATACATTACATATTCGTATGTATCATTAATGGCGTATCTAAAACCTAAAATTTAAAATATTTTCGACAAATTTCCCTCATGTCTCGTCCAAAGTGTATGTTTAATTTGAACCATCTTAATGAGAAGTTTGATGTAACGCATTATGTATTCACCTTGTTCAAGCCAGCGGGCGGGCTGGCAGGCACAGCTTGTCCATACAATAACTAGAGTTCTACTTGAAGGGTCGTAACCAAATTTGGTATACATGTTTCAAAAATTTCAGATGACTTATCTAGCACACTTATACAACTTTATAGCAATTGAAAGTGTGTGCTCCTGATCAGCTATATAACACATATTCAATTTGATAGCGGTCTAGAGTTTGTGCATCTACAGATCAGTTAGCACACACATACAACTGGATAGGGATCTAAAAATTGTGTCGTTCCTGATCAGCTAGCCCACTAGTAGAACTTGATAGGGATCTAACATTTGTGTACCGGTAGCTCTTTATCACTATCAGCCTTATGCTCGTACAGCTTTAGTGTGATCTAACGTTTGTGTAGCTCCTGATCAGCCTGCATACTAGTACAACTTGATACAGATCTAGCGTTTGTGTAGGTCCCGATATAACTTTAATTTATTGCAATATACAGTTTGTGTAGCTCCTAATCAGCCAGCACACTTATACAACTGTATTGCAATCTACAGTTTGTGTAGCTCCTGGTCAGCCAGCACATTTCTACAACTTTATTGCAATCTAAAGTTTGTGTAGCTCCTGATCAGCCAGCACACTTATACAACTGTATTACAATCTAAAGTGTGTGTAGCTCCTGATCAGCCAGCACACTTATACAACTTTATTGCAATCAAAAGTTTGTGTAGCTCCTGGTCAGCCAGCACACTAATGCAATCTTATTGCAATCTAAAGTTTGTGTAGCTCCTGATCAGCCAGCACACTTATACAACTTTACTGCAATCTAAAGTTTGTATAGCTCCTGATCAGCCATCACACTTATACAACTTTATTACAATATAAAGTGTGTGTAGCTCCTAATCAGCCAGCACACTTATACAACTTTATTGCAATCTAAAGTGTGTGTAGCTCCTGGTCAGCCAGCACACTAATGCAACCTTATTGCAATCTAAAGTTTGTGTAGCTCCACTAGTAGAACTTGATAGGGATCTAACATTGGTTTATTATTATTTGGTATATCAAAGAAATTAGAAAATATTCTCAGATAACGAAAATGCTACAACGTGACTCATCTGAATATACACAGTTTACAAACATTAACATTGCTGTATGCAGTGTCCACGTAGTTAACATGGTGGGAAATATAAAGTTGTTGTACCATTTCCTGTCAGTAACGTATATCATCAATCATCATATCACTATGTGTGACTTGGTGAAAACCGTCATCTGAGTGGGAACCAAGGGCTCGAGGTCATGAGTGTGGCTGAGATGTCCACTGTCCATCAGTTGATACACTGCAAATACACTTTAAAATATAGTTCATGCTCTTTGAATATATATAAAGGTAAAACATATTTTCGACAATTTTCGACAATTTTTTCTGTAAGTTGTGAGTACTAATTATGCTCCCACAAATTTATTGTCGCTTGTCCGTCTGTACGTCCGTCTGTCCGTCCATAGCAAGTTGGACCACGTTGTGCGTTTAAGTACATTACTCGGCCACTATAACCAAACTTGAGCACAATAATCTGCTACTACTCTTCATTAGAAACTGACATAATACGTTTGACCTTCATAAGACCTTGACCTACTTCTTCCGCTTAAATAACTTAGCTGCCCGGACCATTGTGTGCATTTAACGCCATTCCTCGGCAATTATAACGCCTACGGCTACCAAACTTCGAACACTATACTCGGCTGCTGCTCTACATCAGAAACTGATTCTGTTAACTTAACCCCGTTAACCTGACTTAAGATGACTTTAGCTGTTGGCAAGCCGCTAAACACCGTTAAATAAATAAAAAAAAATAAAATTGAGTTAAAATTTGGAAGTACATTATACCTCCTCAATCGTAAATCAGATTGACTTGAAACTGCATATGCTTGTTTATTTTCATCCATATATACTTTAATTCTATTCCCACCCATATGGCCCCTATGCTCATGGTCAAGGCAAATTATTTCGTATTAAAGCTTTGAGTTGGAAGTGGTATACTGGAATTGGGTTGTCCGTCCGTTCGTCCGTGCGTGCGTTCGTCACTAAACGTAACATCAAAGAAATATGTTACAACTTTTATTTCCTTCATCGCAAATTCTTAATAGTTTACGCAAGCATTTCTCATATGGGTTTTGCGACTAGGGTAGATCCAAATCAGCCTGTGCATCTGCACAGTCTGATCAGTATTTAAACTGTTTAGTCATGCATTGTCAGTATAATCAGAACCTATACTGTTTGCCATTTTGTCACTGCAGTAGCCTTATTTGAGTCGACAAAATAGACCAGTCTTACAAATATGTTACCGAACGTGGAAAATCACAGGTAACTTCCATTAGAACAACTTCTGGTGGCATACTTGACGTTAGAATTGGCAGCATTTGTCGGTTTGAAATCACGTTCCTTAGTTTCTCATTGTTATTATCATGGTAAATATAAGTAATATGATGCCAAACCGACAAACTCGGCCAATTCTAGTGCCAATGATGCACTGGAAGTAGTTATAAGGGAAGCTACTCTTGATTTTCCAAATTCGGCAATAGTTGTAAGACCGTTCTATAGTCATAACCCAATCGTAAGAACATGCATAAGAACTAGCATTTAACATTGTTGCAAATGTCGCCAGATCTCGTTTGTCTGTTACATTGTTGGTTATTACAAAGTCGATGTTTGGTGACAAAATTCTAATCTGCAACAGTTTAAATTTGGTTGGATTGAATTTCGAGTCTGACCGCAAATCACAATGTTTAGTTATCTGTGTTTCTGCTTGATTATTTTGTTGTACATGTATATCTTTACAAAATAAACATCGTAGCACACATTGATTACAACATTTTTGAGCATATACTCCTCATTTCAAATGCAAAATGTAACAATTTGATTGGCTGAGCCACTCAAACTGTCAGATTTGGGGTATCTGATTTGAGTATATGCTTAGAAAGTTGTATAATCATGGATTCAGGATGACCGCTACTGTAATTGTGATTGTTTTAACTTCTTATTGTATGCCCCCCCCCCCACCCCTCCGCCCCACCCACACCTCCCTCCGCATGACACCAGGGTCTGACTTTAAAACATCCTGAACATGGACTTAAATATTATTCTCAAAATCTTGTCAAGTCTTCAGTTCTATTCAGGCTCAAACAATCAGGCTGTTTTGAGAAACTGCTGAGAATGTTATATAAGCTCATGGTCTTGATAGCTCATTCATGGGAAAATGTGCCTCATTAAACGTTAGAAGTTTGGATTTAGATTAGATAAGTTCGGAAGTATCAGTTGTATAAATGCTTATAACCATTCAACTATTTTGAATACATCTTAACAATAGCCTAGCTGTGCCGGTTTCAATTTGAAAATTCAATAAGTTACCTTTTTCTCATGAACCAACACCTGACAATTCATGGGAAAAGGTGCCTTATGAACAAATATTAAAACCAGCCTAGCTATGCTGGTTTCTATTTGGAAATTCCATAAGGTACCTGTTTGTCGTGAACGAATACCAGACAATTCATGGGCAATGGTACCTTATGAAAAAATATTTAAACCAGCCTAGGAGCTATGCTGGTTTGAATTTAAAAATCCCATAAGGTACCTTTTCTCGTGAATGAACACCAGACAATTCATTGGAAAAGTTACCTTATGAACAAATCTTAAAACCAGCCTAGGAGCTATACTGGTTACAATTTGAAAATTCCATAAGGTATCTTATCTAGTGAGCCAACGCCTGATAATTCATAGGAACAATTGCTTTGTGAAAAAATCTTAAAACCAGCCTTGCTATTTTTAATTCAACTTTGAAAATGTCATAAGGTATATGTTCTCGTGAGCTGACACTGGACAATTAATGGGAAAAGGTACCTTATTAAAAATCTTCAAACCAGCATAGCTATGCTGTGCTATATTTTAAAATTCTTTAAGATACCGTTTCTCGAGAATGAACATCAGACAATTCATGGGAAAATGTACCTTAGTGAAACAATCTTAAAACCAGCATAGGAGCTATGCTGGTTTGAGCTTGAAAAGCACATACGGTACATTTTCTCGTGAACGAACACCAGACAATTTATGGGAAAATGTATCTTATGAAAAAATCTTAAAATCAGCATAGCTATGCTGGTTTCTGTTTGAAAATCCCATAATGTATCTTTTCTAGTGAAACAACACCTGGTAATTTATAGGAAAACTTGTTTTATGAAAAAATCATAAAACCAGCCTAGCTGTTTTGGTTTCAACTTTGAAAATGTCATAAGGTACATGTTCTCGTGAGCTGACACTGGACAATTAATGGGAAAAGGCACCTTATGAGAAAAAATGCTTAAAGCCAGCCTATGCTGGTTTCAAATGGAAACTTTTATAATGTGCTTTTTCTCAGGAACTGACACTGGACAATTCATGGGAAAATGCGCATGATGAAAAAATCTTAAAACCAGCATAGCTATGATCGTTTCAATTTGAAAATTGTGTGTAAGGTACCTTTTCTTGTGAACTAAGATCAGAAAACAATCTTAAAACCGGCTAAACTATTCTTGTTTCAAGTTGAAAATTCCATAAGGTACCTTTTCTCGTGAAGTGACACTGGACAATTCATGGGAAAAGAAACCTTATGAAAAAAAACCTTGAAACTGGCCTAGTTATATGTGTATTAATACCAATATTGAATATCGTAAACAACTTTAGACAGTTTTAGTTTCATATCCGTATGTGGTGTCAACACTGATTGCAGTGCACATGTGTGCCTATTTATTTAAATAATTCATAAATTTCATATTCAATGGCGGCTATATTGGATTTCTGCACATCATATTCCAAATTAAAATATTGATAAATATTTAATAGTGTATCAAGTATTAAATATCTGATATTGGTCGGTGTTTGTTTTTATGAAATGTCAAGAATAGATACTCAATACAGTAACAATAGAACTTTCATTCATCAGTATCATGTGATGATCAAATTCCACACTAAATTGAAATGTGTGATATCAAGCAGTAACAACAAAAGCAACAACAACAATAGATGGTTTTGTCTGTTAGGTGCAGGCTTGCTGTCGTTTTTCTCTGGGCAGTCCGGTTTTCTTCCACTTTCAGAAAAAACAGGCCGTGGCCAGCCGGCTGACGCTGTGCCACGCATGCTGGTCGTGTGTAAATAGCAAACCCCGTTTTTCCTTGGGTATTTTTAGACAAGGTACAGGTCACATGGATTGTGTCAGAACAATGCTCTCGTAGTCTTTGTGGCTGTAGAAAGATTGAGGCGAAAAACAAACACCTGAATTACAGATATATAACACCAGGATCAGGTCCGCCATGCCGGCAGTTGTTGTTTTTTTATTCAATGTGCCAAATCGATTTTTTTTATTTGTACTTTATACGTTGCAATTGTATTTGTTTTATGTGCCACAATATGTTGCCGAGTACACAATTTTTATCATTACACTTTTAGAATGTATGCATGCTGTAACGTGCATAATAAGTATTTTTATTTGGACACATAGTCTGAATGTGTGGGTGTTGTTATGGGTCATGGCGGACTCGGGTGGAACTTGTAAGAGATTGAGTGAGAGCTTTCTCTGCACACCAATTCTCTGCACACAAATGAGTTGACTCAATATTGTAGAAAGTGGGAGTGTCGTGCTCCACTTGATGATGATGCAGCTGGGTTGATGATGATTCGGTGCCCCATTCTGTTGGTGGGCAGCTTGTCTTCTGTGGGTATTCAATGCCCAATCAGCTGAACCAATGTCTCTGTACTTGTACTGAGTTATGTCCGGACGTTTTGTCTGTTCGGTGCAAACTCACTGTGGTTTTTCTCCGGGCATTACGGTTTTCCTCCACATTAAAAACAGGCCGCAACCGCCTGACTGACTCTGTGCCAGCATGCTGGTCGTGTGTAAACCCCTTTCTTGGATATTTTTTGACCGGGTACAGGTCAACTAGGGTGTGTTGCAACAATGAGCTCGAAGTCTTTGTAGCTGTAGAGAAATTGAGGCTAAAAATAAGCGCCTGAATTACAGACATACAACAACAACAACAACAATAACAATGGACGATTGATTTTACGAGGAAGTGTTGAAATTAACTGAAAAATAGCAGTATATCACAAATCCACATCTGCTTATCCTTCATTCGATATGCATAAGGTTTATATATTTTCAATGTGTAACCGTTGCTATGGCTGAATGGTGACCATATCCCTAAATAAAGACTAATTGGGAACGGGCGAAAACAAAATATATTTTTGACACTTCGATCCAAGGCGTGTTCGGACCATGTTTTTTCTCACCCACGATGTGGAAAGTGAGACTCAGAATATCCATCATATGCACTGGTGTGGGACAAGGATATTGCACACAAATGTCAGAATATGTACTGATTACTGTCATGTCGGCTAATTCTGCGCATCGGCTAATGCGCAATTCACGTCAAATTTAGCCTAGCATACGTCATAATAAAATATGTGGATTTTGAAATAAACCAGCTGATTAATTGCTACACTGTGGCACAATTTTATCACATTCCGATAGTTTGGTAAAAAGCTATTCCGAATATAGTCAAAATGTGTAAAATCCTCAGACTCTGCTGATGGAATAGCTGTCTTATTTACTAAATTAACTTTTAAATGAAGAAACCAACCTGTCATGATGTCACTGGATAGTTCTGCTTCAAGTTTAGTACAAATTTTGCTATGCTGATCCAGTATGCTGCACGCCATTTTGTTGACACTACCAGGTGCGCAGCATTAGCAGAAACAAATGTGACGTTGCAAACACGCATGTGATATCATACATCACACAATTTACGCCACTTACTGACGTCAGAACGTTATGACATTTTACCTGCACAGATGTCTTTGAACTGTGTTGGATATTCAGGAAAGGTTGACTAAATATGGGGATGGTAATGACATATAAATTTGTGCGCAGAATTAGCCAACACCATTGTAGTCAGTTTCTGACAACATATTGCGATAAACAAGGGTTCACTTTTTCTCACCCCTGTTCTATAATATGAAATAGGCACTGCCCATGACAGGCGACGTTAATGTATGAAACTATAAATTTACCAATTGATAGCTTACCATGATGTTAGTATGCTACGGACGGTACGGGAGTAGTGCATAGCTACTTCCTGCAACTACCATGATGTCACAACTTCTCTATGCTAATTAAATTCTCTTATTTCAATATTTGAACTAGTGATACAATCTGTGTTTTTATACCCCCTGCAGCGAGTTGTGAGGGGGTATACTGGAGTCAGGTCACTAAACTTAACATCGGAGAAATATTGTTATAACTTCTATTCCCTTCATCTAAAATGCTTAATATTACACACATGGATTCCTGTAAGGCTCTACTACCATGCTGTGCCAAATCCACGACCGTCCAACCCCCGCTGATCCCAAGGTCAAGCTCAAATACTTGGTCTCTTTACAAAACTTAACATCAGAGAAATAAGTTATTATAACTTCTATTTCCTTCATTGAAAATTCTTAATATTTCACTCGTGCATTCCTCTAAGGTTGTACTATCATGCTGTGACAAATCTACGACCGTCCAACCCCCGCTGATCCCAAGGTCAAGGTGACATACTTAGTCTCTTTACAAAACTTAACATCAGAGAAATCGGTTATAACTTCTATTTCCTTGCTCGGATCTGCTTCACATTTCACACACGCATTGCTCTAATGGACCTCTACCATTCTGTGACAAATTCACGTTCGTGCCGCTCACGCTAAGCCCGGAGTCACGGTCACAAGCACACTTGGACACACTTGGAATATTTTTACATATTTACGGGTATTCCGTAAGCTTCGCTTATTGACCAATCTAGTTAGTATTAGTTATGTCATTTTTAGCTCATGTGAGCTATTGTTACCACAATGTGTCCGTCCGTCGTCCGTGAACATTTTTAAACGTCTTCTCCTCGGTAACCATTGGGCCTATAGTCACCAAACTTCATGGTCATGGTCCTTAGGTAGGGGGATTACAAAATTGTTAAAATGACGTCATTACGTAATCCAAGATAGCCGCCGTCTAAAAATAGCACAACTTCTTCAAAAATCTTCTTCTCAAGAACCGCCAACTAGATTTCGACAAAACTTGGTAGGAATGATCGATGTACAATGCTCTTTCAAAGTTGTTAAAATGGTGACCCTGGGGTCAAAAATGGGCGTGGCCCGTGGGGTCAAATTGTGGTCAAATTTTATTTTTGACCGAATATGGTCATGTCATATATCAAATCGAAGGTATCAACGAGGCGATCACTCTGGTGCATTATTTGTCGAAATTGGATGGTCATGTCATCCAAGATGGCCGCCGAAAGGTCAAAAGGTTGTTCTTTTATTACAGATTTCAAAATTCTTCTTCACACGAACCGCTTGGCCCATGGTGGCCAAACTTCACAGTTATGGTCCATGTGTGAAGCCTTTTCAGATTTGTTAAAACGGAGGTCGTCGCTTATCCAAGATGGCCGACGTCTAAAAATAGCACAAATTCTTAAAAAATCTTCTTCTCATGAACCGGCAGCCGGATTTCGACGAAACTTGGTAGGAATGATCGATGTACAATGCTCTTTCAAAGTTGTTAAAATGGTGACCCTGTGGTCAAAAATTGGCGTGGCCCGTGGGGTCAAATTGGGGTCAAATTTTATTTTTTACCGTATATGCTCATGTCATATATCAAATTGAAGGTATCGATAAGGCGATCAATTTGTCGGAATCGGATGATTATGTCATCCATGATGGCCGCCAAAAGGTCCATTTATTCGAGATTTTGAACGTCTTTTTCTCAGGAACCACATGGCCGATGCTGGCCAAACTTCATAGTAAGTTAAGATCCTTGGGTGAAGCATTTTCAGATTTGATAAAATGAGAGTCATCGCTTAATCCAAGATGACTGCCATCTAAAAATATCACAATTTTTTAGCACATATGAACTCAATGTCACATTCTCCTCTGGTGTTCATGGAGTCAGGTGAGCGGATTAGGGCCATTATGGCCCTCTTGTTACATACAGCTTCGCTTCAGCTGGTGTATTGAATAGTAATGTATGTTAATATTTTAAGGAAACACGGTTATTGCCCCTGGTATCAGTGTGGAAATTTATGTCTGATATCAGGGGCGGATCCAGCATTTGGGGAACAGGGGGGGGGGGGGGGGGTGGGGGGGGGGTGCAAGAGTTACCGTCGCAGCTAGGGGGTTGTCCTATTTTCGAGCTCTTCAAAATGCACTTTCCTGTGTTTTACGGCATTTAAATTCAGACTCCAACTGGTGGTAAACTCTGTAGCTGAACTGGGGGGTTGCAACCCTGACAACCGCCCACCCCTCCAGATCCGCCCCTGGATATAAAATGTATAATAATGCCAATCAATACCTGGGGTAATGGTGAATGAATGATTATTTTGCCAGAAAATGCCTCAGACGATGTCTCTGATATAAAGAACATTTTGTGCCTACTGAGTGGGCATGTACCTTTAATAAATTAACATTGAGTCTACCTCGTTCACATATTAACATCCACTACCTATCCAATTCCAAATAAGATGTGTCCTATTTTTCAGGTTTTTAAGAGCATTACTCCATGGAAAACAAAATTGTAACAGATTTCGAGCGGTTGCGGGTGTTCTCATCATCCAATATTGGCATGGATGACCTGGTCAACGACCTTGGCGCGGCACTGGAAGAAGCAGCCAGTCACAAGCGCTCTAAAAGTGACGGTGGTCTTGGATCAACAAGCAGTCGTCGCAATCCCAGGAAGAGGCGTGGCCGGAGACGGAGGGTGCAGACAGAGACGGGAAACATGAGCGAAGCTTCACAGAGTAGTCTAGACGAGGTGATTAAGGACTACATGGAAAGCGTAGCCCAGTATAGCGACTCTGACGATCTCGCAGTTGCACAGAGAATTGTCCGTCTAACCATGCCACTGAGCGGAAACTTTGTTCCAACACAAGTGGAATCTGATTCCGTGAATGAGAACATGTTTTCGCCAGTACGACCACAAAGGCGAAGGAAGAAATATAAAACGATGGCAATAGATCCGGACCCGGGACTTTCACAATCGCCAATACAGATGCCAAAGCCACGATACCACCGACATCCCAGTGAGACAGTTCCCCTCCCCCATTGCAGCATGGGCACCAGCCCCATGGACGGGTATGGGTTTCTACACCAAGGCAAGGAGGGCAGTGTGGAGGACGCTCTGTCCGGCAAGAGGAAGAGAAGCAACAGGGTTCGCACTGAGGGTAACAATGGGTTAGATCTTGGTCGTCTGGAAGATGGCATGAAGGATGAAGATACAATGGAGTTTGGTGCCAACTCGCAGTAAGTGGAACAAATTGCCAGAGTTATTATAACCACGGCATACAATGTATGTAGAGGGGTTTATAGTTTTCGTATTTTCGTCCTTCCGTTGGTATGATTTGTGTTAACATTTTTGTTTGTCTGTCCAGACGGCTGTTGGGGGCATCCGTGAGCCTCTGCTCACTTGCTCTAGTTCCGTCCTCGACTCCTCAATGCATTTCTTTTCCATCAACAACCATAAAAAGTATGTGAACTACGGTACAAGACTTCTCTTTAGCTATAAAATTATATAAAAGCATACTACATGTTGTATACGGGAATCTTAAAGGTGGGGTCCCATCTAGTAGGCATAAACTTACTTTACAGGAATTAAATGAGTGTATGCGTGTGTAACTATGCCACCAGTTTTAAAAGTTACGAGTGCCCACAATACAGATGTAATCATTTAGTAACATATATGTTACTGATAGTGACTTGTGGTGGTATCGGGCTATTTTGATATGCAAATGAGGCAGGACATTTTTAAATTATTTACAAATTAAATTTATCATCTGAAAAAAATAATTTTATCGAATGATAAAGTATGATCATTGCACATCAAAATACGGAGAATAAATAGTAATTCTCGTTAACATTTTTAAGGAAACATGCTTAACGCCCCCGATATCAGCATGGGAATTTACGTTTAGTATACAAAGTAGTATAATGCAAATTAATACGTCTAGTAGTGGTGAATGAATGTTTATTTTGCCCGAAAATGTCATATCCAAAGAATGGACGAAAAAATATGTCCCCCTACTTTATAACCTGGCATGTTTGACGCAAGAGCTGTAAATTAAAAGCTCAAATTTAACCCTTTCAACACTACTGACCTCTTATCATACTGTTTGCAAACAGTGTAGATCCAGATGAGGCGGCTTGTAACAAGCCATCTCATCATGATCTATACCATTTGTGGATAATTTTAAAAACAATACTGTTGTTAAAAATGGAATAATCTGAAATATAACATTGGAGTGTTTATTCCAGTTACTTGGGGGTGAAATGGTCCAGGGGGCTGTTTCACTAAACTTCGTACGACTAAAATGTTCGTAAGAGCAAAATTATGATAGTCTGTAAATTTCACATTAACAATGTTTTCTTGTAAATAATTATTGGATTTACATTTATTGAGCATAGGCTGCATATGCAGCCTATGCTCAATAAATGTAAATCCATAAATTGACATTTACAGACGATCTTAAATTTGTACTTAGGAACATTTTAGTCGTAAGAAGTTTAGTGAAACGGGCCCCAGGACCGGTACCGGTAGTTTGATTTGTAGTCTCGGCAGTGCCTGTCAAATATTTTGATGATCTAGCCTGATGATAAAAAAACTCATCATGGAGTTTGATTGGCCGAGTCTGAGAATGTGCTCACTCATGTCAGGGTACACAAAGTGACATACGAGACACGCCATGTGGATTTGTACCAATGATTCAAAATATTTTTCATGAAAATCACACATCTTCATTGGCAATATCAAAATTTACAATATTTTTCGTCAAACGTTAACAAAATTCGCAGAGCAATTCCGCATTTGCTTTGACAATTTCGTCAACTTTTGAGATCATTTACAGATTCTGTAAATATATTTCATGAAAAATCGTACAAAATCACATGGCGTGTCTTGTACATGTATTGTGGGTTTTATGTTTCAGGGAAGGCAGCTCCACCAGCTCCACAATGAGCAGCAGTAGTGATGCCGACACATTCTCCAATGATGAAATACAGGAAGGTGCGTTTTTATTCCACAGCTGTCTTCCAACATTAACCCATTTCACTATTTTTCCCATGATCTCTGCTTTCATTAACCCTTTCACTCCTAAGTAACTGTAATGGACTTTTATACATGTATGTCAATTTTCCGATCACAAAATGATTTTCAGACTAGTTCATTTATGAAAATGGGGTGTTTTTGTTCTCAAACATATCAAAATTACATGCAAAAAGTGCAGATCCTCATTCCTGCCGGCTCATCTGGATGTACACTTTTTGCCAATACCACTATACAGACCTGTGGTGTTGAGAGGGTTAAGAAGAATTGGATTTCTCGGTAAATTAACATGAAAATTACTTCTTGAAATTGGTAGAAAATCCTGAAAATTTTATGAAAATCAACAATTCCTGAACATCAATTAAAGGATGGTACGCTTATGTATTCATCGTTTATATATCAAATAAAACAAATTTCACAGTAATCCGACCAGTATGTGCCTTTCTTTTATGGATTTCATATTCCGGACAGCCAGTTTTTCCAGCCGTCACTACATGACTAACTTCCCCTTATTTTCTTTACCACAGTTATTTCCCATTGCGGACACGTGGGTATATGACGTATCAGTAGTACTTCCGAAATGTATGCATAATGCGATTTTACACTTAATAGTTCAGCAGACTACTTGGAACTCCAGTTTATTAGAGTGCTGATATAAAATATATGGGACCCTAGCTGTACTGTATAAATATAAGAATGACCTACATGTAGTTACAAACTACATACTGAAATGCGACAGACTATTTATATTTACATCGTCAGGTTACAATCTGTTTTTCCCCGATAGTATATATATATATATATATAATGCTAAATCAGACGGGCAACAGAGTAAACACTTATCAGAGCTGTCAGGTGCATAGATGGATCTGGTGCTATGCTGGTAAAACTCATAATGCCATTCTTGTAGGCCATTGTCCACTTACAATGCTGTACATGGGGTCACTTAAGGAAAGTCAAATGCCCGGGATGACAGTAGTGAAAATTAGTCCCTCTAATTGCCACGGGGGTGGGGAGCACTTTTGGGGCCAGTGACGGTTATATCCCGAGGCCATATGTTGTTTGAAGATTGTGTCAACATCCGCTGTACTTATCAGAGCGATTAATTACCCTGCCACCGGGCACTGCCACCGGGCACTGCTGCGACTGAGACTGTCTGTAATAAGCCAAACACAACAAGGGGCTTATATGGCATTTGCGACCAGTGTAGATCCAGATCAGCCTGGGCATCCACAGTCTGAACAGGATCTGCACTTTTCGTCATTCCTTCAATGAAACGCACTAACAAGCACTCTTTAGTATTTAGACTACAGGAGTGTTAGATTTGTGTAGGACCTACACTGGTCACAAATCACACAAACCCCATTTCTCCAGTCACAGCCACATATACGACCAAGCTACATGTATGTTTAATCGACGTAAACCCAATTTGGCAAAACAGCGATTTTTTTCTGGAAAACAGCTTTAATAGATTAGAAATAGTAAAGAATTTGACTGTCCATGTGAAAATTGAATATATAGTTTTAATTCTTTTTATCTGTCCAAGAACAAAATATGTGATTCAGTTATATTTGAGTATTCTGGTGGCATCTACATGTATTTGAACGTAGCTACACATTCGTGTCACTGATAATTTCAGCTCAAAATAAAGAATTAATTTCAACTCTAAATTGTCAAAACAAAATTATGCTGAAGTGACTATCTGCAAAGCATTGCAGAATCAATTTACAAAATGTCGGAGATTATGTCAGCATTTTTGTAAATTTAATTCCACATTTTTTCTTATTCTGGTTCAGCTGTCTGCTTGACCATGAATTACAACCGCCTTCCGCAGAGATAATCATCGCCAATCGATTGCAACCAACGTATATATACTCTAAGTGTAACTAGGCGAAGGAAAAAATAACGATTAACGTATATATTAAACAACAAAAATGAAGACATTATGCAACAAATAAATGATGTCCGTAAATCCAAACGATAGTACCGGTATATAAGAAACCTTTATCCACCAATCAGGTAAGCTGTACTACTGCTACGTCATAGCGGTTACTTTTACAGCGCCACCTCACGCCAGTAGGTCGCAGTAACAGCAGAGATAAGCGATGACCAATTCATTGCCTGGCTCGTATAGGTGTCGGATACGGTGCGATATAAGAAATCTCAATGTCAAGAAAAATAGAAACAAACCCGAAATCGGTTATTATGGTCGTCTTTGTTGTTTTTAGAGCATGTTGAAGAAAATAAGTGATAGTTTGTAATGTGACCTTTAATGATAGCTCTGCATGATCATTTAATCTCTGTCTCAAATTGTATGTAGTTTCCACAAATTGAACCGTTACATTGAGACAGTTCAAACGAGTGATAACAATTTCTATATTTGTGTTTAGAAATTAAGAAAACAGGAACAGATACATGTATGTTTGTAAATTTTAATACCTGTCGAATGTGTTAATATACATGTATACTCTGTATTTTCACCAACAATCAACATAATTTAATGCTTCGGGCACTTATATATATCATGTCTCTTGACAATGCTTGGTCCAATGCTGCAAACACATTGTATAAGTCCTTATCAGGCTGCAGGATTGATCAGCTAACACATCAGGAGCTAGATTTCCCACAAGGTACGTGCGAATTTCTCATCACAGTCCCGGATTAAGGCCCTGATTATAACACTTTCTGTGCTTGAAATCAGGCAATTTGATCGACCGAGACTGAGCACAGCTCAGCCTTGGTCAATCACACTGTCTGATTTCAAGCAACAGAATGGAGAACAACTTTTACACGTATAATCAGTGGCCCACATTTCACGGATAACCCCTCAGTGACAGTCACAATGTTGCCTTGGTGGGTCCCATGTCTCTGTATCATTCCATTCACTTTACTGATATTTTTCCTGGGTGGGGTTGCATAGCTACATATATGTCGCTGTGACTGGAGAAATGGAGCTTCTGGGTTTTGTGACCAGTGTAGATCCAGATCAGCTTGTGCATCCGCAGTCTGATCAGGATCTGCCCTGTTCACCATTCCATCATTAAAGCTAGCAAACAAAATTGATCGTTATCAGGCTACAGGAGTGTGTTATTTTATCAGGAGCTACACTGGTCAAACTCCCATAAACCCCAATTCTCTGGTCCCAGCCACATATATCATTATAACAGCTGATGACGAGCAGAGTGACTTTTTCCATGAGGCTGGTCCGTCTACCGGCATTGCCGGCGTGATTCCATGGTGGGAGAATGAACGAGTGACCAGTGGCGACGAATCCATGGTCTCCGAGAAACAATTCCAGCAAATACTCACAGGCAGCTTCGAGCATTTACCGAGGTCATCTCAAATAGCCTTCAAGGCTAAGATGACGAAGATTATGAAGCATGTAAGTGTTGATATGTATAATGGTTATTTCTTGTCGATCATAAACCAAATTAGTGAGCGAATGCGTTGAAGATGATGGATTTCGGAAGTTTAGATTTGGTTCAATTTGCTGACAGGCTGTTGGTCAGTTTGTTTGTTCTTGAGCAGGACATATCAGCAGAGCTCCAGATAAGCTGCGTATTTGCATAAATACCCAATTAAAATTGCCAAATTCCCAATTGAAATCAGAAGTAGCGAGTAACAAAAAGCAATAACAAATTTGTGGTACCTTTATCATGCTACAGAAAACAATAAACAGACCACATATATAGCATATTTTTCTTATTTTCCATGAAAACACATCTTGGTATTTCATTAGAATTGTCTCCAAGGAGACAGTTCTAATAAAATGCCAATACATGTTTTCATTTCGAAGCAAACTATTCAATAATTGCTGTATGTTGATGTGTAAACAGTAGTGTGATTTTATTTTACCCAATTAAAATATTGAAATACCCAATTGCTTCAGAAATGATGGAGTGAAAATACTCAATTACTAATTCCTTGTCTGGAGCCCTGTATCAGCATAGTCATTTCACATGTGGTGATCCCTTGTGCTCCCAACAGTTAGTGAAAAAGTGGCCTGTTAAAAATGACTCAATTGGCACGTGAAATACATGTATATATTTATTGTTTAAAACTTGTATAAATAGCTTTAATACTCATTATGTTTGAACAATACTGTTGATGATAATAATATAAGGTTTGATCATGTCTAGCCGTGTGCAAACGTTTGCTGTGGCCCGAGGGAACTGTTTGAACCCCAAGGCCGCAGGCCGCGGGTTCAAACAGTTCCCGAGGGCCACAGCAAACGTTTGCACACGGCTGGACATGATCAAACGTTATTGTTACATTTCCAACAAAAAACTAATGTAATTTGAGCATTATATTCAGTATTTTCAGTATTTTCAGTACTTTTATAAAATCGTCCCATTCACGTAGATAATTTTCGGTATGCATATTCCGGGGCCGCGTCATGAACGTCATGAAGTAGTGACGTCATGAAGGCACTTCCCCGCAGTGACGTCATGAAGGCAATTCCATTACGCGCGGCCCCGGAATGAGCATTGCCTAAAGCCATGTGCAAACAGCACGCGCTATTTGTTTGCACATATGTGCACACAACGGAAACCATGTAACAATAATGAATAATTTGAGTTAAACAAGATAATAAAAAAAGTTTTTCACCAGCTACCAACTTTGGGCATGAATTGGTGCCATGCTACATGTAAGCTAAAGCAGGTCAGTGGAAATGTTACTTTAGTTACTTCCAAACATTTTAAGTCTTGTTTCCTGATCTCATTGTGTAATTTCCAGTACACCTCGGTATTTCAGTGTGGCAGAGAAATCAGATTCGGGAGACGAAAGCTGAAAGGCAAGGTATGTGGGAAATCTTCACATTGAAGAATAACCCCGTGTTGTTTGGGTTTCTATGTGTCAACGTATGTTGAGTTGACTTTACACTTAAAATGTGTGTTCATATCAGTATTTTCATTCTGTACCCCCCATGATCATTGTCAACAGTATTTTGTAAAATTTGAGTTAAGGTTTCTGTAAGTACCATATATCTGGCACCCTAAAATTTCATGTTTGTTTATCACATTTATTTTTGTCGCACCTGCTTTAGCAGAAGGTGCGACTATAGTCGCCGCCTTTTCCGTTGTGTCGTTGTCGTCCGCATCGTCGTCTGAAATGTCAAAAAGTTTGCGCCTGCTTTAGCAGAAGGCGCGACTATAGTCACCGCTTTTTCCGTCGACGTCGTCCGAAATGTCATAAAGTTTGTACAAGCTTCGTTATCATAGTATAACTTGTGGACACTTGATACATGTGAGCATTTGGAACACACTCATGCCGCCATCAACATGACCTTTTTTACCTTCACATTTTTGTGGAAACACATAGCCATTTTTTGGCGTCAAAAAGTTTGTACAAGTTTCGTCATCATCATATAACATTAATGTTATGGATGGATTGCTTCAATATTTGGACACTTGATACATGTGATAATTCGGAACACCCTCATGCCGCCATTAACACCTTGACCTTTTTATCTTCAAATGTTTGCGGAAACAAATTTCTTCATCATGATATAACTTGATACTTGATGGACACTTGATACATGTGAGCATTTGGAACACACTCATGCTCCCATTAACATGACCTTGACCTTTTGTACCTTCACATTTTTGCGGAAACACTTTTGCGTCAAAAAGTTTCTTCATCATCGTATAACATTAATATTACTTGATGGATTGCTTCAATATTTGGACACTTGATACATGTAAGCATTTGGAACACGCTCATGCCACCATTAACATGACCATGACCTTTTTGACCTTTGCATGTTTGTGGAATATGTCAAAAAGTGTCTTCAACCTTGACATTTCTCGTGTTTTAAGCACGCACTTCTCTGACGGTTTTTGTATGCCTACTTTAGCACATGCCTATGATCATGTTATGGTTAAATGCCTCGGCAGGCGCGACACCACCTCCGTAGCGGAATTCTTGTGTAGCATGCCTTTGGTCCTAATATATAATATTATTTCAAGATACTTGTGACATTACTCTTTAGAATATGAGAGTATTATCCATTGTCTTTACAGATACCGGGCTACACAGTGACGCGATTCATACAAGAGCGGCACAACTGGAAAACCATCCAAGGCAAGTTGGCAGTGCTACACAGCAGTAACAACAACAGTCCCACCAGTAACCAGCTCATAGACAGCAAACGCCTCAGGAAAACACCTCCACCCATAGCAGGTAATAGGGGCGGTGGAGTGGGAGCTCATCAACAGTACTGAAGCTCTTATTATATATGAGACAAGCCAAGCAATTTTTCATAAAAAATACATACAGAATTGATAATATTCCGTAAATATAGTCAAAAAGTTGACGAAATGTTCAGTGCAAATGCGGAATAGAATTCCACATTTGCAATGAAAGTTTCGGTGAACTTTGAACGTGTGTGACCATCATATTCCCAGATCAGCCTATGCATCTTCACAGTCTGATCATTGACTTCGCTATTCACCATTCAATCACAGAAGTGGTTTTTCTGTTGTCAGCAAAATAATTAGATTCTACTCTGGATCTGTAACTGCAAGATGATAAAGGTGTCCTGGTCTATAATTGTAGAAAATGTAAGATCCATTTTCTCAGCCAGTGGCCCATATTTTATCTGACAGCTGACACTCTACGCTTTTACTAAATACACGGCAACTGATCACAAAATGTATCGTGTATTGGCACAGATAAATTGTATCTGGGTCGGGTAGTTTTAGAAAACTACTTTCACACTACACGAATATTAATCACACACGGTAACAAAGGTTAATCACACAATGTAAAAGGTCTGTATTCATTTCAATGAAAACAACGTTATACATGCACTTAAAAAATATTTGTAGCAATAAACATTACCTGATAAATAGAACACCAGGCAAATAATCTTCTTTTGATATCAGAAACTGCAACAATTCTTTGGAAAGCCTCAGAATTCCTACGCATTTCCTAACCTCACTTGATGACTCAATATCAAAACACGAGCCTAGTATTCTTTATGTTCCAGGACCATTACCATTACTCGACGGGGAACCAATACCAGAGTCCAACATCGGCAATAAGATGTTACAGAGCATGGGCTGGCACCCGGGTTCTGGGCTGGGAACCGATGGTAGTGGGATCAGGAGCCCTATAGCCGCCCACGTCCGGCCCCGTAGACAGGGGCTGGGCTCCGGGTCTCCATATCTGAGCAACAGGTTAAAGACGCTCCTCCGTGACAATAGCAATACTCAGTCCAGCAGCAATACTATACAGGAGACAACAGGCAGTAATATGGCAGACTTGTGACATGTGGTCATAGGTTCTCCGATATCAGCCAGTCTTGGAGATTACATGTCTATGTGTACATATTAGTTGTCACTCTCACGGGAGAAATGGGGATTATGTTGCAGAGCTCCAGATTACGCAATGAGATGCAACATTTTCTGTTGATGGTGTCTAAGGTTGGCAAAGAAGCATTTTAACATCGGCCTTTTCTATTCAGAAATGTTTGCCAACTTTTATTTTGTATATTATTTACAGACACTACATCTGTTGAGATTAATTTCTGGATAATTATGCCCCTGCCACCGAATGGTGAGGGGGGGCATATAGTGTTACCGGCGTCCGTACGTATATACGTACGTAATGTACGTACGTACGTACGTCCCGAAACCTTAACGCTCGGGTAAATGGCTTATAATTTCTGTTTTCTTGCTCGGATCTGCTTCACATTTCACACACGCATTGCTCCAATGGTCCTCTGCCACCCTGTGACAAATCCACATTCGTCCTGCCCCCACTAAGCGCAGGGTCAAGGTCACAGACTTGGTGCGTTCGAAACCTTATCGCTCGGGTAAATGGCTTATAATTTCTGTTTCCTTGTTTTCAAATGTGTCTCGTTTTCTTTGGCTGCCAGTGGGGGCATTCGTGTGCCGATAGGCCACATTTCTAGTTTTCAAATGTGATACAGTTGAACTCTATAAACTAGACAACCTGGGGACCTGTCCTCCCAGGGTGTCCGGTTTAGAGAGCTTCCAATGTAATTAAGCCCTCCATGAACAGTTTTTGTCATGTTCAATCATGAACAGACACGACAATGACATAAATGACAGTGAAACCCATCTAAATTAAACACAATGGGGTCGCCAGGGTGTCCAGTTTAGAGTGGTTCTACTGTAATATATATTATTTTAGGGTTTGTTCCATATGGACCTCATTCTGACAAAATCAGACTCTTTTCATTTCTGACCAGTGTGGATCCTGATCAGCTGTTTCAATGACGCAACCTGATAATATATCTCACATTTCCGCAAAGGCTGAAGTGAATGTTTTATAGACTCAATTGCACACAGTGCAGACCCTGATCAGACGGTGCAGATGTGCATGCTGATATATGGTCTGCATTGACCTCGGTATTGTCAGATTTTGGTTCATATGTGGCTGTGACTGGAGAAATGGGACTTGTGGGATTTATGACCAGTGTTGCTCCTGATCAATTAGCACACACCTGTAGCCTGATAACATTTTATATTCCTTGTTAGAAGCATGGCTGTTGTTTCTTTGTTGGAATGGTGAACAGTGCAGATCCTGATCAGATGCACAGGCTGATCTGGATCTACACTGACCACAAAACCCATAAGCCCCATTTCTCCAGTCAGTCACGTATATGTATACATTTATGTGAGAGTCATGAAAAACGTGGACCTGTTAAATCTCCACCTGATAAATTATGATCTGTCCCTAATTGGCATTCTTCTGTGTTTCTGTGCTGTTAAACTTCAATTTCATTCATTCCTTTAGTAATGCAGGTGTGGCTGATGTTTTTTGGGCCGAGCAAGTGAGAGATTCTCACATGTTTTAGGAAGAAAATCATGAAAATACAAATAAATATCGATTCTCTCACTAAATTTTGTCAAAATAAACTGAAATCAATTTCTTTTTCACACTCAAATTGTTGACGTAAAGTCTCTGCTGGTGTCTAGGGTTCTGTTGGTCGATAGTTTTGTTAGGCCACTTTTTCTCATGACGCATCATATTTACAGACTTGTGACAATCATTTTTTGCGATTCAGACATTCAATTGTCATATATTGCCTCTTAACACAGATGTGGTGGGAGACGGGTGGGAGTGGGGATAGTTAGAGTGGCTCAGAGGTTCAGAATTCACATCTTAACCCTTTCAATACCACAACACCGTCTCATCAGGATCTGAATTTTTTGCGAGTAATTTTCATATTTTTGAGAACAAAAACACCCCCTTTTCATAAATGGACTAGTCTGAAAATCATTTTGTGACGATTGGATTGGTCAGAAAATTAACATATCAAAATCCATGATATTGGCAAACAGTGTAGATCCAGATGAGCCGTCTCATCAGGATCTGCACTTTTTGCAAGCAATTTTCATATTTTTTGAGAACAAAAACACCCCCTTTTCATAAATGGACGAGTCATTTTGTGACGATTGGATTGGTTGCAAAATTAACATATCAAAATCCATTCCAGTTAATAAGGGGTGAAAGGGTTAAAGATAAATTTTACTACGATTTGCATCGGGGGCTAAGTGATCTGGGTATTAAGGGTGCCATTGCATCTGGCACTGCCTTTCAGAGCTGAATGTATTATCATAATTTTACTGCTGGAAGTGCCGCCCACCATACAGGTTCATTCCCTCCCGTATATGACCTTGTTATTGATTGATTGATTTATTGGTGTTTAACAGCCTATCAACAGCTACGGTCATGTAAGGCCGGCCAACAGGTTCGATCCCGTATATAACTTGCTTCATTGGGTGGAAAACCCCAAAATCAGAACGGAATATGTACGTAAAAACATATATATATCAGCCCTGAAATTAGAATAACTTGACCTGATGCCAGGTCCATACCACACCAGCCACTTGGCCCCTGCCAGGTCCATACCACACCAGTCACTTGGCCCCTTCCCCTAAAATAGGATTGCGAATAATCGTAATACTCTCATAAGAGGTATGACCAGATTCAACATACATGAATGTTAACGATGTGTAGGCCAGTCGGGATTCTGGATGAACCCCAATCGTTCAATTACCCATCGCATGCTCCCACCTACCACCCAACCTTGCTATGGAACAGACATAAAACCCAAATCAATCAGTAAATCGGCGGTTAACATGTTCATTTTAAAACACAGCGGCTGTGTTTTGAAAATTTGGAGGTCGGGAGCATGCTAAGAGTAATTTAACAATATGGGATTCATCATTACCAGAATTCAAGGCTGAATATATATTTTGTTCTGTAAACATTCAGTTCTGATTAGGTTATTTTTCCCCCATCGATACCGGTGAAAAATTGGATTCTACCCTAGTCACCCGACCTAACATGACCTTAGCTGTTGACAGGCCATCAAACACCATTCAATAAATAAATAACTAAAACTTTAACAGCTAAATAATCATGACAGGATAATTGACTTTCTAGGAAAGCATTTTCATGCCGACATTCATTATGTTTTCTCCGTACAGGCAGCACACAAAGTATAAATCAGGTTTTGTGTAGACAAATGTTTATATTACACGCTACATGGTTCATTAACCCTTAGGCCGCTACTCATAACAATTGTTGTCTGCTGTTGCTTTTATATCTTGCCTTATTTCTCAATAAAAACATGTTTTGACAGCACTTCAGAATCATTTCCAATGGAAATGATTCTGATGTGCTGTCAAAGCATGTTGTAAAGTAGTCTAAAGTGCTGTCAAATCGTTTTTCGCAATAAAATAAAATATTTGATGGAATTTCATAAAATAATTTTTTTTGGGGAGGGTTTATTTTCTATTTTTCATTTTTATCATCAAAAACATGCTTTAACAGTTCGTCGGCAGCAAAACTTGGAACAGACAGTAGATACCCATGTGACATCACTTACATCATATTAGACAAGCCATTTGATTTTGTACCTTGGAAGATGTGCAATATCTCATGAAAAACATTTACAGTATTTTCCGTAAATATCAGTGATGAATGTTGACTATACATTCAAATTTGCTATGAAATTTTTGTCAACTTTTGATGTCATTTATAGCAAATATCACAGTTTCTTTAAATATTTTCATGAAATCTTCTTGGGTACACAATCACAGCTTCTCGTATTTGTGACATCATTTGACGAGACTGAAGAGGCCCCTTAGAACGTGTAGCCCCAGTAGCCTAGTTCACCATTTCAATTTAAGGATAAATTTATTACTATTTATCATACTGAATTTATTACATTATCACAGCCATTTTGGCTGTGTTAATGTAATAAATTCAGGATAATAATTCCACATATTTGTGACATCATTTGACAAGACTGAAAAGGCCCCTTAGAACGTGTAGCCCCAGTAGCCTAGTTCACCATTTCAATTTAAGGATAAATTTATTAATATTTATTATACTGAATTTATTACATTATCACAGCCATTTTGGCTGTGATAATGTAATACATTCAGGATAATAAATTCTGCATATTTGTGACATCATTTGACGCGACTGAAAAGGCCCCTTAGAACGTGTAGCCCCAGTAGCCTAGTTCAACATTTCAATTTAAGGATAAATTTATTACTATTTATCATACTGAATTTATTACATTATCACAGCCATTTTGGCTGTGATAATGTAATAAATTCAGGATAATAATTCCGCATATTTGTGACATCATTTGACAAGACTGAAAAGGCCCCTTAGAACGTGTAGCCCCAGTAGCCTAGTTCACCATTTCAATTTAAGGATAAATTTATTAATATTTATTATACTGAATTTATTACATTATCACAGCCATTTTGGCTGTGATAATGTAATAAATTCAGGATAATAAATTCCGCATATTTGTGACATCATTTGACAAGACTGAAAATGCCCCTTAGAACGTTTGTTGCCAGTGTAGCTCAGTAGCCAATTTCACCAAAATTGCAGTGTACTTATCTTGCACTTAAAGTACACTTTGAGGGAGAAATTTTCAATTTAAGGATAAATTTATTAATATTTATTATACTGAATTTATTGCATTATTACTGCCATTTTGGCTGTGATAATGTAATAAATTCAGGATAATAATTCTGCATATTTTTAATCATAAAATTAGTTATACATGTATATGAAATAATGCATTTCGGGAAAAATAAATGATTACTCCTTCAAAGTATACTTAGCTAGATAAGTATGCTACAGAGTAGAACATACACTCACAGACACTTTGTGGTATGAACGACAAATGACTTTTAAATAATACATAATTTTACTAGTGTTGCAGTATTATCTGATCGCTGCCTTTGCTGTCTGAATGTTCCAGCTTGAAAATATACTTACTCCAAAATCATCCGCACAATCTGACCCAGGCCTTTGCTATTCTCCATTAATTATCTCATCGCATAGTTGAAATGGGATATAGGGATGCAAAATTTGTCCGTCCGTCTGTCTGTCGGTTTCCATTCTGCTATAACTTTGTTACCGTATGACCAATTGGCTTGAAACTTCATGTGCATGTTTATTGTCATCCATAGTTAGGAATTTCCGTCCAGTAGATATTGTGAGCATTTCTCCATTCTCCTATAACTTCTTTACTTTATGATCGATTGTCTTCAAACTGTGTATGTTTCTCATCATTCATATTTTATTCCCATCCCCAGACGTGTTTCACCTTACCTAAGTTCAAGGTCAAATAACTTTGAAATTTTCCATCTGGTATATATGTGCGAGTTCCTTACCGCAGTATGCCCCTCCCCGCTTGCCATAGGTCAAGGTCAAATAACTTTGGGCATTCCTCTATTCTCCTATAACTTCTTTACCGATCCAGCCATCACGGCGATGGGATACATGTAGTTGGCGGCGTTCTTGTTCACTGATGTCGCAGTATTGTCATCAGAAATAAGTTTAGAACATATTAAATGTGACTGTGTAAAATTAATTTCAGGGAAAAGTTCATATTTTAATATGCGATATGACATATAATAATCTTACAGATGTAATGAAATGATTTATGTAACGGTGTACATTAAAATAAGATGTTATATGCAAGTATGTAAATATGTACATGTAAATAAGATGTTTTATGTACTATGCACATTTAGAACCATGTGTCATAGAGTATGTAGTGTACATACATGTATAAATCTATTTGTGTCGCTTGTGTTGTTAGTTTATGACATGTATCCTGAAAGTATTATTGTATCATGTCGGAGGGGATACTCTGGATTTGACGTCCGTAATCCATGTCTGGGGCTAAATGCAAACCCATTAAGCTTGTTTTTGTCATGACGTGTCATATATATGGCTGTGACTGGAAAAATGGGGTTTATGTTATTTGTGACCAGTGTAGCTCCTGATTATGATATATACTACTTGTTCGAAGAGTGTTAGGTATTTCATTGATGGTGCAGATCCAGATCAGACTGTAGATGCACATGCTGATCTGGCTCGAAATTGGTTGCAAATCCCATATGCCCAATTTCTCAGATCACAGTAATTTCTATGCCCCACCAAGATATTAGAGTGGGCATTTAGTGTTGCCCTTGTCCGTCTGTCCCATCCCGTCCTGTCCATCACAAGGTGTAAGAGCTTGTAGCTTCAATAGTATTGGGCATCACGGGACAGTTGAAAATAAAACTGCTGGATGTTATCTTGGGACATGTTCTTCTCTCTGGTTAGAGGTTAAAAATGACACCTTGAAAAATCATACTTTTCCCTTAAGGCATCACGGGACGGTTGAAAATAGTCAAAATTCACTGCTTTTCTGAGAGCAGCGTGTGACTTATAAAAATCACCGCCTGTCACAATCAGTTAAGGGGGCTCATGCGACAAATATTGAAAAATACTCGCAAATGAAATACAAATCGCGCGCCACAATAAAAATGCAGTAACCGCACCAATTTTATAGAAAGTTACACGACTGAATTTGTTGGAATTGTTTTCATGAAAATATGAGGCACAAAGGCTTTGTTATGACTTGTTCTATCACTTGTAACACCACACCATTTCCTGAAAATTATTTCACAGCGGGGTTATAACCACCTCAAATATTCGCTACAAATGCCCGAAAAATACCTTAAATTCTGACACGAAACCGTACCGGCGAGACAGCATAGCATGCGCCATTTTCCAAGATGTCAAAAGCAACCGGAGCTAACAAGCAGATTCGTAGAATTATGAAATACTCTAAAAAATACACCTAGTCAAGCCTCCCAAAGTCAAGAAATATTCATAAACCTATTTTTCTAGACATACTGGTGTAACTTGCAGGGTCGGTAGTGAAGTACATTTGTTTAGAAAATCATCCACCCCTTTTTAAACCTAGCCTCGCACTGTCCCGTGAGACCTTAGGTCTACAGCCACCATACTTGTACAGTACATGAGCCAGTGATGTGCACCACAACCTACTGTGAAAAACCTGACCTTTGTGTGACATTGAAGCATTATGTGGGGCATCTGTGTTCTATGAACACATTTTCTAGTTTCTTTACACTTTGTGGTTGTACACTTTTTATAGTGTAATTAATGTATCAAATACATGTACCATTTGGTTTGATCAAATTTATGTCTGTTGAGATAATGCAGTAATTTGCCATTGTGAGAATTGTTTGGGATGTACATGTTCCAAATTTTGAATCATATTTCAAAATCATTGTAAGGAACCACACATTAATTTCATGTTTTGGGGAACAATAATGCAAAATGTAAATAAATAATATACATGTATCACGTTTGAAAATACTTTTTCGTGGATTTTAACCCAACATTTCAAAGAATGTGGAGAGCATCACCCAAATAGTGATGTCCATGTCACACTGCGGTTAAAGTTTTTTGTCAGCCCTCTATCATTTGTTACGTCTACATCTACCATATCCCAGTGGTATGTATGCAACATACACTACCTTCACATGACCTTGACCTTGCCTCTCAATTTACACTACTTCAGCTTGACCATGTCGGTATTGGTGTTTTATTTTTGCATACCTCCTGATATGTTAGTGAGATTGGGTGGGGTGGGCAGGGAAAGATTGGATTTGTCCCTGTTAACATGGCAACATAGGTGATTATCGGCTACAGGAGTGTGTTATTTGATCAGGAGCTACACTGGTCACAAATCTCATAAATGTGGGTGGCAGGTGGGAGCATGAGATGGTTAAGTTAACTATCGGGGTTTATCCTTAATGGAATTCCGACAGGAGACGTGGTTTAGTCCTCGCATACGTCTTTTGCATTTTGTATGTGACAGTTGAATCTGGTTGTACCCCTTATGTGAGTATAACGATTATTCATAATCCTATTTTAGAGGAAGGGGCCAAGTGACTTTGGTGTGGTATGGACCTGTCACCAGGTCATGTTATTCTAATTTCAGGGCTGAATAGATTTTTTCTGGATTTTCCCTCCAATGCAGCAGGTTAAAACGGGAACAACTTTGCCCTGCCTTACATGACCTTAGCTGTTGATAGGCCGTTAAACACGAATAAACAAACAAACACAAATCTCATAAGCCCTATTTCTTCAGTCACAGCCACTAATAGAGGGAAATACCGGTAAATCACTTGTGTCTGTGGCATCCGGGCTACATGTATGTTCATGTGGAGGCAGATTAGCACTTGTGCATTATCTCCTGCTATTGAAACATATGCGATAGAAATTGCCTCTTGGTACTGTATAAAAATATGCAACAAATACAGTTTACACTGTTACAAGGGATATCTCAGATTTAGTCGACGTATTTTTCATATGATATTGTTGTCCAAATGATGTGTTTTCATGTCATATGTCCACATCACTGGACTGTGAAGTCACTCTCTGCTGCAATATAGTATTGTTGTAATGGGTGGAGAGTGACTTCATAAGTACAATGGTCTAAAGTTGTTGTGAGAGTGACTTCATAAGTACAATGGTCTAAAGTTGTTGTGTTTCTATGTACAAAGGTACATGTAGCTGGATTTGTGTAGGAATAAAAGTGATGTTATGTGATATTTCATTGTTGTGGTACATTGCTTTCCCAATGTCTGAGTTCAAGATTTGCACTTTCATCACCCAGTACAACTCTCTACCTTAGACACACATAAAACATCACCATATTTCATCTTGATCGGTTTCACTGCTTTTAATGTGTGTTGGATAGTCAATTATATTTCATAGACACATGAAACGTCTTTCCAAACAATGTATGTAGTGTACAAAACAATTCATATACCTCCTGATGTTTTGTGCATCCATGCAGTGTGTCTGCAATGATGGCCATTTGGTTAGTGAAACACCTGCCTGGCTTCTAACCAACAGCATAGATTGTGCTGGCAGGTTAGTAGAAACAAAATTCCATCTCTTTAATTTAACACATGGAAGAGTGATTTTTATACCCCCCCGCAACGAGTTGTGGGGGGTATACTGGAGTAAGGTTGTCCGTCCGTGCGTCCGTCCGTGCGTATGTAAACTTAACATCAGAGAAATATTGTTATAACTTCTATTTCCTTCATCTAAAATGCTTAATATTTCACACATGCTTTCCGGTAAGGCTCTACTAGCATGCTGTGCCAAATCCACGACCGTCCAACCCCCGCTGATCCCAAGATCAAGGTCAAATACTTAGTCTCTTTACAAAACTTAACATCAGAGAAATATTGTTATAACTTCTATTTCTTTCATCTAAAGTGCTTAATATTGCACACATGCATTCCTGTAAGGTTTTACTACCATGCTGTGCCAAATCCACAACCGTCCAACCCCCGCTGATCCCATGGTCAAGGTTAAATACTTAGTCTCTTTACACAACTTAACATCAGAGAAATATTGTTATAACTTCTATTTCCTTCATCTAAAATGCTTAATATTTCACACATGCATTCCTGCAAGGCTCTACTACCATGCTGTGCCAAATCCACGACCGTCCAACCCCAGCTGATCCCATAGTCAAGGTCAAATACTTAGTCTCTTTACGAAACTTAACATCAGAGAAATATTGTTATACATGTAACTTCTATTTCCTTCATCTAAGATGCTTAATATTTCACACATGCATTCCTGTAAGGCTCTACTACCATGCTGTGCCAAATTCACGACCGTCCAACCCCCGCTGATCCCATGGTCAAGGTCAAATACTTAGTCTCTTTACAAAACTTAACATCAGAGAAATATTGTTATAACTTATATTTCCTTCATCTAAAATGCTTAATATTTCACACATGCATTCCTGTAAGGCTCTACTACCATGCTGTGCCAAATCCACGACCGTCCAACCCCCGCTGATCGCAAGGTCAAGGTCAAATACATGGTCTCTTTACAAAACTTAACATCAGAGAAATATTGTTATAACTTCATCTAAAATTCTTAATATTTCATGCATGCATTCCTCTAAGGCTCTACTATCATGCTGTGACATATTCCCGCTGATCCCAAGGTCAAGATCACATACTTAGTCTCTTTACAAAACTTAACAGAGAAATTGGTTATAACTTCTATTTCCTTGCTCGGATCTGCTTCACATTCACGTTCGTGTTGTGTTAGATAAGAAAAGCGTCAGAAACTCGATTGTTGCATACATTTTACTTAGAAAAAGCGTCAAGAAGTTATGCTATGCTCTATACAGATAAAGCGTCCATGCAATATGTGTAATAAGCGTCAACAAGTTCCATACAATATGTTTACAGAAAAAGCGTCAACAAGCTCCATGCAATATGTGTACAGAATAAGCGTCAACAAGTTCCATACAATATGTGTAAAGAAAAAGCGTCAACAAGTTCCATACAATATGTTTACAGAAAAGCGTCAACAAGCCCCATGAATATGTGTGAAAAAGCAACAAGCCTACATGCTCAATATATATAACAGAAAAAAAGCGTCAAACAAGTTCCAAAATACAATTATACAGAAAAAGCGTCAACAAGTTCCATACAATATATTTACAGAAAAAGCGTCAACAAGTTCCATACAATATATTTACAGAAAAAGCGTCAACAAGCTCCATACAATATATTTACAGAAAAAGCGTCAACAAGCTCCATACAATATATTTACAGAAAAAGCGTCAACAAGTTCCATACAATATGTTTACAGAAAAAGCGTCAACAAGCTCCATGCAATATGTTTACAGAATAAGCGTCAACAAGTCCACATATATTTACAGAAAAAGCGTCAACAAGTTCCATACAATATGTTTACAGAAAAAGCGTCAACAAGCTCCATGCAATATGTTTACAGAATAAGCGTCAACAAGTTCCATACAATATGTGTAAAGAAAAAGCGTCACAAGTTTCCATACAAGTTTACAGAAAAAGCGTCAACAAGCTCCATGCAATATGTTTACAGAATAAGCGTCAACAAGTTCCATACAATATGTGTAAAGAAAAAGCGTCAACAAGTTCCATACAATATGTTTACAGAAAAAGCGTCAACAAGCTCCATGCAATATGTGTACAGAATAAGCGTCAACAAGTTCCATACAATATATTTACAGAAAAAGCGTCAACAAGCTGTGTAAATACATGACAGAAAAAGCGTCAACAAGTTCCATGACTATGTATGTAACAGAAAAAAAATGCGTCAACAAGTTCCATGCACTATGTGTACAGAATAAGCGTCAACAAGTTCCATGCACTATGTGTACTGAATAAGCGTCAACAAGCTCCATGCACTATGTGTACTATAAGCGTCAACAAGTATGCAACTATGTGTACTGAATAAGCGTCAACAAGCTCCATGCACTATGTGTACTGAATAAGCGTCAACAAGCTCCATGCACCATGTGTACAGAAAAAGCGTCAACAAGTTCCATGCACTATGTGTACTGAATAAGCGTCAACAAGTTACAGGATACATGTGTACAGAAAATAAAATACATACATACCTTTGAATGTCCAGAATTAATCCACTAATATCCTCTTCATGTCGCAATTCCGATATATATCCAATTCACTATTTGTATCTATGGAAATTATCACTATGTGCACTGTCAAAAGAAAAACCCATTTCGACTCCTCTGTGAGTCTCATCAGGTGGTTGTCTATGCAAATACTTACCATTTTGCATAACCAGATATCTACGGAAGCTTAAAAGGGACATGCGCAAATTTTTTTCTATGTCGTTCCCACGACATAGCATCTCGTTACCACGACATAGCATCTCGTTCCCACGAGATAGCATCTCGTTACCACGACTTAGCTATGTCGTTCCACGACATAGCATCTCGTTCCCTCGAGATAGCATCTCGTTCCCACGAGATAGGATCTCGTTCCCACGAGATAGGATCTCGTTACCACGACATAGCATCTCGTTCCCACGAGATAGGATCTTGTTACCACGAGTTAGCTATGTCGTTCCCACGAGATAGCATCTCGTTACCACGACATAGCATCTCGTTCCCACGAGATAGCATCTCGTTACCACGAGTTAGCTATGTCGTTCGCACGACATAGCATCTCGTTCCCTCGAGATAGGTAGCCAATGAAAATGAAGCTTAATTACCGCCATTTTAGTCCGACAGCCGGTAGCTTAACATTGTTTTGATTAACATAGTTTTGTTATTGGCGATTTTGCTTGTCCATGCCAACCACATCCAGAATCCGCTAATGACACTCTGTCATCTTTGAGCGTTTTGAGAAATTTGCATAAATTAAAAATGGCCGCCAGACAGTTATAGTATGCCGTGTGAGGTATTGAAGTAATTTAAGAGCGTAAAGTGGATTTACTTGACTTATCAGATAAGCGGTCAACATTTTTAATATTCAATTAAATTCACTGTCACATGGAAAACATCCAAAATGGCCGTCAAATGTAACATATTTTACATATATCTACTCTCGCACTCTATATCAAAGCAAACATGATAATGATATTGGATATATTGCCACAACAAACGCTTTCGGTACGTTCGATATGTTCGTAGACAAGTTGTTGAACAGGGGAAGTCCAAGATGGCCGCCACATATAGCTATAGTATCATATAACAATAATGTAAACGGACTGATAATTAAGTATATAACTGCATATTAACGCCATATCATAGTAAATTGGTATAGATGTATTGGATTTAGGCATACTCTGAACGTTTTCAGTAACTTAGACACATAATTAAATCACTGTGCCAATAGCAGAAGTCAAAAATGGCCGCCAAATATTTAACAAAAAAGTCACGTTGCCTTATACTGCGCAAATTGCATACTAATTACCGGGGCTATTGATTAGTTTAAGCATATTAGTATACATATCTCAAGTTTATTGACACATTGAACGTTGTATGTAACTTTGAACTTTCAAATGCAATATTATACGATTGTGTCAATAGAAAGAAGAAGCCTTAGATGACCGCCAGATATAAATTACCTGGCAATGACAATCATAATGTGTAATGATTAAAATATGAAATGTCACGTTGACCTATTACAAAGAAAAAACACATATTTATGTCAATCTTGTGTTCTCTTGTAACCTTGTTATGTAATTAGACACGTGTTCCAATAGCAGAAGTCCAAGACGGCTGCCAAATATAAATTATAGCAATCATCGTTTAATAATTAAGTTATATAATTAAGTTCAGTCCAGCTCCATAGGTAGCACACTGCTATAGCAATAATTTACAAATGTATGTCAATGACGATCGCATAATGATGAAATGATTATTAAAATGGATAGCATAGTAGAAAAGTGAGAACCATAAGAAACCAACGCAATAAATACTTCCTAATAAGCAAATGACATGCGCACCTCGGTAGTCGCAGAACCTTCAACTCGGCACAAACATGCACTCCACAATCAGCGGTGTACGGTCCCAAAACGAAAGCAACTGTACATACACTACATAAACAGTATAACAAATGCAGAGCAAGCACAACAACGACTATTCCCCAATGAACTACTGGTAAAGTAACAGGACAGTGCATAAAACAGAACACTTGGATGGTTGAAACTGAACTGTTTGGCAAACCTCCCGCTTACCTCGCTATCAAGCTTCAAAAGGACATCAATATACAAGGCAATCAAAAAACGAATAATATATCATACGATAACGACAAACTAATTAAAACGAAATACACAGTACACATGAAATAATGAAAGTTAATATTGTAGATATGACTATAAGAAAAGAAGAAGATATGATGGCACAAATACTCTAGCCGCAAGGGATGACAGTTACGTTGTTTAGCATTGTCATATTAGTATATTAAACTTCGTGTCTACTGCATTTCTTATATCCATTGCATTGTACCTTGCATGCTGTCATGTTGTATATATTGGTGTGTACTATGTGTATTGTAGTCTGCAATGACTATAACAGTTATTGTTACCGTGAGTTAGTAGTGGCTCAGCTGGAATGACTGTCGTATATACCATTCCAATGTGTATTAGATTATGTGTCCACACTATAATATTTATTCTACATTATCTCAGTGTTTTTCTCAGAATTATTGAATTTGTGATTAAATTTGATTTCTTTGTTCAGCATTTACGTATGTTAACATGTCATATGCATGCACTCCATATTGAGTTGTATGTAATAAAATCAACTGCACATGCATGTCAGACGTTGAATTCCGATTTGTCATTGAAACCAAGAATGTTATAGAAATATTACATTATCTCATCATACACATATACTTTGCTTCACATAATCAATAAAAATCTGAATATATATCAATTGTTTGCAGTTTACCAAATGATAAGTGATATTAAAAGGTACATAAATGACCATGTACGTACCGCCCTTTAGTAGAATGTATGTACCTTTCGCATAAAAAATAACTTGCCAGAATGTAATAATATCAGTGGGAGTCCTTAGTTGCTATGGGAATAACGCTAATGGGACCGTTGACATATATATATATATATGTGTGTGTTCTCCATTTGTACTAGCTAGGTTAGCCAATTCGCGTGATTTCACAGTGAACTTGTTGAGCATTGAAGCGTTTGGAACCAATGGTATGAAAGAAAACTTCTTGCATTCATTCAAATTAGGAAGTCATTAATGTTTACTGTAAAGTTCCACCCTACATATTCTTGACAACGCCCACTATGTAAGTTATAATTACATACTTTGGTGTCAGAATATTGTCAGCATGAATGTTGATGTGGAATGGCAAGACAAGAAGGCTTTCCAAAATAAACTGAATAAGCCAACGTATATAACCAAGTGTACTATTTATAAGTATATGATTTGATTACTAGTAGAATGTACTATATTATTATCCGGCGCCCATTTTTACACTTCTGTTATTGAACGTTGTCTAATGGTGTATATTAAGTTAAGAAAACAAACGAGCATCTTGACTTAATACCAGTATTTGGTACAATTACATTCATACGAGTCCAATTATATAAGCTAATTGCTACAATAATATCAAAATAGTTGGCGGCCATTTTGGACTAAAGCTGTCGAAACAATGATCTAATTGTGTACCTAAGGTACTAAAATCATTGTGTATCTAAATACAATATTCGTATGCAAATTTGCTCTGATATAGGGTCTGAGTGCAATTATATATGTTTTCTTATGAAGAGATACGATTGCACGTATAATGTATTATATTTATAACTGGCGGCCATTTTTGGAGTTCTGCTATTTAGACAATTATTCAATTACACAGAAAAGTTACAAAAATAAACATTCATTGTTTCAATAAACCCAAGATTATAAAAAGCATACTCTTTGTTGTGACGAACTAGTGAAATTACGTCAAATGGTCACATTTTGCGGCCATTTTGGATTTTTCCCATAGTGCAGTTAAGAAATTGAATTTTAACGTTGCCAATTTTCATCACTATGTCAAATACACCAAGTTTACGCTCTTAAATTGCTGAATTTCCTCATGTTAATGCAACTATATGGCACACTATATCTATTTGACAGCCATCTTGAATTTGTGCAAATTTCTTAAGGGTGACAAGCTTGTCATCCGTTGGATTTCAAAACTAGAAGGTCTGGACATGCAAAGTCAGTAATACAAAAAAACATGTTATTCAAAACAAGGTAAAACACAAAATCGGCCTTTGGCTGCCGGACTATATTCAACTATGGCTGAAAGAAAAAATGGCGGTAATTATGCTGCATTTTCATTGGCTACCTATGTCGTGGGAACGAGATGCTATGTCGTGGTAACGAGATGCTATCTCGTGGGAACGACATAGCTAACTCGTGGTAACGAGATCCTATCTCGTGGGAACGAGATGCTATGTCGTGGTAACGAGATGCTAAGTCGTGGGAACGACATAGCTAACTCGTGGTAACGAGATGCTATCTCGTGGGAACGACATAGCTAACTCGTGGTAACGAGATCCTATCTCGTGGGAACGAGATCCTATCTCGTGGGAACGAGATGCTATGTCGTGGGAACGACATAGCTAAGTCGTGGTAACGAGATGCTATCTCGTGGGAACGAGATGCTATGTCGTGGGAACGACATAGCTAAGTCGTGGTAACGAGATGCTATCTCGTGGGAACGAGATGCTATGTCGTCGGAACGACATAGAAAAAAGATTGCACATGTCCCTTTTAAGCTTCCGTAGATATCCCCACTATAGGTTTTTATTTCATTTTTTATTAAAAAATAATAGTTAAAACATGTGTGAAGTCAGCACTATATTCATATGCACATACACAATGTAAACTGAGTGAACTTACCGGCTTTTGGGCCGCGCCAGTGGTATTCAGATTAAATTATGTTTAATATACATACAGCATGTTTGTGGAATGAACTTACGGGCTTTTGGGCCGCGCCAGAGGTTTCCGGTAACACGTTAAGGTAACGTACAAATAATGTGTATGTACATTGTATGACCATACTATTAATAGAACATGTAAATGGAATGAACTTACGGGCTTTTGGACAAAACGTTCAAGTTGGGCCGCGCCAGAGGTTCCCATGACATTTTAATTATACAATATTAATTGGACAATAATAGCAAAAGTATCATTTTGCCATTCAATTTATATTTACAAAGAATTATTCGTGTCTTGCTCTCTTACAGTTTGTAAATGTTTTGCTGTTTTTAAATCTTCGTTTTTGACCGGGTTTCTTAGCTGTTGTGTTTGTATTGGGTATTACTAATTTGCCGTCTGCTGATGTTATGAATTTAGCGATTGGTTTTGCTTTGTATGTGATGAATCTTTCGTATAATCTTTGTTTTTCGTCTTCATTTTTATTATCCCAATTTGCTTTAGTTGATTTTAGTGGATGTTTATGATCTGAAAATTCGTAATCGCCATGACCGTATAACGAACCTCTAACCATTGCTTCTTGAAATTTAACTTCCTTGTGAATTTTGTCTACTAAGTCTGGTAGTTGATTAGGTGTCCAGGTTTGATTTAATTTTAAAATGTGATTCATTGATTCGCAGTTATTATTTTTCCAATTTAAAGGGATGTCATGTGTACTCCTAACGTCATGTACATAATCTGTTATTGTTGGAATCATTTTGTCCGAAAGATAATTACCGGCGACATTTTCATATTTGTTTTCTATTTCATTAGCCAATGATGCAAAATCTACAGTAGTTTCAGCGGTGACTAATCCATTTGCGCCAAATATTGCTTCTGCTATTTCGGATGTTTGTTTTTGATTTACTCCTACTTTATTTTTTAGATGTCGTTTTAAGTTTGGGAATCCTGATTTTAGAGCTTTAACAAGAGCTTTTTCTTCGTCGGTTCCAATTACAATGCTATTAGTGCCTATCTGAGCGGCCGAAATGTCAAGATCCAAAACAGCTGAAATGTGAGTAAAAAATCGTTGATATGTCTGGTAGGCACCATCCCAGTGGAGATACACGGGTCCTAACAAAATTGGAGAATTTTCTTTACTTTTACGTTTTAATTTGTTATCTTGAAAAACTATACATGTAACATAACATGGTCCTAAATTAAATGTCCTATCAACCCCTATCACTGACGTTTTACATGAGTTTTTGAAATGTTTCATTTGATTATCTGCATAACAAATTACATTTGGTTGTTTGTCTGATGACTGAATTACTTCTTTCAGAAATGGATGTGATGAAGTTAACATACTAATTAAGTTTTGCATGTCGTCAGCATTATTTTTTTTGTTGCCAGGATTTTTTTCTTGATTAATTTTAGCTTTCACATTATGTAATTGTTTGGAATCACGTGGGGCATTATCAGTTTCGAAATTTTCGCAAAATACTTCCTTTACTGGTTTATTGTTAATAAAATCTGTTGCTAGTTTTGTTTTACATTGGGATGATGTTCGAATGTACTCATTTTCTATTTTCTTAGCATTGCCATGCATTGACGAAGTTTCCAGAGGAAATGAACCTAAATATTCAGCGACTGCTTGTTTTGCGGCTACATCGGAATAACCTGGCATTTTATCGAACCAACTAATTCTTTTTTTGTAATTTTTTTCTCGTTTTTGTGTTGCGTAATATCGTTTTAATACAAATAAATTTGTCTCGTCTGGCTGTGGATTTAACGGTTCAAATTTTTTACGAATTTCCTTGCAGAATAAATTTTGTTTCTTAACACATGAAATTAAATTACCGTCTACTGTTTTTACAAAAAAAGTAGTTTTAGTTGATGTTGATTTTGTATCCCAAGTTCCACAATTATCATAAAATTTCATTCGTTTTGAGCTACTTTTACGATCTATATTTTTCGAATTATCCATTAGAAAATATATGTCTTCTTTTGGTTGTGTCGGTAGTTCTGTAATTGTAGCAGTTTCAGTTGTTAAAATTTCAATTAACCTATCTATTGTCAGAAATTTACCATTTGATTTGTTTTTACTTTCTGCATTGTAATTTAATTCCTGTGCCTTTGGAGAGCCTAAATCAGGAGTTTCGGAGTCACTGGGTTGAAATGAAACGTGGCCATTGATACAAGCTATCGAAACATCAGAATTACGGGCTATAGACTGGGCGGACACATCACATGGGGACTGAACACATTCCTCCGAATCAGAGAATTCGTGCACAGTGGAATCGAATAAGGTTGGGCATGGATTGGACGACACATTAATGACTGTACTATTAATTAGGGGGTGGGTTGGGAGAGGAGGAAGAGGGGGGAATTCCTCGACACTATCAATATCCATAACCGAAATTTCCGAATCGAGACAAACCAATGGGACAAAGTGATTGGGCGACCATATTTTTTCGAAGTTGAATTGGGTACTGGTCCACATAATAACAACAGGGTCGGACTTTGATCGTGGGGAAACAGGTAGAAACGTTGTATTAAGGATGTCGAAGGCGTTGGCAAGAATGCCATTGCGATGGGGAAAAACAGACCGAATGGGGATACCTATCACGGTGGCTGCAGCACACATAGTCCAGGCCGAGGAATAAGCACCAGGGATCGCGGCGTCACGACATGCCTCGTCGTAAGTGGGGCAAACGAGTGGGAAACGTTGGTTCAAAGGGTCATTTTCGTAGCAATGCCTCCTAATCACAAGTTCCAAGCAAGTCCTAACCCTAATCTCCAATGAAAGACCTTCATGACCGACAAGACCAACAGACAGGGCATGGAACAGACAATTCCCATCACAAGAAACACTAACAGGGGTAAAACCAGGCACAGAAATAGTTAAACTATTAAGAATTTTAAAAGAAGGTTCATGACGTGTTAGTCCACATGGTGCATTTACTGTATCATTTAGTTTAGTAGAGTTATTTGATTCCTGTCTTAAGAAAATTTCCTCGATTTGAGCACCTTCCAATAAATTTCCGCTATCTGCAAATTTGCTCAACCTTAACAATGATAAATTAAAGTCATAATTTCCATCAGTCGTTTTATTACAATCCAAACATAAGAAATCACACGAACTTTTAGTAAGAGATTTAAATTGCTGTTTTGTGAGAGTTTGACATTTAAAATGAAACCATCTTTCACATTTCTCGCACGCTATACATTGAGTTTTGCAGTTTTTGTTACAGTTACCACACGGATAAGCCATAATTTGATGTTTATTCTTACTAATTTATATGGTTATCAGAATAGTTTAATGATTTATTTTTGTTTTAATCAATCTTACACCTTCACTTTTAAATTACTGTTATATTTTCCGTATGAGAGCGTTATATGACACAAATAAATCCGTATAAATAAATTTGTACAATATCACAAATAAATTCGCTGATCAGAGATAAATAATTTAGAGCATTGGTGAGACTATATAGTAACACAAATGCAATGAATAACGTTTTCGTCGTCTATTTATACAGCCTAGTCAATAAACGCAAGCTTATCAGCTTTGGTAAATAACTATAATAATCAATCAACGCAGCTTTGTAAAATCACTATAAGAAGCAATTAACTTAGCATGGCTGTCAAAGCCGAAGCCGCTTACCTGCACACGCGTCCTTAATTACTCAATATGAGTGACAAAACTGAATTATCTTGCTCGTGCCCACAATTACTCAATCTAGCTTGCACGCTAACAATCAATGAATAGCATAGTACTGAACGTCAGATTTGTGTTATTCGATACGTAAAAAATGTTACATATTATTTTATTCCAAAAAAGTATGGACTAATATTCAGTTCGTGATGGATATTTCTGGATTTTCCAATGGCCAATAGCAAAGTCGACACGGTTTATGTTAGGTTCATTACATTACTATATTACATTATATGATATTAAATAGTGATTAATTTTACATGTATTGCCTTTTTAGCTCGACTATTCGAAGAATAAGTAGAGCTTATGTTGTCACCCCGGCGTCGGCGTCACCGTCACGCCTTGGTTAAGGTTTTTAGTCAAGCTTGTATATGGAATACTACTGGCCCTACACCCACCATACTTGGACAACTTTATCTCCTAGTGATGTACATCAATAACCCCTGATCTATATTTCACCTTGACCTACATTTCCTCTTGAATTACTTGGTTAATTCCCCTTGGTTAAGGTTTTTAGTCAACCTTGGTTAAGGTTTTTAGTCAAGTTTGTATATGCAATACTACTGGCCCTACACCCACCATACTTGGACAACTTCATCTCCTAGTGATGCACATCAATAACCCCTGATCTATATTTGACCTTGACCTACATTTCCTCTTGAATTACTTACTTAATTCCCCTTGGTTAAGGTTTTTAGTCAACCTTGGTTTAAGGTTTATTTTCAAGCTTGTACATTGAATACTATTGTGCATCCAGAACCTTCACCTACATTTCCTCTTCAATTACTTACTTAATTCCTTTTGGTTAAGGTTTTTAGTCAACCTTCTATATGGAATACTACTGGCCCTACACCCACCATACTTGGACAACTTCATCTCCTAGTGATGTACATCAACAACCCCTGATCTATATTTGACCTTGACCTACATTTCCTCTTGAATTGCTTAATTCCCCTTGGTTAACGTTTTTAGTCAAGCTTGTACATGGAATACTCCTGACCCTACACCAACCATACTTGGACAACTTCATCTCCTAGTGATGTACATCAACAACCCCTGACCTATATTTAACCTTAACCTACATTTAACCTTGAATTACTTACTTAATTCCCCTTGGTTAAGGTTTTTACTCGACCTTGGTTAAGCTTTTTACTCAAGCTTGTACATGGAATACTATTGTGCATACAGACACCATAATTGGACAACCTTTTCTCATAGTGATGTACATCAATAACCCCTGATCTATATTTGACCTTGACCTACATTTCCTCTTGAATTACTTACTTAATTCTCTTTGGTTAAGGTTTTTAGTCAAGCTTGTAGATGGAATACTCATGGCCCTACACCAATCATACTTGGACAACTTCATCTCCTAGTGATGTACATCAACAACCCCTGACCTATATTTGACCTTGACCTACATTTAACCTTAAATTACTTACTTAATTCCCCTTGGTTCCTTAAATTACTTACTTAATTCCCCTTGGTTAAGGTTTTTACTCAACCTTGGTTAAGGTTTTTAGTCAAGCTTGTAGATGGAATACTATTGTGCATACAGACACCATACTTGGATAACTTTTTCTCATATGGATGTACATCAATAACCCCTGACCTTTATTTTACCTTCACCTACATTTAACCTTCAATTACTTGGTTAATGTTTATAGTCAAGCTTGTATATGGAATACTTCTGGGCCTACATCAACCATACTTGGACAACTTCATCTCCTAGTGATGTACATCAATAATCCCTGACCTATATTTCACCTTGACCTACTTTTATCCTTGGATTACTTAGTTATCTCCCCTTGGTTGCGTCTTTTACTCAAGCTTGTATATGGAATACTCCTGGGCCTACAGCAACCATACTTGGAAAACCACGCATCTACGTCCAAGGTCAAGGTCACTGTTGAAGGTCAAAGGTCAAATCCTATTGAAATTCCTTGCTATATCTTCTACACCGATGCATGGATTATCAAATGGCTTGGCACAAATGTTTCTCATGATGAGAAGGTGTGTCGCCATCAATAACCACGCACCTACGTCCAAGGTCAAGGTCACAGTTGAAGGTCAAAGGTCAAACCTATTGAAAATTCCCCCGTTCCGCTCTATATCTTCTACACTGATGCATGGCTTATCAAATTGCTAACCACGCACCTACGTTCAAGGTCACAGTTGAAGGTCAAACCTATTGAAATTCCCTTCCGCTCTATATCTTCTACACCCATGCATGGATTATCAAATGGCTTGGCACAGATGTTTCTCATGTTGAGAAGGTGTGTCACAATCAATAACCACGCACCTACGTCCAAGGCCAAGGTCACAGTTGAAGGTCAAAGGTAAAACCTATTGAAATTCCCTTCCGCTCTATATCTTCTACACCGATGCATGGATTATCAAATGCCTTGGCACAAATGTTTCTCAGGATGAGAAGGTGTGTCGCGATCAATAACCACGCACCTACATCCAAGGTCAAGGTCACAGTTGAAGCTCAAAGGTAAAAAAATATTGAAATTCCCAAATGGCTTGGCACAAATGTTTCTCACGATGAGAAGGTGTGTCGCGATCAATAACCACGCACCTACGTCCAAGGTCAATGTCACTGTTGAAGGTCAAAGGTCAAACCTATTGAACTTCCCTTCCTCTCTATGTCTTCTACACCGATGCATGGATTATCAAATGGCTTGGCACAAATGTTTCTCGTGATGAGAAGGTGTGTCCCGATCAATAACCACGCACCTATGTCCAAGGTCAAGGTCACAGTTGAAGGTCAAAGGTCAAACCTATTGAAATTCCCTTCCGCTCTATATCTTCTACACTGATGCATGGATTATCAAATTGCTAACCACGCACCTACGTCCAAGGTCACAGTTGAAGGTCAAAGGTCAAACCTATTGAAATTCCCTTCCGCTCTATATCTTCTACACCGATGCATGGATTATCAAATGGCTTGGCACAGATGTTTCTCATGATGAGAAGGTGTGTCGCAATCAATAACCACGCACCTACGTACAAGGTCAAGGTCACAGTTGATGGTCAAAGGTCAAACCTATTGAAATTCCCTTCCGCTCTATATCTTCTACACTGATGCATGCATTATCAAATACCTTGGCACAAATGTTTCTCAGGATGAGAAGGTGTGTCTCGATCAATAACCACGCACCTACGTCCAAGGTCAAGGTCATAGTTGAAGGTCAAAGATCAAACCTATTGAAATTCCCTTCCGCTCTATATCTTCTACACCGATGCATGGATTATCACACTATGCCCAGGGTCAAGGTCACAGACTTGATGCGTTTGAAACCTTAACGCTCGGCTAAATGGCTTATGATCATAAATGCCTCGTTTTCTTTGGCTGCCAGTGGGGGTATTCGTGTGCCGACAGGCCACATTTCTAGTTTCCCTTAGTTAATGTTCTTAGTCAACCTTGGTTAAGGTTTTTATGTAGGCCGCAGCCACCTTCTTTGTCAAGCTATGTGTACATCGACACCCTCGTAGTCGAGCTATACTGTTCTCCTACAGCTCTTGTTTATCTTCTTGACGCTTCTTGTCGCTAATATTGTTCTTGTCACTTTTTAGTGAGACCGCTAAATAAGTAATAGGAGAATGGAGAAACGCGCACACATCTACTGAATGTGAAAGTTATTTGACATCGACCATGTGGGTGGGGGGGGGGGGGGGTGGAGGGGGGGGGTAGGGGGGGGGGGGGGGGGGGGGGGGGGGGGGGGGGGGGGGAGGGGAATGAATATATGTACATGGTGTTTCACGCCAATCGCTCGTACAGTAAAGAAGTTATAAATAGGAGCATGGAGAGACGCGCACGCATAGATCTACTGAATGTGAAATTCAAAGTTAATTGACCCTGACCTAGGGCACAAGTGGAGCATGGGTCGGGTGAGGAATGAAGATATGAATGATGAGAAACGTGCACATTAAGTTTGAAGCCTATCGGTCATACACTAAAGAAGTTGTAGGAGAATGGAATATGAATGATGAGAAGCATGGACGTCAAGTTTTAAGCCAATCGGTCATACGTACGCTACTTAAAAGAGGTATATATATAGCAGAATTGAAAACGAGACGGATTGACGGACGGACGGAATGACGACTTTTGCATTACTATATCCCATTTTCGCTACACAATTGAATAAAAAACACACATCGAATACTTGAAACCTCTTCCGAGTTCCAGTACCGGTATTTTTTATTTACTTTCGCCCATATCTCTTTTGCGACACTTTCCCCTTCGCATTGAAATCCCCATTGCGCACTTCAGTCATCTAACCGGGCTAAACAATCAAGTCCTACATTTTGGTTACTGGAAAAACAAAAATATTTATTCGTATTTAGTAGTCTCATTTATCAAATGTATGTAGCTTTATCCTGCAATAAGGTAGATAAATGTCTACAGTATTAATATATTTGGTGAGGAATAAATTTGTTGTAGTCTTATTGTCATAGTTTTTAGAAATTGTTAAATTGTCTCCAAGTCTAAATTAGTGGGGTGGGGTAATTATGTGTGTATTTTTTTTCATGATGTGTCATGTCTTCCACTCTCTTTCTTTAGCGCAATCCCTATACTATGGTGTGTTTTACGACACACAAAGAATAACAATATTACTAACTGCACATATTCCGCTTTATAGGCAACGGGTTGTCCTATTCGCTACACCACGCTGCATAGTAAAAATGTGCGTAATAGCATTTACAAATCGCGCACTAAAATATAGAAAAAACCTGCAGGGCGTTGACGTTCATACTTCGCTATATTGTTATTCATAGACTATACTCCAATATGACACAAAAATATTATCACAATACAGGGCTGTACAAATTGATTTTTTAGCCACCTGTCCCGGACAAGTGACTTGAAAAAAGTGACTTACCCCGACTTGTCCTGGAAAATATGATTTTCAGTAGCCGATTTCATCACAATTGCAAAGTATACTTTCCTAGCAAAGTATACTTTGAGGGAAGTATACTTTGAGGGAGCAATCATTGATTTTTCCGAAATGCATTATTTCATGCATAACTAACGATTGCATATATTTGATGATTAAAACTATGCAGAATTATTATACTGAATGTATTACATTATCACAGCCAAAATTGGCTGTGATAATGTAATAAATTCAGTATAATAAAAATTAATAAATTGGTCCTAAAATTGAAAATTTCTCCCTCAAAGTATACTTTGCTAGGAAAGTATACTTTGCAATGTTGATGAAATCGGCTAGTACTGGGCAGGTGATTTTGAAAAAGTGACTTGTCTTAGTAAGATTTCTTATACAAAACTGTCCCAAAACAAAATCTATTATCATAGTTGGTAAATATAATACAATTGAGCACTTGGCACATATATGATGGTGGGTCTAGTTTTCAGGGTATTAACACGGTCAACTAGTGATTTTTATAAAACATATCATATGAGCTAACTTGTCAGTTCAATCTAATGATAAACATTTATTTCAATCTTTCTTGCCTTCAAAATAAGATTGTTGTTAAATTAAAATCCGCGTTAGCGCGTTTAGCGACAAAGGAGTCAGCCATCTTGAATCTCGAGTTATGGTTGGTGTTTTCGGGGCATGTTCCGAAAGTGTCAATAAATCTGCTAATTCGTCCCGAGTTTTCATTGGCTGTTGATCATCTCATGGATGAATGAGGCACAGTGAAGGAAAATTTGAAACTTTTCTGTTATTTATTATTTTAACAATATTAAAGACCAGATTAATGGCGGACGTAGAAACTCACGGTAGGTTCGTGAACAAAATTACCTAAATTCCTAAAATGGCAAAAATTACCAGTATTTAGTCCAGACACTGGATTTGGTGGCATTTTAAAGGACTTAATGTACGTCAAGTCATGCTTATTTTAATCACCTGACGTGAAGCACATCGCGGCTGCACACATGTCTATAAATTACAAAATATGTGAATACCCCGAACATTCCGACTACCTCGAAAACTGGCGTCTCGACCATACATATTATATTAAATATCTATAATAATAATAAACATTGTAGCTAGGTCATGCCCATCCACACATGATGATTGCTTTAGATTCTCAGTTTCAGGACTAGGCTAATTTTGGGTAGTTCTTGTAGGGCTTGCATGTCATGTGTTGCTTCTCCCAGTCGTATTCCAGCCAGGGGAAGGTATCCAGCCAGTTTGGTTGGTAGGTGCGTGCACGTTTCGTCGCATCATATTGTTTGTTTTTTTCACCTGTAGTTGACTCATTATCCTTCGAGTTGTTGTCTCCAGAGGCTGAAGATTCGGACTCGGGGAGTCCTTGCGTTTTTTTGATTGACTAGATTCAGACGTAACAACTAACTTATCTTTCACTTTGAAAAAGTTGAGCAGACTCTTTGTGTCGGTTGATGGTAATAACACTAACAGATTACACGGAACAAAATTCACAATTACTCTCCACTTAACATCAACTAACAACACTTAATTCATAATTGTTTTATCATTGAATCAATTTTGAGAATATTGGTTACAGCGTAACGTTCAATTTCCGTAATTACATGTTTTCACGGTATACAATACATTGCTACTGAAGAAATTATGACCCATCAACATTTTCTCATCAACTTACCTGTTCGAGTACTGCTCAACATAATTCTACTTTCGGTTTGAAATTCGCCTGACATTTTGACATTTGACAAGTATCTACCTGTAAATATTTAGCAGTAATTACGTAATATTAACAGCCGGAACGTCTGGCTACTTACTTAATCCGCTACCGTTAACACCTGTGACCATGGCACACAGTTCATTCTGTAATCGGGCCATAATCACCTTTAGATTTTCAATACACAACTTGTCAGCCATTATCTATTTCATGCATGCGTTCATTGACATTGGATTATATTGCCAATGTTTTGTAAGCAAGCATTTCATTGGATAATGACAAGCCCCGCCTCGTACCTGTCACAGCCACGTGCTGGAGAGCATTTGATTTACCCGGAAAATAAACAGGATTCCGAATCGTGATTCGCTGAATCACACAAACATGTTCTCGCTATTTAAAAACACTGTGATTTTGAAGTTTCTATTCCAAAATAAGTAATTGGTATTAATTATCGCCATTGTCAGATGTCATCATTGTTGTTGGTATCATTTTTCATACCCTGGTGCATAATTCAGCAAGGTGTGAACAATCAAAACTGCAGAAACTTCATTTTCTACGCCGGGGTCCGAACTTGCCGACGTATTATGGCCGTTTTTACCTAGAAATCTACAGTTATCACATTTTATGCATAATTTGCGAACAGACCCTCTTCAGATTAAGGAAGTATGCAGAAAAAACATGTTTATATGAATTGGGTCTCGATCTCGGACAAATCCCGGCTTATTGCATTAGCGGCCAGACCAGGCAGTGGATTCGCGTAGTCTGTCCATGGTTTACAATGCTCGCCAATCTCTAATTAAAAACATCAGTAATTACGTCAGCGGACATTGCCAATTCGTCATAGGCTGCTGAAATATTCGGGCTTGATCAGGATACATTGGACAGAAAGCAAATAAGCCTGGGGTGGCCTCTACTGATTTGGACATCTATCTCGCGTGGGTTACTCGACTTGACACATTCAATGAAATATTTTTGTAACAAAAAAAACTCGCGATTTTCACAGACCGCGCCACATATCGTATATGACCGTTATTAATTTCAACTGATGGTGTGAAATTTAGAATAAGAAAACAAAATACTAATGGTCATGCTATTAAATGGTGCACCAAAGCAAGCCGCGGGGTATACTTATCATGAAGATAATTACTGCCCTTTGTATATTAATTTCCAAAGCGAGGCTGGGTTCAGAACAATAACAACAAGATGACATAACAAAATAAATTGACTATTTTTGCCATTTTCATGTAATTTTTAATTGATAAAAAGCAGATACACTCCACGATCGTGCAATAGCGATTTGTCAGGTGGAAGTGCAGCCAAGACGTTTTCTATGCATGCATATAGATTACAATAGAATGCTAAATACATGGCCGACTTTATTGTGAAACCGGGAAAATGTTTGACCCTTGGAACAACGACCACCTGTCAACAACGGCCACTTTGTCCACTTCCCTTTGCCGGTCATTGTTCACAGGTTCGACTGTATGTAGAAAAATCACAAAATAGGTGGTAAATCACAATTGTATGTAACTGTAACTGAGAAAACCGTGGGAAACAACTTAAGATACCTTTTTTAAATAATTTCAATTAACACTATTCTTAGAATATGCTTATTCACTTGTTTTATTAGATATGTCATATGTGTTTTATAAGGGCATGAATGAATGAGAAGGCACGAATCCATGAGAATTGCGGCTACATAAAGTTCAAACACATGACTACGAGTGCACATAAGGAATTCGCCAAAATTGTTGTTGTGCAAGTCTTATAGAGTCCCTAGAAGTAACCCACCTAAGTCACCTAATTGATCTTAAAACTTCTCATCAGGTTCGTGCCCTACTGGTGGCCTACAGATTCCGCCGGCCGTTTCCACCAGCCCCTCTGTTTATGGCTAACGTAAAGGTTTTATGATTTTTGTCTTTGTAGATTCCAAGATCACATTCTGAGCAGAATGTAAATAAATCCTAGGAAACCATGGGAGGAAACAAACTCGAAATACCTTTCAAAATAATTTTCAATTAACACTATTCTTAGAATATGCTTATTCACTTGTTTTCAAGGGGCATGAATCAATGAGAAGGCACAAATCCATGAGAATTGGCTCTACAGGTTACGTCACAGATATGTTAAGTCGCTGACTGGGCACTTGCAATTACACAAATCCCAACATTTGTCTTTAATAATGGGTAAATTAACAGACCCAAAATATAGTTCTCCACCTTTAAATGCAGTATTGACGATTAACCACTGGTCCTATGCCCAAGGCCAGTATAAATCAACAGCCAGCTGGCCCAGTGGTCCAGCAGATTTTTTAACACCATTTGCTCAGTTTATTCTCACAGTGAACTGGTGAAAGGATGTTCTAAGATGTCCACCATAAGAGCAGTTCCAATTGTATGTCAAATATCCTTGGGATGCAAAACGGTGTACACGTTCAGGGCTCCAGATAAGCATATTTTTTAAGTATATCAGCATTGAAATCAGGAAATCAGCATTGAAATATATCTGAGGGAGTACAAATCAGCATTGACATTTCAGCATTAGAAAATTACAACTGAAATATGTTAGTCCTACACCACACCTTTTTCTGCAAGTATCAAGTACAAATGGACAAACAGCCTATCAACAGCTACATTAATTTAAGCCTGGCTAACCGACTCGATCCCGCATTTAGCCTGCTGCATTAGGGGGAAAATGACGCATTGGAATTGAATTCGCCAACACCATTGTACACAACAGTGCATAATCTGATTTGTACTGCTTACATGCTTCTATTAATTAAATTTTTCTTATGGCAGACACTTTAGCCAGTAATCTATGATGATCACTTTTTGGGAAATTTCTGACCTTTTTGTTTTGGGTACAAATTTATATTTCACTCTCTGTCACATGCTGGCAGTGTAGCGATACATTTTACCAAGGATCAGTTTATTAACAATTATAACATGATGACAGATGTGATAATTGGGTATTGGGTAATGTTCAATTGTGGTGTTAATTCAACAGTACAATAGCAGCTACATGTACATTTACACAGCACTGATTTCATTTAGCCACTGACCGATGAACAAGTTAAGGGTTAATATATGGAATTGCTGGTGGAACAGAAAGTAGTCATTATTTTGGTAGTCACTTGACTTGGTGCACACTCCGTGTTTTTCTTCAGAAGGTGGGATGGGTTGTGGACTAGGGGTTAGAACACCTAAACTTCCAATCTGGAGGTGTGGGTTCAAACCTCGCCTAGGGCATCACAAAATACTTTCAAAGTATTTCCATCCCACTAGTCCTTCTCTACATGACATTAGCTGTTGGTGGGATGTTAAACCCTTTCATTTTCTCTTTTTTCTTCAGAAGGTGTACAGAAGACACAATGTGTGATCATCATCACTTACGTTCATCTGCACCTGTTGGCCTGATCGACCATGTGTCGTCACTGTCGGACAATCTCGGGGAGCTCATCGAGAATTCCGACTACAGCGACATTTCGCTTGTCGTTGAAAACCGGCGATTTGCAGCCCACAAGGTCATACTGGCTGCCAGGTCGGATTATTTCAGGTAAATAGCGGTGAAATGGTGAAAGCGTTTAATGTTCCATCAGCCGCTAACATCATAAAGAGATGCGACCTTGGCTTCAAGTCAAGTCTGAAAGACCAGTGGGATGGAATTTCTTTAAATATGAAAGTGTTTTTTCATGCCTAGAGTGGGTAGTGAACTCATAGCCTCTGGTATGGGAGTCCAGGGGCCCGTTTCACTAAACTGTGTAAGACTAAACTGTTTGTAAGTGCAAAATTATGATTGTCTGTAAATTTCACATTAACAGTGTTTTCTTGTAAACAATTATTGGATTTACATTTATTGAGCATAGGCTGCATATGCAGCTTATGCTCAATAAATGTAAATCCATCAATTGATATTTCCAGACAATCCTAAATTTGCACTTACGAACATTTTAGTCGTTTCATATCTCCGGTAAACAAAATGTAAGGATTGAGAGTCTAGACATACTATAATAGTGAGAAAAAGTATTACATGTCACAGGGATGGCTGTAGACTGAGATCAGTCTGATATGGGACTGGAGAAAAGATATGGCATGTGTGACCAGTGTAGACATACTGTAATTAATCTATTAAATCATTGATACCAGGGTGTTCAGTAGAATGACTGCTTGTTCTCAAGATAGTTGTGGGCATTTAAAAGGGACAGTGAGTTTTGGAAGAAGTAAAATGCCCAAGAATCCATATGAATATATGGGTGACATGAATTAAGTGTATACATGTATTCCACAAACTAAAGAACGATTACTAAACCTGTAAATGCCCATAAAAAATTAACTCCATAATGGAGTTTGCTCTTCATACATTGTATATTTACTCCCTCATGGAGGTATCCGTTTATTCCACTGCTTTCAATATTTTATCCCGTCAACTATGTCGCTACTAGACGTGAAAAGCAGGTACGTGTATTTTTTCTCGTTCACGTCTAGTAGATACGTCATTATGTATGACGTTACGTCATTATGTGAATGACGTAACACGATAATCTTGTCGCTTCAGAAGACAAACTTATGAGGCCACAAATGCAGTTTTAGAGACATTTGAACAACTTTGATGTGGTTAACGGGATAAATAGAATATTATTATAGTGTCATGAACGTGAATAAATATCTGACTCGGCTCGAAATCAGGATGTGCTCGGCAAGCCTCGCCCATCCTGATTTCTCAGCCTCGACAGATATTTATTCACGTTCATGACACTATACTAATATTCTCTATATCTGTGTACAGAGCCATATCTTTATTAAGAGGGAGTTAGCCATCTTACTCCACCGACTCCACCATTCAGTTTCCTCTATTTGTCTGCAGAACCATGTTGTATGAGGAAGCTAGTCCTCTTATTCCACTGACCCATTCAGTTTCCTCTATTTGTCTACAGAGCCATGTTGTACGGTGGGCTGATGGAGTCATTACCGGGAACCAGTGAGATAGAGCTGCAGGAAACATCATCCAAGGCCTTCGAGTCCCTGTTGAAGTATATATACACGGGCAAGATGAACCTTATTGAAGTCAAGGTGAGCACATGTGTTTTCACATCTGCCACAACATGCGTGGGAATGGATATATCATGTTGATTTGACCAATGAATTGTTAGCAAACATAGTTTTTATTCTGGATTGACCATGATGTGTTGTGTGAAGTGTCATTGATCAGTTGGTCAGCATGTATTTGGTCTGTGTGCAGCTAGATACATTATTTTTATAAATCATCATCAAGCTACAGTAGTGTGCTAGCAGCACTGTAGCCGATTTCACCAACATTGCAAAGTATACTTTTCTAGCAAAGTATACTTTGAGGGAGCAATCATTTATTTTTCCTGAAATGCATTATTTCATATAGAACTAACTACTGCATATATTTGATGATTAAAGGTGTGCAGAATTATTATACTGAATTTATTACATTATCACAGCCAAAATGGCTGTGAATTATTATACTGAATTTATTACATTATCACAGCCAAAATGGCTGAGATAATGTAATAAATTCAGTATAATAAAAATTAATAAATTTATCATAAAATTGAAGATTTCTCCCTCAAAGTATACTTTGCTAGAAAAGTATACTTTGCAATGTTGATGAAATATGCTACAGAAGCTAGACTGGCCAGAAATGCCATAAGCCTCATTTCTCCGCTCACATTTCAATATCAGACAAGCCATGTGATTTTGTATCTAAGAAGATCTACGATGGTATCTTGTTAAAAATATTTACAAAATTTTCCGTAAATGACATCGAAAGTTGACAAAATGTTCAGAGCAAATGCGGAATTCTATTCCGCATTTATTAGCTCTGAACATTTCATCACCTTTCGATGTCATTTACAGAAACTAACGCAGTTTCTGTCAATATCTTTCGTGGAAAATCACACATTTTCGTAGGTTCACACTCACATTGCTGGTCTTCTATTCAGGAGGAGCACCTGCTAGATATCCTGGGTATGGCACATCGGTACGGCTTCGTGGAGCTCGAGTCGGCCATCTCCGACTACCTGAAGGCCATCCTGAACATCCAGAATGTGTGCCTGATATACGACCTCGCCAACATGTACACACTGAAGTCCCTGTGTCTCGTCTGTAAGGAGTTTATGGACAAAAACGCCACCCGGATACTGCACAGCGATGCTTTCTTGAACCTGTCTCAGGTGCGTGCTTTTACCACTGCAGAGCTCCAGATAAGCTGCGTATTTGCTTAAATACCCAATTAAAATTGCCAAAAACCCAATTGAGATCAGAAGTCGCGAGTATCAAAAAGCATCAAAAAATTGTGGTACCTTTACCATGCTGCAGAAAACAATGAACAGATCACAAATATAGCATATTTATCTTATTTTCCATGAAAACACATCTTGGTATTTCATTAGAATTGTATCCAAGGAGACAATTCTAATGAAATGCCAAGACATTTTTTTCATTTTGAAGCAAACTATTCAATAATTGGTGTCTGCTGATGTGTAAATGGTATTGTCATTTTATTTTACCCAATTAAAATTTTGAAGTAACCAATTGCTTCAGAAATGGAGTGACAAAACTCAATTATTAATTCCTTACCTGGAGCCCTGCCAGTGTAGCTAAATGAGAATTTGTCATGAATCATGAATACTATAGTGTAATACCTGAATTATTGTGGAACCACTCTAACTGGACACCCTGGGTCCACCCGAAAATAACTTGAATGTATATGTATGTGAACATCTGTGTCACTCCTATTTTCAGGATATTCCATTCATCTATTGCCAAGGTCATCTTTTATAAAACATATTGGAAACTAGCCATGAGACTTTCATTGCAATCTACACTGTTTGCAAACATGTGAATCTATAGAAGTCAGACTGGCTGTAATGTTGAAAGTCAATGAACGGTTAACCTTTACAGCGGAAACGAAATGTGTTGTCTGCTATTGTTTAATATTTTGTCTTTATTCTCAATAAAACCTTGTTTGGCAGTACATTAGAATCATTTCCATGGGAACTGATTCTAAAGTGCTGCCAAATTATGTTTTTGTTGATAAAAATGGAAAATAAACAATAATCAGCAGACAACAATGTTCTGTTCTCTTTCAGTCCTCTGTCAAGGAGCTGATATCACGAGATTCGTTCTGTGCATCGGAAATTGCGATATTCACCTCTATTAGTAAATGGGCGGATCACAATCATGGCGTGGACCCGACACCGATTCTCGACTCTGTTCGTCTATCACTCATGAGTATGCATGAGCTGTTGAATATTGTCCGCAAGACGAACCTTGTGACGCCAGACTCGATTCTCGATGCAATCAAACTTCAGACGGAGAGTAGAGATATGGATCTACATTACAGAGGCTTTCTAGGTAAGGATCTTTGTATATACTTTACTTTTATTATTTTTTTGTGAATTATTAAAAACATTTATTAGTTCCCATGCATCATATTTTGCATGCAATGAGTTAAACAAAATAATCCAAACATTTGTCACATTAGTTATCTGTGACACTTTGGCCATAAAACCAGGATTAATAAATACATTTGATGGCTAAGCATGTGTATTCATTCCCTCCACTACCAGAGCCTGAGGAGAACATTGCAACAGCGCGACACTGTGCTTATTTGGGGTTCTGATTTATTAATTTCCTTGCCCCATGCAGACCCTGAGGAGGGAAACGAAATCACTCCACTATTTATTTGTTCTCTATCCCTGCAGAGTATGCGGAGAAATTTCTGTATGCTTAAACCACTACATGCTGAATACCCCTGCACTAGAGTATGAACAATATGAAATAATAATAATACTATGTATTTCTTTCTTATTTCTGATCAAAAGTATATGTTGTGACCACTCATTTGAATGAGTGGTAACCACCTATAATTTCATAAATATTTTTTATGCAAAAAATTGTGCAGCCACCGCATGTAATGGCCTAAGGACATTTTCAGAATGTTTAAACAACATGTAGTAATTTCCTGCCTCCCCTGCAGAGCCTGAGGAGAACATAGCGACTTCGCGACACGGGGCCCAGGTCATCCGCGGTGAGATGAAGGCCGCCCTGCTGGACGGGGACGTGGTAAATTACGACCTTGACCGCGGCTTCACGCGCCACCTCATCGATGACAACCACGGCCAGGGAATCGTGATCCGCCTCGAACAGCCGTACATCATCAACACCATCCGGCTACTGCTCTGGGACAAGGACAGCAGGTAAGCCATCAGCCATGTTCTCTGTATGTGATTGCGAATGGTGACAGAAATTTCAGAGCTCAGACCGAATTGTCTTTTGACATGTGCTCTGACATTTTTCTGAATTTTTCGATTTCTTTTAGAAACCAGCATCCGTTTTGTCTTTTTTGAAATCAATATCAGTTGAAACAGTGCTACAATAAGGGAGATAATTCCGGATGTAGTCCATATATGGTACCTCACTCTCAGTATAGTTTTCATTCCTACAGCCGAGTGATCACGTGTGGTAAGGAAACCTATATGTAGCAACCGCTCATGACATTGTGATCCATCTGTGTATGAGATTGTTGTTGAGCCGACGTAAATCCACATCCAATCAGCTGAATGGGTCACCCCTTCGTCCAATGACCCATTCAGTTAGTAAGCAAATTCAAGTATTCACACCTTTTCTTGAATCCATCCTTAGCAGTATTCACACCTGGAACCAAGTAACCGGGTAAGGAGACCTGGCATCAGATCAGGATATTCTGATTTATTTACTGGAAGGATATTGTAATTTCAGTGCAGAACTTGCGATGATCCCAAATTGTACTCTCGTCTGTATAAGAGCTTGTTGTTTAACATATGTAAATCCACGCCTCATTATTTGAAGGTTTCAGTGGAAGAAGGGGGCTAACTCCATGAGGGGGGTTAGTCCCCTGTTTCCACTGACCACTCATGGACTTATGCCCCTTCTTCCACTGACCCCTGATTGAGTTATCCCCCTTCTTCCACTGACCCCCTCATGGAGTTGGCCCCGATCTTCCACTTACAGTTTCACTTAATAAGCAAACGCCTGCTGTTGTTTCATAGATCATATTCATACTACATCGAGGCTTCGATGGATGACAAGGATTACAAGCGGATTATTGATCATGCAAAATACTTGTGTAGATGTTCACAGGCCCTCCATTTCCCGGCACGAGTGGTCCGGTAATTACCTACATATACACCACACACGGTAACTGGTTCCACTATCTCTTTATTACTCCTATTGCTCCCCAGATTGTATTCCTACTACATTGACGTGTCAATGGACGACTCAGATTACGAGCGAATTATCGACCACACGAAATACCTTTGCCGTTCGGCTCAGACACAACACTTCCCAGCTAGAGTGGTGAGGTAATGTAATCGTGTGTGTACCGTCCATCTCTGTTATGTTATGGTCGTTACATGTATCTGTGTACCGTCCTGTCACTGTCCTCTAACTGTGCGATCTGCTAACAAGTACCTTCAGCTGTTTATGCTCAGCTCACTACTGATGAGATTCACTGCACAGTATATCAGAGCTCCAGTTAAGGTGCGTAATTTGACCAACTTGGGGTGAAATTTTGTTATTTCTTCATCAAAAATGGCAAGTTGGGAGTGCTTTAGAATTGTCTCATTGAGACGATTCTAAAGCACTCCCAACTTGTCATTTTTGATTTAAGAAATAAGAAATTTACCTCCAAATTACGCACCTTAACTGGAGCTCTGGTATATGAGACGAGCCATGTGATGTTGTACCTATGAAGATGTGGGAATTTTATGAAAACTATTTACAGAAACTGTGATATTTTCTGTATATGACATCGAAAGTTTACAAAATTTTCATAGCAAATGTGCAATTCTCTTCTGCATGAACAACTTTCGACATCATTTATGAAATGTATCGTAAATGTTGTAAATATTTTTCATAAGATATCGCGCATCTCATTGTCTCGTTTCACCTTTATCAATCAAATCACCGTACGGTCAGATCATTAACTTTGCTATATAATTCTTACGTGCATCAGTAAAAAGATTATTCATCAACCCTCAAAAAGCTGATCAAAATTGTTGTAGTGTCCTCTTTTAACCCATAACTCGGTAGAGCCAGGGGGCATTTAGTGTTTGGACCGTGTGTGTCCAGTTAAGAAGATTGTCAGAGTTTGTCCAATCTGTCACAGGACACATTCCTGTGCCGACAGGCCACATTTTTATGCCCCGCACCAAATGGTGCCAGGGGCATATAGAGCATGGTGCCAGGGGCATATAGAGCATTAGGCGTGTCCGTACGTCTGTACGTCCAAACTCTTTTCTGCATGATAACGTAGGCTGATTTCCACCATACTTGACAGGTTCATTGATATCGATCAGGGGAACACACCTATTGAAAGCGGTTAAATACGAGATCAAACCCATTGGCCCAGCCTTAACTCTTTACATGCTAGCGGCGAAAATATCCGCCAAACGAATTAGGAGTATATGTTTTATTTCTCTATGTAAATATGTCTTGAAATTTCATTAGAATTGTGTCCTCTGGACACAATTTTAATGAAATTCCAAGACATATTCATGACATTTATAAGGAGAAATAAAAGAAAATATAATGAATTGTCATCTGCTATTTTTGAACTATTTATAGCCCACACATTTCCCAGCAGTTATAGCATTCACTATTCATGTATATCATATCAATATGAGAAAATCATATACACTTCTTATTTAAGTTATGTGTTATTTTATCTTGGGAGTCTTGTTTTAAGTTCATAAATCATTTGAATAAAACTGAAGCTTAATTTTTAGCTCGACTATTCGAAGAATAAGTAGAGCTTATGTTGTCACCCTGGCGTCGGCGTCACCGTCACGCCTTGGTTAAGGTTTTTAGTCAACCTTGTATATGGAATACTACTGGCCCTACACCCACCATACTTGGACAACTTCATCTCCTAGTGATGTACATCAATAACCCCTGATCTATATTTGACCTTGACCTACATTTCCTCTTGAATTACTTAGTTAATTTCCCCTTGGTTAAGGTTTTTTTAGTCGACCTTGGTTAAGGTTTTTAGTCAAGCTTTGTTTATATGCAATACTTACTGGCCCTACACCACCATACTTGGACAACTTCATCTCCTAGTAATGCACATCAACTAACCCCTGATCTATATTTGACCTTGACTACATTTCCCTCTTGAATTATTAGTTAATTCCCCTTGGTTAAGGTTTTTAGTCAACCTTGGTTAAGGTTTTTTAGTAACAAGCTTGTTTATGCAGTACTACTGGCCCTACCACCCACCATTACTTGGACAACTTCATCTCCCTTAGTGATGTACATCAATAAACCCCTAATCTATATTTGACTTACCTACATTTCCTCTTTGAATTACTTAGTTAATTCCCTTGGTTAGGTTTTTAGTCAACCTTGGTTAAGGTTTTTAGTCAACGCTTGTACATGGAACACTATTGTGCATACAGACACCAATACTTGGACAACCTTTTTCTATAGGGATGTACATCAATAACCCGCCTGATCTATATTTGACCTTGACCTACATTTCCTCTTGAATTACTTACTTAATTCCCTTGGTTAAGGTTTTTAGTCAAGCTTGTATATGGGAAATACTCTGGCCCTCACCCACCATACTTGGACAACTTCATCTCCTAGTGATGTACATCAATAACCCCTGATCTATATTTGTCCTTCACCTACATTTCCTCTTGAATTACTTAGTTAATTCCCCTTGGTTAAGCTTTTTAGTCAACCTTGGTTAAGCTTTTTAGTCAAGCTTGTACATGGAACACTATTGTGCATACAGACACTATACTTGGACAACCTTTTCTCATAGGGATGTACATCAATAACCCCTGATCTATATTTGACCTTGACCTACATTTCCTCTTGAATTACTTACTTAATTCCCCTTGGTTAAGGTTTTTAGTCAAGCTTGTATATGGAATACTACTGGCCCTACACTCACCATACTTGGACAACTTCATCTCCTAGTGATGTACATCAATAACCCCTGACCTATATTTGACCTTCACCTACATTTCCTCTTGAATTACTTACTTAATTCCCCTTGGTTAAGGTTTTTAGTCAAGCTTGGTTAAGGTTTTTAGTCAAGCTTGTACATGAAATACTATTGTGCATCCAGACACCATACTTGGACAACCTTTTCTCATAGGTATGTACATCAATAACCCCTGATCTATATTTGACCTTGACCTACATTTCCTCTTGAATTACTTAGTTAATTCCTTTTGGTTAAGGTTTTTAGTCAACCTTGTATATGGAATACTACTGGCCCTACACCCACCATACTTGACAACTTCATCTCCTAGTGATGTACATCAACAACCCCTGATCTATATTTTACCTTGACCTACATTTCCTCTTGAATTACTTACTTAATCCCCCTTGGTTAAGGTTTTTAGTCAAGCTTGTAGATGGAATACTCCTGACCCTACACCAACTATACTTGGACAACTTCATCTACTAGTGATGTACATCAACAACCTCTGACCTATATTTGACCTTCACCTACATTTAATCTTGAATTACTTAGTTAATTCCCCTTGGTTAAGGTTTTTACTCAACCTTGGTTAAGCTTTTTACTCAAGCTTCTACATGGAATACTATTGTGCATACAATCACCATACTTGGACAACCTTTTCTCATGGTGATATACATCAATAACCCCTGATCTATATTTGACATTGACCTACATTTCCTCCTGAATTACTTACTTAATTCTCTTTGGTTAAGGTTTTTAGTCAAGCTTGTAGATGTAATACTCATGGCCCAACACCAACCATACTTGGACAACTTCATCTCCTAGTGATGTACATCAACAACCCCTGACCTATATTTGACCTTGACCTACCGGTACATTTAACCTTTAATTACTTACTTAATTCCCCTTGGTTAAGGTTTTTACTCAAGCTTGTAGATGGAATACTATTGTGCATACAGACACCATACTTGGAAAACTTTTTCTCATAGGGATGTACATCAATAACCCCTGACCTTTATTTTACCTTCACCTACATTTAACCTTGAATTACTTGGTTAATGTTTATAGTCAAGCTTGTATATGGAATACTCCTGGGCCTACATCAACCATACTTGGACAACTTCATCTGCTATTGATGTACATCAATAATCCCTGACCTATATTTGACCTTGACCTACTTTTATCCTTGGTTATTACCCCTTATTAGTTATTTCCCTTACGGTTTTTAGTCAAGCTTGTATATGGAATACTCCTGGGCCTACAGCAACCATACTTAGAAAACTTCATCTCCTAGTGATGTACATCAATAACCCCTGACCTATATCTGACATTGACCTACATTTAACCTTGAATTACTTACTTAATTTCCCTTGGTTAAGGTTTTTAGTCAACCTTGGTTAAGGTTTTTATGCAGGCCGCAGCCACCTTCTTTGTCAAGCTATGTGTACATCGACAACCCTCGTAGTCGAGCTATGCTGTTCTCCTACAGCTCTTGTTTAGTTTCTCTACAACTTATGTTACAGATATATCCGGGTTGTTGGAACACACAACACACAGAACCGAGTGTTCCATCTTGTATCGTTTGAGTGCCTGTATACGCTGAAACCCTTCCAGCTGGACCAGGGGCTAATTGGTAGGTGTTTCTGGTTGTGACTTGAGAAATGGTGCTGACAGCCTTTGTGACCAGTCCAGCTATTGATCTACTGGCACACTTTTAGCCTTATAGAATCTATTCTCTTTGCTAGAAGGTGATATACAAGTGATGTATGGCTAAAACTGGAGAAAATGACGCTGATGGTCTTTGTGACCAGTCTAGCTGCTGATCTACAAGACTACCCGTAGCCGTATTGGATCTATTCCTGTGATCAGTGGAGACACTGATCAGCATGCGCATCCACATTTATCATTATACCCCCTGCAACGAGTTTGTGCGTCTGTCACTAAACTTAACATCAGAGAAATATTGTTATAACTTCTATTTCCTTCATCTAAAGTGCTTAATATTTCACACATGCATTCCTGTAAGGCTTTACTACCATGCTGTGCCAAATCCACGACCGTCCAAACCCCGCTGATCCCAAGGTCAAGGTCAAATACTTAGTCTCTTTACAAAACTTAACATCAGAGAAATATGTTATAACTTCTATTTCCTTCATCTATAATGCTTAATATTTCACACATGCATTCCTGTAAGGCTATACTACCATGCTGTGCCAAATCCACGGCCGTCCAACCCCCGCTGATCCCAAGGTCAAATACTTAGTCTCTTCAGGGCTGTACAAATTGATTTTTTAGCCACTTGTCCCGGACAAGTGACTTGACAAAAGTGACTTGCCTTGACTTGTCCTGGAAATTATAATTTACGTATACATATTCCGGGGAGTCCACTCATTTGACCGTCTCGAAAATGAAATCACGTCTATATTTACAATATTTAATGTCTATCAGTATGTTCGCGGAACGGTAAATAATAAACTTTTTGAAATTTCAGGTTTTTTTTGTTGGCAACAGCTGTTAATTCGCTAATTACACTGCAGCTCCATTATAACGCGATTGCGTATAGCGCGATCTCCATTATAACGCGGGTCTCTCGTGGATCCCAAAAAAATATTTAAAAAATAGAGAAGAAAAAGGAAAACAAAGAATTTTTTTTTTAAAAATCGTCGGTCGTCGTAGTCATCGTGTAATTAGTTGATTCGTGATTTCTGTAAGTTTATTCAAACAACGACATTCAAAGTACGTGAAAGAATTATTATTAGTATGTTAGCAAATGTAATCATGTTAATATGCATACAGTGCGACCCCCCTATTGCACAGAAGTCCGGCGACAATCGACCTTCCGTGTTGCTTATCCGAACCGTGCAATATCCGTGCCAGGGGATATATGAATTCCAAATCCAGATGCAATTACACCCGACACATATTACACAGACGAGATTTGTGTGATGCTTTGTGCAAAAAAATCGATACACCCAGCTGTGTGTACAGGTGTTTATTGTATGACCTCATTCAGCACGAGGCTGTAAACTGTGTGACCTTTAGGCTATGTTTTGAAATGTAACTGATTGGTCAACATGCCTTTTGATGTGCCACAGACGTCGCGAACGTGCGACTTTCATCATCGCATCACGGGGCAATCATGCAGTAACCCATTTCACGCTGAGGATACGCTTATGTTTGCGGACAAATAGTTTCCTTCTATGCACTCAGAAGTATATGCCGCGACCAACATTTAATCCGTCTCGTCAAGACGGTTCAAATGAGTGGTCACATCGTATACTTTCATTGAGAAATAACAAAAATAATTATTTTTTTTTTAATAATTTCATACCCGTAAATGTGTATTCCGAAAGAATTGGATTACAAAAAAACTCTGGATTATACTCAGATCTGTCGCCATATTTCGCCGATATTGATTTCGAAAATATTTTCCGTAAATGGTTCACTGTTCATGCGGAATTGTCGGTGGGATTATGATTTCAAATTCGAATAAATTAATCTAATCAGGGTCACAGATAGTATATCACTTTTCTTGCTATATACACAATATAGCAGCTTCTGTGTAAGTGTGTATCGCCACAGGGAAGCCGACACACGCCCTAGGCGTTATCGATCGATGAAATGTTACAATTTAGGATTAGTCTAGTGAAGAAAACAGGCTTGTGGCGGGACGTTTCAACGGAAAATAGTGACTTGCCCGGGACTAACTTTCAGCATAGAGCCACTTGCCCGAGACCAAAACCGACTTGTCCCGGGCGTCGGGCATGCCGATTTGTACAGCCCTGCTCTTTACAAAACTTAACATCAGAGAAATATTGTTATAACTTCTATTTCCTTCATCTAAAATGCTTAATATTTCACACATGCATTCCTGTAAGGCTCTACTACCATGCTGTGCCAAATCCACGACCGTCCAACCCCCGCTGATCCCAAGCTCAAGGTCAAATTCTTAGTCTCTTTACAAAACTTAACATCAGAGAAATATGTTATAACTTCTATTTTTTTCATCGAAAATTCTTAATATTTCACACATACATTCCTCTAAGGCTCTACTATTATGCTGTGACAAATCCCTGCTGATCTCGAGGTCAAGGTCACATACTTAGTCTCTTTACAAACTTAACATCAAAGGAATCGGTTACGACTTCTACCTATTTCCTTGCTCGGATCTGCTTCACATTTCACACACGCATTGCTCCAATGGACCTCTACCACCCTGTGACAAAGTTACGTTTGTGCCACCCCCGCTAAGCCCAGAGTCAAGGTTACAAGCCCACAGACTTGGATTTTTTATGCCCCACCACGATAGTGGAGGGGGCATTTTGCATTTAGTGTTACCCTTGTCCGTCCGTCCCGTCCGTCCCGTCCGTCCCGTCCCGTCCCGTCCCGTCCCGTCCCGTCCGTCCCTACGGACGTCCCGTCCGTCCGTCCGTCCACACATTAGGTACTTATGTGGCTAGCCCCACAGGGTTATGGACTTGTTAAAGGATAGGGTTGGTTACAATTAGCCACCTAAAAAATTGTTTTATGTGGCTAAAAATCGTTTTATGTGGCTAATATTTAACATGTTATAAGCCACATAAGTACCCTAATGTAAGAACGTCCGTCCGTCACAAAACTTTAACGCTCGGGTAAATGTCTAATAATTTCTTCATCCTTCGACCGATCTGCTTCATATTTCATATACACATTGCTCTACTTAGTGTTTCCCCCAGGATGAAAAAGGGGCAGGGTGCTAGCCGAAAAAAGGGCACTTCAGGCGCGGCGGAAGACGATAATTATTGGGGGGGGGTGAAGTTTCGAGGGCCCGAAGGTGGGGCCGGAGTTTGCTAGGGGGGTCCGGGAGCATGCCCCCCCGGAAAATTTTGAAATCAAAGTGGTCTGAAACGCCATTTCCTGCATGCTCAGCAAAGTCTGAGCACATACTATGACTCTCATTTTGTCCTATATTTTAATGAAATAACCAACAGTTATATAATTATTGGGTGGGTGGCACGCTAGATGGGTCTGGGGGCATGCTCCCCCGGAAATTTTGAATTTTGAATTGCATTTATTTCTGCATTGTTCCTATTGCAACTAGCACTCACCTTTGTCAAATGTCAGAGCATATACTGACATAGATCTAGTGGTAATAATCATAATAATAAACAAATATATCAAATTTGTTGTTGTTGTTTCATGTCCGCTTTTCAGGCGCTTACTTTTCGCCCCAATCTCTCTACAGCCACACGAACAGAGAACAATTTGTAAGGATTTCTTTCATGACTATTCGCTGGACAAAACAAAACTTGATCAATTAAATGTCTAAGTCTCAGATATAAATTACCTCAATTTAGAGAATTAAAAAAATACGAAAAACAGCGCCTGACGGGTCGATCACGATGATCGGTCATTCGGCCGATACAAAATTTAGCATCAAGTGCGCCTAGTAACACACACTTGGTTACCACTTTTCATTCGCTAATTGCGCAGAGAAAACTGGGACTAAACGTCCATTGCCCAATTTGCCCACCAGTCCAGTCAACAGCATTTCAGCATTATTCACATATCTACAGTGAATAATGGATACATTTCCGTTGTCGTCTCAATAGTTAACTGGTGAACCTCGCAAATCCGGATCGAACTAAGAGGATACTTAATCTCATTTGATCTGATCTTAATCTACACTGGTCGTGAAATCCACTCACAAAAGCAGTTGGTTTGACAAGCGCATGTTTTCTCTTGAGCCTGACCGTGTTCAGACCAGCTTTATGACCGGACAAAATTAACATGCCACTCTAAACCAGTATTGATTCAGTTTGATATAAATCATACACGCTATACTGGGCCCAGGTGCCATCTGGTTTTATCTCTCCGCGGGGCGCGAGCCATGTGAGGTGGGAATTGACTTTCATATTCTGGGATTTGTTAGCGATTACGTGTAAGTTTATACAGACAAAACTAGGTCACAGGTTTTGTAATTTGGGCGTAACGGGGCGGGTAGATTTGGATTTTAGGGCAGCAGGGCGGGGTTTTGCCGGCTGTAAACCGGGCAGGGCGCAGCGCCCTCCTAAACCTTGCTAGGGGAAACACTAGCTCTACTGGTCCTCTACCGCCCTGTGCCAAATCCACGTTCGTCCTGCTCCCGCCAAGCCCAGGGTCAAGGTCACATACTTAGTGCTTCAAAAACTTTAACGCTCGGGTAAATATCTTATAATTTCTGTTTTCTTTCACGGATCAGCTTCATACTTCATATACGCATTGCTCTAATGGTCCTCTACTGTCCTGTGCCAAATCCACATTCATCCTGCCCCCGCCAAGCCCAGGGTCCAAGTCACATTACTTAGTGCTTTCGAAAACTTTTAACGCTCGGGTAAATATCTTTTAATTTTCTGATTTCTTTCAAGGATCAGCTTCATACTTCAAATACGCATTGCCTAAAATGGTCCATCTACTGTCCCTGTTCCAATCCACGTTTCGTTTGTCCTGCCCCCGCCAAGCCCAGGGTCAAGGTCACATACTTGGTGCTTCAAAAACCTTAGCGCTCGGGTAAATATCTTATAATTTCTGTTCCCTTTCACGGATCAGCTTCATACTTCATATACACATTGCTCTAATGGTCCTCTACTGCCCTGTGCCAAATCCACGTTCGTCCTGCCCCCGCCAAGCCCAGGGTCAAGGTCACATACTTGGTGCTTCAAAAACTTTAATGCTCGGGTAAATATCTTATAATTTCTGTTCCCTTTCACGGATCAGCTTCATACTTCATATACGCATTGCTCTAATGGTCCTCTACTGCCCTGTGCTAAATCCACGTTCGTCCTGCCCCCGCCAAGCCCAGTGTCAAGGTCACATACTTGGTGCTTCAAAAACTTTAACGCTCGGGTAAAAATAAATTTTGACTTGGAATTTGACCTCATTTATTATCAAAGCAATATGTGGGGCATCCGTGTTCTATGAACACATTTTCTAGTTTTTACATATTTAGGGGTACCTGGGCCCACGCGGGGGGGGGGGGGGGTGGGGGGGGGGTGTATTCCGTAAGCCTCGCTTACTGACCAATCTAGTTAACATTGGCTTGATTTCAGTCCGAGTGATGGGTTGAATGTCCAGTAGCTAGAGCATGGGACTTCGGTGCTGAAGGTTTTATGTTCGATCCCCATCCGAGACCCAAAATAATACTGTCATAGTTACATCAATCCCACTGGTCTTTCGGATGAGACTTTTAATTGAGGTTCCATCTCTATATGACCATAGCTGTTGTTAGGTACATTAAACCTTTCACCATTTTGTTTCAGTCCCATCGGAGAACGTTGCAACAATTGAGAAGCATGCAATAGTGACGGAGGGTGTGAGTCGGAGTAGGAACGCTCTGATCAACGGTGACATTCGACAATACGACTGGGACTCGGGCTACACGTGTCACCAGCTCGGCAGCGGCTGTGTGATCATACAGCTGCCACAGCCGTACATGATCGACTCCATAAGGTACACACGAGCTCGGTGTTTGGCAGAAGTTTGCACTTTATGTCATTGATCACAGCTCCAGATAAGTTTTGTATATAAAGAGTATTAGTCCTCCATATTTCAATTTCAATGCCGCTAATGAGACCGCCCCGCTATTACGACCACTTTTTCTAAGAACCGTTCTTTTTACTATATAATTACATGGTCGCAGGTTCCGATTCTACGACCAACCCGCTATTCCGTAATACGACCACCTTTGGCAGTCCCAATGTGTCAAAATGTGTTGTTTTTAGGCCCGTCATAACGACCACCTTCGGCGGTCCTGTCAAAATTTGTTTGTTTTCTTTACGCTCGCCAATTCGACTACACCCGTGGATAAAATTAGCGTGAAAGTTTTACGACAATACACATACCGATTTATGACACCCAATAAACAAACGTCAAACGTGACAATTTCGACAAATTATTTCATTTAATTGTTATTTTAAAGAAGCATGTGCCAATATTGCACTGGCTAATTAAGATTAAGAAGTGTTTGATGTTGGTCATTGAAATTAGTCCAATCGATTAGCGTGCGATTAAAGTCGACCGGTGTAAATTATTCTTCGCCAATTATCGGGTTATTCGTGTGGGTAAGTACTTGGACAATAAGAACATTGTGAAATAATGTGCGACGGTCATGGGGAAAACAGGGTTACTGACATTTGTGAGCGGTCTTCAAAGGATCTGTAACACCATGAAATAAAAAAGTAAATAAAACACTTTCACTTTTTATTACCTTGTACAGGCTGTTGTTGTGGGATTGCGATGATCGAAGCTACTGTTTCTACGCAGAGACTTCGGTGGACAATACAGAGTGGCACATGATCTGTGATAAACGGAAAGAACCATCAAAGTGAGTTGATTCCCATTATTGATATTGTTTCGGTATTTTTCTACAATATTGAACTGTGACAATGGTTGCAATCAAAGAGGTTTGTTTCTCAGACAAGCTGAGGGATGGGTTGTGGCCTAGGGGTTAGAATACCTGACTTCCAATCCGGAGGTTGTGGGTTCAAACCTTGCCTTGGGCTTTGAAAAATACTTTCATAGTATTTCCATCCCACTGGTCTGTCGGATGAGACTTTAAACTGTGGCCCCGTCTCTATATGACTGTTGCTGGGACGTTAAACCCATTCACTTTCACTTCGGGATGGGATCTGGCTTGGGAGATATGGCATTGAAAGGAGATTGTGAGTTCAATCCTCATCCTAGTCGTGAAAAATACTTACATAGTATTTCCATCACACTGGTCTGTTGGATGAGACTTAAACTGTGGTCCTGTCTATATGACCATAGCTGTTGCTGGGACGTTAAACATTATTCGCTTTCACTTTCAAACATGCTTACAACACATTGTCTTGTGAAATTTTAAAAATAGATTAACATTTTGAGACCCATTTCTATAGTCACAACCACAAAGTGTATGGTGTTACAACTTGCTTGCTTTTCTTCAGATCGTGGCAGAAAATTACATTTCCAAGACGACCTGTAGCCTTCATCAAAGTAGTTGGAACTCACAACACTGCCAATGAGGTTTGTATATCCTGGCATATATTGCCAATATATGGTTAAATTAGATGAACAAAAATTATGTCAAAGTTGAACATCTTAGTCGTTTATTTCCAAAATAGGAAGTGAAAATATACATTTTGTTTGGAAATAACCCTCATGGTGTTGGCATAGGGGTAAAATGGAATGTCCCAAGTGAGATATGTTGGACATTTGCAGCATGATTTGACAGTTACATGCGCATGGAGGGCAATGAAAAAGTTGAATTATGTGACACACTCATGACCTTGACATTTTTGACGTTCACAAGGTCACTGAAAGATACCGATGTTTACAAACATAATATCTAGTTTGTATGTTATGTTACAAACACTGTTTAATAATACCAGTTCCATTTAAAGCATGGAAATTTGACAAATGGGATTTAAAATTATTTTGATCACTTCGAGATAGAAGTGTTTTCGAATTATAGGGAATAAACAACCGGTTTTAAGAATTGATTGTAGATATTACCTTGACACGACATTTGCAACAATTGAATATATTACATTCAGTCAGTAGGATTAGATTCCATTAATTTTGCTAATGGCAGTTAGCCTATATGTCAATCACTTAATGGCGGTCCCTTTTATCAACTGGCAGCTCATATCGATTAAAATATTTAAATTTTCCAGGTATTCCATTGTGTTCATTTCGAGGCGCCAGCGGACATGTTGACGAGACAAAACAATCCCATGCTGGCACCACAAAGTGAGGATCTGACCGTGACATCAGACCTACAGGAATCTCCACGGAGCCATGCTACTTCCAGCAGTGATAGTGCGGACTCGGGGCGGTCGGGAATCTCCGGGCGAATGAACCCGAGTGTGGCGGCTATCGCGGCAGCCAGTATGGTGGTGAATGTTAGTCAGGAGGCTGTGCCTGGTGGGCTGGAGGTTCCTGAGTCCGAGAGAATGGAGAATGTCGATGAGGTGTGATGTTTCTGTGTCGATGATGTTCGTCGTGAGATTTCTGAATCGGCGAAGTGTGACATATCTGTGCAGACAGAGGAATTTGTCTTTGCGACCAGTGCAGACACAGACCAGCCTGCGCTTCCTGCACTGTTCGTGAGTTAGTCAATGAAATATTATGCTTCCAATAAACAATATAATTCCTGGTTAGACTGCAGGGACACGTTTCACTAAACTTTGTACGATAAAAATGTTCGTACGAAGATTTTGATTACTTTCTTTTTCACATTAACTTGGCTAAGTAATGCTACCATTTCCGCCTACATGTACACATCATTACACGTGAACACATCTACTGAAAAATTACCAACATAGCCGATCAATGTAAATGTTATTCTAATTTCCAATTTCGCACTTACTAACTTTTTAGTCGTACAAAGTTTAGTGAAACGGACCCCAGGAGTGTGGTGAATGTCCGTCAGGAGGCAGGGTTGGGTGGACTGGAGGTTTTCCAAGCCAAGAAAATAGCAAGTGTCGATGAGGTGGGACGTTTCTGTGTCGGAGGAGAGGAGTCCAGAGAATGGGGTCGGTTATCATCAAACCTTTGACCAGTTACTCCATACAAGGCCTTACGCTGAAATGGTAATTCATCTTGTGTTACTCAAAGTTTGGTTGGCTGAGCTGTGCTTAGGTTCAGAAGATTCATCAAATACCGACCCTGAGTATCGGCCAAGGAGAAAAAAAAGGAGAATCAGTGATCATAAAATTGTTTGACATGAACTGAAATCTTAAACAGACTGTATTGTTTCTTATAACACTTGCTTAAAATGTGGCTGTGACTTAAGAAATTAGGCTTATGGGTTTTGCGACCCGTGTAGATCCAGATCAGCCTATGCATCCGCGCAAGATCTGCACTGTTCACCATTCCATCAGTGAAGCATGTGTCATGCTTCTAGCAAGCAACATAGGTTGTTATCGGGCTACAGGGGGCCGTTTCACTAAACTTTGTACGACTAAAATGTTCGTAAGTGCAAATTTAGGATCGTCTGGAAAGTTCAATTGATGAGTTTACATGTATTGAGCATAGGCTGCTTATGCAGCCTATGCTCAATAAATGTAAATCCAATAATTGTTTACCAGAACACATTGTTAATGTGAAATTTACAGACTATCATAATTTTGCACCTGCGAACATTTTAGTCGTAAGAAGTTTAGTGAAACGGGCTACTGGCCATAGGTTGTTATCGGGCTACAGGAGTATACTATTTGATCAGGAGCTACACTGATCACAAATCCCATAAGCCCCATTCTACAGTCAAAGCTATAAATATGCAAGAATCTACCGTGTCTGATATTACAAGAGATTTTTAGAAGGAAGGTGTGCTTATGATGTGCCCATTGCGTTGTAGTCGGTGTCTGTCCATCTGGCTTGAAAATTTTGAAAACTTTGCACATAAATTCTTTTAAATTTCTGCTCGTCTGCAAACATTCTATAAGAAACTTAACCCCTCTTGTTAGGCTGTGATCAAGGTCGCTGAATCATGGTGACTTAATATTCGGTAAATTGCCTTTGATTTCTGTTACCTTAGCTGTAATGCTTTCATACTTTGCCGCTGTGTTTGTGCCGCTATTTACACACATTCTATCTTTTGATCTGTTTCACCATATCTATCATATTTACAGCCATCTTACTTGCACATCATCGTTATCTATCACACCTAATCTCACTGTACCTGTTGGTTTGTTTAGAAAATGGGCTATTGGCTAACAAAAGGGATGTTACCAAATACTTTGCAAGAATTGATCCAGATCATCTTGCACATTTGCAGACAGATTATTAAATCAAAATTTATTTTTTATGGCAGTAAGCATTAATAGTGTATGCTCAGTAGCCTATTTCACCAACATTGCAAAGTATACTTTTCTAGCAAAGTATACTTTGAGGGAGAAATTTTCAAGTTAATGATAAATTTATTAATTTTTATTATACTGAATTTATTACATTATCACAGCCATTTTGGCTGTGATAATGTAATAAATTCAGTATAATAATTCTGCATACTTTTAATCATAAAATATATGCAGTCGTTAGTTCTATATGAAATATTGCATTTCAGGAAAAGTAAATGATTACTCCCTCAAAGTATACTTTGCTAGAAAAGTTTGCTTTGCAATGTTGGTGAAATGGGCTTCAGAAGAGTAGGACAATCTGACAGTTGGCCCCAAAAATGAAATAATGACATGCTAGGTTTAGGTAGAATTAACCTGCTATATTCTGTCTGAAGATACACTATTTTACCGATAGAAAATTTCAAATAAATTCTTTATTTCTCATCTGAAGTATATATTGTGACCACCATTTGAACCGTCTTGTCGAGACGGTTCAAATGAGTGGTCACAACATATACTTTCATTGAGAAATAAGAAAAATAGAAAATAAAATTTGCAATATCTGCACAGACTTGTGAGTGTGGGTCAGTCTCCTGAGAAGTGGAAAATAACATGAACTCCTTGGCCTGTAACAACGGATAGATAAAGTTGTTAAATCATAAACATTATTGTACATTCTCGCCATGTCATATAAAGTTAATTGGCGGCCATCTTGTTAACAATTTATTCCTTATGTAGTTTGTATACATGTACTGTAAAAAGCATAATATTTTCCTGTATACCGAGATAACAGTTGAGTTTTCCATTTGTTTTCAGACAGCGAGTTTACGTCTTCACTTGTAAGTTAAGCAGAGCATGTGATAAGAATAATGTGTGATATATTTCTGTACATACTGGTTCTTTTTGTTTCATTGAAGACTCAAAATTTTTGTGGAGTTATTTTTCTTGCTATGGCCGTATGCATATAGTGTTTGGACTGTGTCTGTTTGTACAGGTGACTGTGGGTCCAGATAAGAAGCTTGCCTGAGTTTCTCCAATCTGCCACATGGGACATGTTTTGCCGAGAGGCCACATTTTAGTTTCCGTACATATGTATTTTCACAGTTCAAGGGGCATTTGAGCATGTCTTGCTAACATAAAATCTAGATGAATGTATAGCTCATTTTTATGCCAGATACCAATCCATTTATTCAAAACAAATTTCTTTATTTTTATGCCACCGGTCTCAAAGAGCCGGGTGGCATATTGTTTTTGGACTGTCCGTCTGTCCGTCCGGGCACACATTAGGGTACTTATGTGGCTAGCCCCACAGGGTTATGGACTTGGTAAAGGATAGGGTTGGTTACAATTAGCCACCTAAAAACTCCTTTTATGTGGCTAAAAATCGTTTTATGTGGCTAATATTTAACATGTGATAAGCCACATAAGTATAGTACTGTAAGAACGTCCGTCTGTCCGTCCGTCCGTCTGTCTGTCTGTCCGTCACACTTTTCGGTTAACCACTTTGTTACAGTTTCTCAAACTGGCCATAGCATCTACATAAGTTGCTTAATCGCTTCAATACTTCAACACTTCATTCATTGGTATGTGTGCCACACCTGCCTTTTCATAATTTATATGTCCTTCGCCTTTTGACCTTCACCAGGTTACTTAAATGACTTAACAATTTTGGTTAACCAGTTCGTCACAGTTTCTCAAAATGGCCATATCATCTACATAAGTTGCTTAATCGCTTCAATACTTCAACACTTCATTCATTGGTATGTGTGCCACACCTGCCTTTTCATAATTTATATGTCCTTCGCCTTTTGACCTTCACCAGGTTACTTAAATGACTTAACAATTTTGGTTTAACCAGTTCGTCACAGTTTCTCAAAATGGCCATATCATCTACATAAGTTGCTTAATCGCTTCAATACTTCAACACTTCATTCATTGGTATGTGTGCCACGCCACACCTGCCTATTCATAATTTATATGACCTTCACCTTTTGACCTTCACCAGGTTACTTAAATGACTTAACAATTTTGGTTAACCAGTTTGTCACAGTTTCTCAATATGGCCATATCATCTACATAAGTTGCTTAATCGCTTCAATACTTCAACACTTCATTCATTGGTATGTGTGCCACACCTGCCTTTTCATAATTTATATGACCTTCGCCTTTTGACCTTCACCAGGTTACTTAAATGACTTAACAATTTTGGTTAACCAGTTCGTCACAGTTTCTCAAAATGGCCATATCATCTACATAAGTTGCTTAATCGCTTCAATACTTCAACACTTCATTCAGTGGTATGTGTGCCACACCTACCTTTTCATAATTTATACGACCTTCGCCTTTTGACCTTCACCAGGTTACTTAAAGGCCCAACAATCGGTGCCCTGGTACCGAATTTTGTAGGAGGGGCATATCCAATTACTGATAGCGTCCCTAGCCTGTCAGTTATACACTGGCTTTATAAATAGAATACATAAACAGCAGCACATGTTTGTCGTCTGCTCCCAATGTAGAACAGTGAGGGGGCTGTTGGATAGCCAGTGTAGGTGTTTCTGTACTGACCAGTATCTAGATATATGGCATGTAGGTTTGTTATCAAACGTGTGGTCCCATAAAACACACAAATGATACAATATATACCAGTCCCTATAATAGTGTCTGTATGTTTTAGTTGTGCAGGAAAATGATTGAGAATTTACTAAAAGTGTTAAAATTGTTTAGTATTTTGCTGCTAACTATTTCAAAGCAAAGAGTATTCTGATGCTATTATATAAATTATTAAAAATAGAAACACGTAAAATTTAATGAAACACATTTCCATGTGTTACACAATGACAAAATGGGGCTTATTGATTGTTTGATCAGTTTAACTCACATTCAGATAGCACACGACTACATCATGATGCAGTTTACATCATTAATTAGAGCCACCATGAATGAAGCCACCATGAATGACCACCAAACTTAATAGTGTAGATCCTGATGAGGCTGCTGATCCGGGGATATGCATGTCATAACGTGTCCACGTGTCCATTACTTAGAGTGTGTCATGTATATATAGTGAAACCTATATTGTACTTCTGTACCTGAACAAGGTTCCTATCTCCGATGTATTTAGTAAGTACATGTACATGTAGTAACCAATATATAAGAATATGTGTTTGTAATAAGTCGGTATTTGAAAAAATGTGTAACTGTGTCATGCCATTCCACAGATAACCCCGTCCCAGTTAGACTGCATTGCTGCAGATATAATATATGCTGACAGCTAATTAGAGATCAGTGTTGAAATAGCCATACTGGTATGTGTTAGGATGCAGGAAATAAGGCTGCTAGCAAACTTGAATTCATGTAGTCATGCAAATTCCAGATCAGACTGCACATACATGCTGTTTTGTGACTGCATACTAACCCGAGTATATGCTGTTTATAATTAGTATATACTGCATTTTCACAGTCACTGTATCAAGTTCTAGGCGAAATATTTCTCTTGCTGGTCTATTAAACCATGGTTTTGTTTCATTCACCTTGTTATGTGCATACCAACCACACATTTAATTTGATATTACTGTCCAAAATCAAAGTTGTGCGGCTGGCACACTGTCTGATGTTGACCATACAGGCAGTTATAGCTGTTAGCGTTATCACTAAACACGTGGGGTTGTTTACAATGTCGGGTCATGAACTCAGCTCTATGCATGAATTACATATGTAACAGCTACGCTCCGCCCGGCAAGTTTGAATCAGTTGTCAGTTGAGTACATTGTATTACATGTACTTCAAAAGCACATTTACATTTGTTTTCTTAAATCCAAATTTTTCTAAACCTTTCAAAGTTGTATTATCTATGTCTGTGTGAAATAGTGTACTTATTTGTTCAGTGGTATTTCTAAAATATCTGAAAATGTGTCCCTGAAGTGAAGCATGCATAAAATTATCAAAAAGCCTGCCCAGCGCCATCTGGTGGCTTTTATATCCCAGTTGGGCCTTTAAATGACTTAACAATTTTGGTTAACCAGTTCGTCAGTTTCTCAAAATGGCCATATCATCTACATAAGTTGCTTAATCGCTTCAATACTTCAACACTTCATTCATTGGTATGTGTGCCACACCTGCCTTTTCATAATTTATTATGACCTTCGCCTTTTGACCTTCACCAGGTTACTTAAATGACTTAACAATTTTGGTTAACCAGTTCGTCACAGTTTCTCAAATGCCCATATCATCTACATAAGTTGCTTAATCGCTTCAATACTTCAACACTTCATTCATTGGTATGTGTGCCACACCTGCCTTTTCATAATTTATACGACCTTCGCCTTTTGACCTTCACCAGGTTACTTAAATGACTTAACAATTTTGGTTAACCAGTTCGTCACAGTTTCTCAAAATGGCCATATCATCTACATAAGTTGCTTAATCGCTTCAATACTTCAACACTTCATTCATTGGTATGTGTGCCACACCTGCCTTTTCATAATTTATACGACCTTCGCCTTTTGACCTTCACCAGGTTACTTAAATGACTTAACAATTTTGGTTAACCAGTTCGTCACAGTTTCTCAAAATGCCCATATCATCTACATAAGTTGCTTAATCGCTTCAATACTTCAACACTTCATTCATTGGTATGTGTGCCACATCCTGCTTTTCATAATTTATATGACCTTCGCCTTTTCACCTTCACCAGGTTACTTAAATGACTTAACAATTTTGGTTAACCAGTTCGTCACAGTTTCTCAAACTGGCCATATCATCTACATAAGTTGCTTAATCGCTTCAATACTTCAACATTTCATTCATTGGTATGTGTGCCACACCTGCCTTTTCATAATTTATATGACCTTCGTCTTTTGACCTTCACCAGGTTACTTAAATGACTTAACCACTTTGTCACAGTTTCTCAAATATGCTGCAGGTGGCATCCGCGTTCAACAGACGCAGTTCTTGTTTTTATATATATTTCCATGAAAGTATATGTTGTAGCCACTCATTTGAAATAGTTTGACCCTTATAATGCTGAATTTTGGAAATTTTGTCATCTGATGTTTATTGTATGAAAACATTTTGACAGTGCTTAAGAATGGTCTCCAATGGAGACGATTCTCATGGGCTGCCATAATATTCTTTTGCTAAGGAATAAGACAAATATGAAACAGCAGGCAACAATTTCTACCTTTTAAAGTTTATTATATATGTGTAGTCAAAACATATACTTTTGTGGTGAAATGCACAAAAAATGAAATAGAAAGCTTTAACATTTTGAATATCTATCTTGCATGAAATGATTTCACCTCGTTATTCACTATCCATATGTGTTCATTGTACATTTCTATGTCATACATGTATTCATTCATCTGTCTGTGATTCTAATCATGAGCACAGGCACTTTGTGCTATGAACGACAAAAAAGCTCTTTAACCCTTGTAACGCGATCTTATTTTTTTTGTCGTCTGCTGTTTATTTTCCATTTTTATCATCAAAAACATGCTTTGACAGCACTTTAGAATTCTTTACAACATGCTTTGACAGCACTTTAGAATCATTTCCATTGGAAATGATTCTGAAGTACTGTCAAACCATGTTTTTATTGAGAAATAAGACACAATATAAAAGCAACAGCAAACGACAATTGTTGTGAGTAGCGGTGTAATGGTTAAATCATATTAAATTTTACTCTGATATTAAATGTATTAGTGTACCTTTTGCGCGGTTCGCTAATTCAACTGTTGTATTACATGCGAAGACCAGGGATCTGTTCCATTAAACTTTGTACAACAAAATTGGGATTGAACCCGTTGGCCCGGCCTTAATCAAATTGTTCGACTAAGATGTTCGTAAGCGCGAAATTGGAAATTAGAATAACATTTACATTGATATGTGATGTTGAGAATTTTTTAGTTCACATATAGATATAATGATGTGTACATGCAGGAGGAAAATTTTAGCATTTAGTAGTTAGCTACATTAATGTGAAAAGCAAATCAATAAAAATCTTTTTACAAACGTTTTTATCGTACAAAATTCAGTGAAATGGGCACCAGGACCCTGTTGGTCCTGGCCTTCGAGCTTTACAATTACTGAATTATCGAGCCGGGCCCACGGTAAATCCACTTCCGTGTCCTACCTTGTAGATATTTAATAGCAGAGTAAAATTAGGTATGATTTAAAAGAGGCATTTGTTGTTCATATCACAAAGTGCCTGTGGTCATGAGAGTTATGTAGATCTCCCATGCCCATGCTCGACTTGATTGTATAGATCTATGACAAGATCACAGCTTTCACATGTCTGAATTGATTGTCAATCCAGAGGCTGACATTTCAAGTTTCACGTGTCTGGCTTGATTGTATAAAGATAGGGCAACTTAATGACTTACCATGAAAGTATTGTGATATTGTCAATCTATTAAAGTAATTTGTGACTGGAGAAATGTGGCTTATGGGTTTTGCGGCTAGTGCAGATCCAAACCTACCTGTGCATCCGCTCAGTCTGATCAGGATCTACACCCATCATGCTTTTAACAATCAATATAGATCGTTATCACACTTCAGGAGTGTGCTATTTGATCAAGAGCTACACTGGTCACAAAGCCCCATTTCTCCAGTCACAGACAAATTTCATTACCCGGTGCGGTGTATGCTTCTGTTTATCTGCCCGTCTCACTTAAACTTTCATGAATATATACTTGTAAGTAAACAATCCTGGTAAAACTAGAGCCATTTGGGCAAAACCTTTTCTTTAAAGTGTCATGCTAAATACTTAGCCATGTATGCACATTTTTAAAATGTTTTCACCATACAATTTTTTACAAAATGTGTGGCCACATATTTGTGTAGGAATATTAACTGTTCTATTGAAACTTGCCCCGTGCAGGCACCGGGGCGGGATCAACTGATCCTGAGAATAGTGCTGCAGTAGCCATTGCTTGTCGTAAAAGGCGACTAAACTGGCTTAACGATTGGGTTCATACTTTCCGGAACCCACTATACCGGATTTGGCCCTCATGTACATTTTTGGCTTTCTTGTATGTGAGAGTTGAGTCGGGCTATGCCCCATATATAAAAGTAAGATTAGCGCTAATCCTATTACTTTTAGGGGATGGGATAAATGATGCTGGTGTGGCGAGGGCCTGGCACCAGATCAGGTTGTTCTAATTTCAGGACTGAATATATATTTTGATTGTAAATATTGAGTTCTGAAGTTGATTTACTTGGACAGGTGGATATGGGACTCGACCGTTGACCCGTCTGCGTGTAGACTCCCTGAGGCTTGTACCTCTATGTCAGAAAAGCGGACGTTAAACCCTATTCACTCACTCACTCACTCACTCTATTGAAACTTATTGTCAGACAATGGAATGGGAGTGATACACTGCCTGCATTAATATTACCCAGATGTAATGTTTCTGAACATCTAATGGCCGTCTCAAATTGCCAAAAAGCCAGTTGATTGGCTGTCAGAGCCCGAGCTGCAGCTTGACTTCAAGCACAATATACAAGTACATGTTTGAAATAAAAAAAAAAAACAACAGAAAAATATCAAACTGATTGGGTGTGCCAGCAGTAGCCGATTTCATCAAAATTGCAAAGTATACTTTTCTAGCAAAGTATACTTTGAGGGAGTAATCATTTACTTTTCCCAAAATGCATTATTTCATACAGAACTAACTACTGCATATATTTGATGATTATTATACTGAATGTATTACATTATCACAGCCAAAATGGCTGTGATAATGTAATAAATTCAGTATAATAAAAATTAATAAATTTATCCTAAAATTGAAAATTTCTCCCTCAAAGTATACTTTGCTAGATAAGTATACTTTGCAATGTTGGTGAAATAGGCTACAGATCTAGAAAGTGACTGGCCACCAGTGCCATAATAGAATTCCGCATTTGCTATGAAGATTTCATCTACACGATATCCAACAACCTCACATCATTTATGCCAAATATCACAACAGTTTCTGTAATATTTTTCATGAAAACTAGTACCTACATCTTCTTAGGTGCAACATCACATGGCATGTCTCCTATGACTACGATGGCTGTGTTACATATTGTAAAGGTTTGACTCCATGTACATGTAGTTTTATGAATGTTTATATTGGCCGCTGGCTGACAAAACAATACCTTACAACATCTACAACAATTATAGGTGAGTCATTTTCGACATTTACTAGGTGTAATTAGAATCTATTTGTTGTACTGATGGAAGTAATCCTATGTCAGTGACTGAATGACGAACAGCTTAGGCCCTGATCAGACTGCGTAGAAGTGCAGGCTGATCTGGGCCTAGGCTGTTTGCAAATGTCGTAGTCCCTTTTGTCCGCCAGCAGCCTATTTAATATTTCTCCTGATCAGGGCCGTAACCAGAGATACAAACCAAACGAGGCGAACCAAGTCCCGATATGGAGGTCAGGGAGCATTCTCCCCGCCACCACCCCAGGCAATTGTTTAATTCTTGGCATATAAAAAATCGGCAAAATGACAGACGAGGCGACTACGTCGTCTACCTCATCCTGGTTACGGCACTGCTGATGTTTTGTTGAATTTGTACATGTATATTTTTCTACACCATAATATACGGCAGCATGAGTTGCTAAAATCTATGGGGCACTTATCTGATATAATGTTTCTAGATTATAAACTGTCTCTATATGACCTTGCTGTTGGACGGACGTGACCCCCCAATCAGTCCAATTGCATTTTGTTTATAAAACTTTCTGAGCAATCACACTATAGCCAGTTCAGAATGGTTACAGTTCCAACGTGGTTACAGTATAATTCCAGCACAAAAATATTTACACAATTCCCTAACATTTGATTGGCCCGTAGCAAGTCTCTGTCCAAAATTTATATCCCAGTTAACTCCCACGCCAAACTACTTTCCGTAACCGTGAGGCACAGTTAAAATAATTCTTAAGAAAACGGAAAATAAGCACAAATTTCTTGATGAATTTATTTCAAATGCTGGAATTATAAGGAATGAATGGCCTTTTTGTGGAATTTATCGGGGATATAAACTTGGAAAAGTCGCGGGAATACTGGACGAGGCCTTCCACATTCATTCCTATAATAAATACCGGTGTTTCCATGCAAAATTTCAGGAAAATAAATATTACTAAATGATTATATTATTGTCTTTGAGTGCAATTTCAAATACTTTCAGAACTACAAATCTCAAGAATTGCAAAATGTAATTTACTGTTTTATATGTGTTAGTCATCGTGATGATTGGATAATATGTGACACAAAACACGAAAAGTAGAACTTTTAACTTTTTAATGAAAATTAAGGTGTGTCCAAAGACAAAACACAAAAAAATAAGTCATGGAATTACATGTTCAGAAAAGACACGCCTCATGGGCCTGCGAGAAACAGGGGTTGTCAGGGCGTTGAACACCATTATATCACCGACTGTCTCACTAATATTAACCCAGCACATGCCTGATGATGTACGAAACATTCTAAATTTGTCAGTTCTTTCTCGGACCACTATTTGGACAGTCTTGTTGAGACGGTTCAAATGAGTTGTCACAACATACATATTGAATAAGAAAAATTGGCAGAAAAGATTTTGAATTTTTTTATACACCGAGATGTAGTTTGCATGTAAATGGTTAATACTATATTGTATGTAAGAGATTTGATCACTTTGTCCCGTTATACAACCATGTGCTATATAATTAGACAACCATCCAGGGGTGTCGGAACAGGTCCGAACAGGTCCGGCCACTGCCGGATCAATAATTTTAACATATTTGTAATTCATGTATAAAAATAAACCGGAATTTAAATATCAATTTTCCCATTTCTTATCAAAAGTGTATGTTGTTACCACTCAGTTGAACCGTCTCGGCGAGACGGTTCAACTGAGTGGTAACAACATACACTTTGGGTGGGTAGCAGGGGCACCCAGTAGATTCGCCGGACCAATCTTATGATGCCTCCGGCACCCCTGCCATCCTTCACATTGTTCTTTGGTTCAATTTGTATATTCTTGTAAATACGGCATTTGTATTTTGTTTGTTAAATTTCATAAAATGTTTACAGATGTATACATGGAAATATTTACCATTATATTTATATGTATGTATGACTAATTACCTTGGATATTATTTTATGAGCTTGTTCATTCCACATTCACATTTAGGGAGATAATAATGAAGGGGTCAGTGAAAGAAGGGGGAGGGCTAAGCCCTTCTTTAATTGTAGCTTTAATTGTATATACATATTGTTATAAATCCTGTGCCAATTGGAAATGTGTACTAAGTTTTACAGCCTGTGTATAGATTATTTTTGCATAGACTCTGGCTTGGGATCCAATGATGACCACTATGGAGGCTTTTAGGTGAGCGATACAGGCCCATTTGGGCCTCTTGTTTTTTATTAATATAAAAATTACTGCAAAAAGTGCAGATCCTGATGAGACGGCTCGTTATGAGCCGGCTCATCTGGATCTGCACTGTTTGCAAACACCGCTATAGAGGTATGTAGTGTTGAAAGGGTTAAAACTTCCTGTTTAAAGGCTATTAAGCAGTTACAGTGAAACCCGATTAATCCGACAAGCTCTGGGTCGCTAATTGCAATGTTTTTCGACCGTGCCAGAGTAAACCAACCATCTGTGCAACAGCTCATTCAGTTTGCTATACCGAGAACCAGACACGAATCGCATTATCTTGGAATCTAAATTTTTCTCATAATGCTCCCTATAAATTCCCTTTTTCTTCAATATGTTTGAAACAGAAGAACGGCCAATTCCATATTTATCGGACAAGTCCTTTTGTGTTGGACTAGGGCAAGTCTCTGAATCTTTAATCAATTGCAGCTTCTCTTCCAAATTCAGCTCAATTCTAGCCTGTTTTGACGATGGCGTGCTGATGAATCCGTTTTTTTTTCATTTTGTTTCATATCGCACTCGCTACATTTATTGACAATGAACTTTTACTTACCTGCCACAACTTACTTTTATTTTCTACTCACCTTAAGGAATGTCATTATCGGGTTTTACATTCATTGTTCGCAATTATGGATTAACGACCAAACATAGCTAGGTTCCCGCTGTGAGCGTTATCGACTTTTCACAAATGGCAATCAAGCGCGGTGATGACACTTGTCGGAATACACAGGTGTGTTTATATAGTAAAGGTGTTGGCGGGATCAGGAAACCATGTCCGATTAAACAATAACCAGGTATCCGAATACATTAACAAATTAACACAGGGCCGAATGGCATTTGCCGGGACGATTTAATTGTGTCCGATTCCCCAGTGTCGGAATACTCAGGAGTCGGATAAAGCAGTTTTCACTGTACTATTAATTCCGAAGATGAGATTTTAGTAATAATCGGAATGTTTCATGTAACAGAGCCTATGGTTACGCTGTTGTCCCCTCTCCAATAGTAGCCCGACTCCAAATCTTAAAATCTGTTTTGTGCAAAAATAATGCGCACAAAAAACTTCAGAAAATTACACAGCTTTGCAGACATTTATTAGAATACATAGTGATTTTGTTCCCCTGGCAAGTATCTGTAGTGACCGAGATGTTCAAATGAGCATCACAAATGGCCTATATACTTTCTTCATTCACTAAGAAAGCCCCATGCAGGCACCGGGGCGGGATCAACTGATCCTGAGAATAGTGCTGCAGTAGCCATTGCTTGTCGTAAAAGGCGACTAAACTGGCTTAACGATTGGGTTCATACTTTCCGGAACCCACTATACCGGATTTGGCCCGGCTCATGTACATTTTTGGCTTTCTTGTATGTGAGAGTTGAGTCAGGCTATGCCCCATGTATAAAAGTAAGATTAGCACTAATCCTATTACTTTTAGGGGATGGGATAAATGATGCTGGTGTGGCGAGGGCCTGGCACCAAATCAGGTTGTTCTAATTTCGGGACTGAATATATATTTTGATTGTAAATATTGAGTTCTGAAGTTGGGATTTACCCCCCTCGGACAGGTGGATACGGGACACGACCCCGTTGACCCGTCTGCGTGTAGACTCCCTGAGGCTTGTACCTCTATGTCAGAAAAGCGGACGTTAAACCCTATTCACTCACTCACTCACTAAGAAAGATAGAGATAAAATCTTAAAGTATTATGTACACCTGAAGTATGTGTGCTAGAAAACATTATTGTTTAATATACTCACTGCTGTGAACATGTATGTTTAGATGTGTTACATAAATGAATGCCCTTTTGTATAAATGCACCAAATAAAAAATGTTTTCCCAGTAATTTGTATTGCTTGTTTTCTATCTGCCATCGACAAACCCATGGCATCCCGTATGCAGTATGTGGGGTGGAATTGGGAGCATGATGTGTGACTGCTTCTAATTCAAACAAGAGGGCCATGATGGCCCTAATTCGCTCACCTGACTCCATGAACACCAGAGGAGAATGTGACATTGAGTTCATATGTTCATTGTGCTATTTTTAGATGGTGGTCATCTTGGATGAAGCAAGGACTCATTTTACCAAATCTGAAAATGCTTCACCCAAGGATCTTAACTTCCTATGAAGTTTGGCCAGCATCGGCCATGTGGTTCCTGAGAAAAAGACGTTCAAAATCTCAAATAAATGGACCTTTTGGCGGCCATCATAGATGTTATAATCATCCGATTCCGACAAATATTGCACCAGAGCAATCGCCTCATCGATACCTTCAATTTGATATATGACCGGAGCATATTCAGTCAAAAATAAAATTTGACCCCACGGGCCACGCCCATTTTTGACCCCGGGGTCACCATTTTCACAACTTTGAAAGAGCATTGTAAATCGATCATTTCTACCAAGTTTAGTCGAAATCCGGCCAGCGGTTCATGAGAAGATTTTTTAAAAATTTATGCTATTTTTAGACGGCGGCCATCTTGGATTAGCGATGACCTCCATTTTAACAAATCTGAAAAGGCTTCACCCATGGACCATAACTTTTAAGTTTGGCTACCATGGGCCAAGCGGTTCATGTGAAGAAGAATTTTGAAATCTCTAATAAAAGAAAGACCTATTGACATTTCGGCGGCCATCTTGGATGACATAACAATCCGATTTCGACAAAAAATATACCAGAGTGATCGCCTCATTGATACCTTCGATTTGATATATGACATGACTATATTCGGTCAAAAATAAAATTTGACCCCACGGGCCACGCCCATTTTTGACCCCGGGGTCACCATTTTAACAACTTTGAAAGAGCATTGTACATCGATCATTCCTACCAAGTTTCGTCGAAATCCGGCTAGCGGTTCATGAGAAGAAGATTTTTGAAGAATTTATGTTATTTTTAGACGGCGGCCATCTTGGATTAGCGATGACCTCCATTTTAACAAATCTGAAAAGGCTTCACCCATGGACCATAACTTAAGTTTGGCTACCATGGGCCAAGCGGTTCATGTGAAGAATAATTTTGAAATCTGTAATAAAAGAACGACCTTTTGACCTTTTGGCGGCCATCTTGGATGACATAATCATCCGATTTAGACAAAAAATATACCAGAGTGATCGCCTCATTGATACCTTCAATTTGATATATGACATTACCATATTTGGTAAAAAATAAAATTTGACCCCAATTTGACCCCATGGGCCACGCCCATTTTTGACCCCGGGGTCACCATTTTAACAACTTTGAAAGAGCATTGTACATCGATCATTCCTACCAAGTTTTGTCGAAATTCGGTTGGCGGTTCTTGAGAAGAAGATTTTTAAAAATTTGTGCTATTTTTAGACAGCGGCCATCTTGGATTACGTAATGACATCATTTTAACAATTTTGTAATCCCCCTACCTAAGGACCATGACCATGAAGTTTGGTGACTATAGGCCCAATGGTTACCGAGGAGAAGACGTTTGAAAATGTTCACGGACGACGACGGACGACGGACACATTGCGGTAACAATAGCTCACATGAGCTTTGCTCAGGTGAGCTAAAAACTAGATCGCAGTATCCCCTGCTAAGTGCTCGTCTAAGTGAACTCAAAACTAGAAATGTGGCCCGTCAGCACACGACTGCCCCTGCTGTGACATTGATCTTCAAACCTGTGAGCTGGGTGTAGATTGTGTGTTAAGTGTTTCCGCAAAAATGTGAAAGTCAAAAAGGTCAACGTCACATTAATGACGGCATGAGTGTGTTCCAAATGCTCACATAATTATAGTTGAGTGTCCAAATATTGAAGCAATCCATCAAGTAATATTAAAGTTGTATCATGATAAAAAAACTTTTCGAGCTAAGCTGGCCACAAATATACCTTTCTCAGCTGGGGTCTATGTCTGTTCAAATCCCGACACAGACGCCTTACTTTTAGTATTTTTACTTTTCAAAATATTCTCTTTTTTTGGCAACCAACATAGGATAAGATCAAAAACACAGTTATATTTGTTTATCAACACACTATTTACTATTCAATCCCGTGGGTGGCAGGTGGGAGCATGCGATGGGTAATTTAACGATCAGGATTCGTCCTTGCCGAATCCCGACTGGAGACCTGGTTTGGCCCTCACGTATGTTGTTGGCATTCTTGTATGTAACGGTTGAAACTGGTTATACCCCTTATGGGAATATTATGATTATTCATAATCATAATACTCCCATAAGGGGTATAACCTCATAAGGGGTTTGGCCCTCACGTATGTTGTTGACATTCTTGTAATGTAACAGTTGAAACTGGTTATACCCCTTATGGGAGTATTATGATGATTTATAATCCTATTACTTTTAGGGAAAGGGGCCAAGTGACATTGGTGTGGTATGGACCTGGCACCGTGTCGGGTTATTCTAATTTTAGGGCTGAACATTTTATTTATTTTCGATATAAATATTTGGTTCTGATTTTGATATTTTCCCCCCCAATGCAGTAGGTTAAATACGGGATCGAACCCGTTAGCCTGGCCTTAAAGGACTTTAGCTGTTGATAGGCCGTTAAATTAATCAATTGGCATTCAATCTGATAAGAGTATTTAGGCCTACAATAAAACTAGCATTATCAGAAGTCGCATGCAACTTACTGTCTGTTCCACGTTTTGCTGTCGACGAAACACATTCAATCTAAACAAGAGTGCCGAAGGTCACAATATACGCCCGTCGAGGCAAGGCCAGTCAACAAGGGGAGATAACTCATCTTGACGTGATAAACATGTAAACCAAATTTGGTTACGATCCGTCAAGTAGAACTCGACTTATTGCGCAGACAAGGATACAGTCCGAAAATTAAAAATGGCCGCCAAGGAGAGATAAGCCATCGGAAATTTTCAAAATCAATAGGCTTCTTTATCTTGCCGTGATAAACATGTACACCGAATTTGGTTATGATCGGTCAAGTAGAACTTGAGTTATTGCGTGGACAAGGATACAGAGTGCAAAAATTAAAAATGACTGCCAAGGGGAGATAAGTATCAGAAAATTTTCAAAAACAATAGGCTTCTTTGTCAACCCATTAATAAACCAGGTTTTACCAGGTTGCCGTCCATTTCAGACCTGGGGCAATCATAATTTCTAACTGTAATAAATCAACAAATATTGGCTTTATGGTCTGTACTGTAGTGTTGATAGGGTCATTGAAATGCCATTTGAATTACATTTGATGCTATAATATGTATAAATATTTCAAGGTAAATGTAATGTAATCAATTACATCTTCAAATTAATTGGCCAGATCAGTTTCACTTAAGTTTTATAAGCACTGGCATTGGGGGGCGTTTCACTAAACGTACGCCTAAAATGTTCGTAAGTGCAAAATTATGATAGTCTGTAAATTTCACATTAACAATGTTTTCTTATAAACAATTATTGGATTTACATTTATTGAGCATAGGCTGCATATGCAGTCTATGCTCAATAAATGTAAATCCATCAATTGACATTTCCAGACAATCCTAAATTTGCTCTTAAGAACATTTTAGTTGTACAAAGTTTAATGAAACGGCCCCCAGGGCCAGTGCTTATAAAACTTAATGAGCACATTTTTGAAATTAAAACATGTACTCAATCCCAGAGCAGGGGGCCGTTTCACTAAACTTTGTAAGACTAAAATGTGCAAAAGTGCAATATTATGAAGTCTGTAAATTTCACATTAACAATGTTTTCTTGTAAATGATTGCTGGATTTACATTTATTGAGCATAAGCTGCATATGCAGCCTATGCTCAATAAATGGAAATTTATCAATTGAAATTTCCAGACGATCCTAAATTTGCACTTATGAAAATTTTAGTCGTACAAAGTTTAGTGAAACGGCCCTCAGATGCATAAATAAAATCTTTCTACATGCATTACACATCTGATACTACATAGTAAATATATACAAGACTTTCAATTTTTAATTTAATTTGCAAAATATTTTCACATGCATTTCAGCACAATTATCAATGTATGGTAAAGATTGTACAAAATGAATTCAGGTATAAATATAATTGAAAGGGTCAGTGGAAAAAGGGGGCTAAGGACTTAGCCCCCTTTTCCCATTGCCCCCTTCAATTAAATGAATTTTGTCTTGTTGATGTATAGTTGAAACTCCCATGAACAGCCACCTATCTATAACAACAACAGCTCAGTAACAGCCAATATGCTATATCCCAATTGGGATAATTGACCATATATTTAACCTTCCTAAACCAGTCATCTCTTTATTTTAATTTAAGAGCCAGTTTTGTGTATCCCATGGCTGCCTGTTGCAGAGAGCTTGCACTGTATCATAATTAGTCTGGTAGTTGATCTTTCTTCTTGAATTTCATTGTTAGTGAGAGTTTTCGACCGGATCCACCGTCTGAACTTGCCTCGCCTTCAGAAGAATATATTGCACGTGTTGTAAAACTTGGAGGTGTGGCCTCATAGTCTGATATATCCTCAAACTCAAACGCATCAAATGGCTTAGGACTATGCACCTGCTTCCGTTTTCTACTTTTCTTTTCCCTACCATCCCTCTGTGGTGATGGTGAATGTTCATCGCCTGATCTCATATGTTTTAAGTGTGGCCGTTTCGTGATTGTCAACTTAATCCCCTGTCCAGGTCCGCTGACTGTGCTTTTCACAGCGAGGCCTACAGTATCCTCCTCAGAATGGTTTGAGTTGTCAGACTTGTCCCCTTCCACGTCTATCTCCTCATCACTGTCAATGGGGGCCTGCTGTAACTTACGCTGCTGGGCCAGACTGAGCTGTTGGTGGTAGTCCGCCATTCGGTTCTCATACTCTACCTGTCTCCGCTCCATCCGCACTTGTCTCTCCCTCTCACGTTTCTCATGTTCAAACCGTTCCTGCTCTTTCCGTTTTCTGTCAATTTCCTCCTGTTGTTTTACTTGTTCCATGAGTTCATCCAGTAGTTCCTCGCCTGTCTTACGGGACTCTGGATCGTCCAAACTCACACTGACCTCCTTAGGTGTTGGTTTAAACACTTTATGTTTCAACTCGGGAATATCAGGCAGTCGCATGGATAGACTATCACCAAAGTAGTCAAACATTTCATTATAAAAGGCATTGGGAGATTTATCGAACATAGAGATGAAGCCACTAGCACTAGACTGTTTTACACTATTCCGAACGTCATTGGCTTTGGTGGCACTGTCAGACATATACTTATCCTTAAATTCCATTATACGTGTCCTGAGGATGAATTCAGCACAAAGTAGAATGACTCCATGTACTTTATGTGCATCAGCTTTCAATGCCGTTGTGTCTGGACCAGCACTTTCCATGGCTGCGGTCAAATGTGGCCAGTATGAAGACATATGTGGCAGCAACACTCGTTCAATGTTCTCTGCCCCCAGGGACAGTAGCCCGACCACTGCTCCGTAATGACAGCAGAACGGCTTTGAGTGATCGTACAACACCTCACGTAGTGTCTTCTCTGTGAACCGTTGTAGGTGATTAACGGGGTTGTCCCAGACACAGATGATCAGTGCGAGTATCCTGGCCGCGTAGTCACGCAGACTCCAGTGGTCATTGCGTGGGTTGATGGAGGCGGCCAGGGGTTCGAGTAGACACAGCTGGACAGATTGGACGAGGTGGACCAGGTATGGCTGTGGCTCCAGGAACAGGGACGAGTTACTGACCAGGGACCGCACCGTGTGGAGCAGCTTCATCAGCTGTCTCGCGTCGTAGCTCACCACTTTTACACCATTCAATATGAAACTGACAAAGTGTGGAAGTAGTGGCGTGATGTTGGAGTTGGTTCTGATGTCGACGAGCGCAGTTTTCATCATCTCTTCGTCGAAGCCGAGAATGGCCTGCGTGATTCGGTCGAAATATTTCAGTAAGGTCTCGCTCACCTCCGGCCGTGTGAATGATTTCTCTCCACTGGCGGGGGCGGATGTGGATTTCTGTACTCCTTCCAATACCAACCAATGAGCTGAAAGTCAAATAAGGGGCTTTGAATAGAGAAATGGGGCTTATGGCATTTGTTAGCTTCTGTTAGTGGAGCACTCTCCGGCAGACTGATATGGATCTATACTGATAATTAGAAGCATTTAAATTATGAATGTTTCACAGACATAATAGCGAACCCTTATCAGACTGCTCAAATGTGCAGGATGGTCTGGATCTGCATTGGTCGCATATCGATGGTCTAGTAACATAAGGTCGTAACTGCAGTTACGACCTTATGTTACTAGACCATCGATATGCCACAAGCCCCATTTCTCCAGGCAGATGAAAAGGAATAGAAAGTCCAATGTGAAATGTACGTGAAATGTACAATGTCAATGTGAAATGTACAATGTTAATGTGAAATGTACAAGGTCAATGTGAAATGTACAATGTCAAGTGAAAGTCAACACTGAAATATACAAGGTCAATGCGAAATGTAATTATCAAGACTGAAAACGTGAAAGTGATTGGGTTAAATTTCCAGCAACAGCTAAGGTCATATAGAGACGGACGCCGCAGTTTAAAGTCTCATCCGACAGACCAGTGGGATGGAAATACTATGTCAGTATTTTTCACGCCAAGGGCGAGGATTCAACTCACAACCTCTGGTATTGAAGTCCAATACCATATAACTAGGCCATGGCCCATCCCGAAAAGGAATAGAATCGTGCTGTGTTAATAATCTTATTGCCAATCGACACAGAAAAGTGTGGCAGACAAATCAACAGAATGGACAATATGAACTATACATTTGGGCGACTGGTTGACAATGGCTGAATGACGAACAGTGCAGATCCTGATCAGACTGCGCAGTCTGATCTGGGTCTACATTGATCGCAAATATCGAAAGTCACAGCTTACAGTGCCAATAGGCTCAATTTCTCCATCACATCGACAAATGTCATAAGTTGCATTTACACAGTCACACACTTATAAACAGTTTGAGACGGACATGAATACCTTTGATACTAGAATCACCAAGGCTTTTTGGCATGTATCCATTGAACGCTACAGCAGTCAGGCTAGTCTCTGGATCTTCAACAAAATGGATTTCCCCCTCTCGTGTCTGGCGGAAAGGGGCCGGCGTTTCCAGGGATCCATGACCATGCACTGACTGAATAAAACATGTAATAATTGTACACAATACAATACATAATCGTAGCTCTGACTGGAGAAATAGTGCCTATGGTGTTTGCGGCCAGTGTAGACCCAGACCAGACTGGATGGATTCTGTCAGCACAACACCTGGGGCCCGTTTCACTAAACTACGTATGACTAAGATGTTCGTAAGTGCACATTTAGGATCGTCTGGAAATTTAAATTGATGGATTTACATTCACTGAGCATAGGCTGCATGTGCAGCCTATGCTCAATAAATGTAAATCCAATAATTGTTTACAAGAAAACATTGCTAATGTGAAATTTACAGACTATAAAAATGTTGCGCTTATGAACATTTTAGTACTTGATATCAACTGACACTAGCATGGTACCTACTGTCTGTTTCACAAAAGCTGCCCAAATTTTATGGCTATATAAACAATTCAAAAACAATTTTTTTTTGATAATATTAAATTTAAAAAGGAATGATCCTTCTTTTTATTTCGTGAAATTTGGTCAAATATTGATTTTATTTTGAAAAAACAATTTCCCCATGTTAAATCCCCATAGACATCTTCACAGAGTGAAGATGTCTATGGGGATTTAACATGGGGAATTTTTTAGAATTTCAGAAATACTGGTCCGATTTTCAAAATTTAACTTGTTTTCTTAGTTAGATCATTTTCAAGCTGTCTAGCCATGTTTCGTAGTCAATTTCCAAAATTGTTTGTTTTTTGACTCCTCCCACAGCTCCTCCACCTCCTTTCCACCCATGTTAAATTCCAATAGACAAATCAATTTTTCGTAATAAAATCAATATTTGACCAAATTTAACGAAATAAAAAGAAGGCTCATTCTTAAATTTTGATAAAATTTAATATTATGAAAAAAAATACTGTTTTTGCATTGTTTATATGTCCGCAAAATTTGGGCAGGTTTCGTGAAACAGACAGCAATAGGGGTAATGGGCGTACCCACATGATCTATTATTTATTGGTGCCTGTATGTGTTTTAGGTCAGCGCTTGTGTGATTCATAACATAAACTTCTACGAAACCCTGAACCATGACTTGGGTACACATGCATACGAGTCCCGATAAACTGGTCCCACACTGTGACACTTACCTGCACATCGCTATGGCGACAGGCTTTGTTGAAGTCATCTGTATTCATCTGACGTCTTTTGGCATGGCGCATGAACTGTGCACTTTTCTGAAATTGCATAAAATATAAGAAATTGACAAAAGTCTAATATAGGTAAATTGACAAAAGTGTAATATAGGAAATTGACAAAAGTGTAATGTAGGAAATTGACAAAAGTGTAATGTAGGACATTTACAAAGTTGTAATATAGGAAATTGGCAAAAGTGTAATATCGAAAATTGACAAAAGTGTAATGTAGGAAATTGACAAAAGTGTAACATAGGAAATTGACAAAAGTGTAATGTAGGAAATTGACAAAAGTCTAATATAGGTAAATTGACAAAAGTCGAATATAGGTAAATTTACAAAAATGTAATGTAGGAAATTGACAAATTGACAAAAGCGTAATATAGGAAATTGACAAAAGTGTAATGTAGGAAATTGACAAAAGTGTAATATAGGAAATTGACAAAAGTGTAATATAGGAAATTGACAAAAGTGTAATATAGGAAATTGACAAAAGTGTAATGTAGGAAATTGACAAAAGTCTCAAATAGGAAAATTTACAAAAGTCTAATATAGGTAAATTGACAAAAGTGTAATGTAGGAAATTGACAAATTGACAAAAGCGTAATGTAGGAAATTGACAAAAGTGTAAGGTAGGAAATTTACAAAGTTGTAATATAGGAAATTGGCAAAAGTGTAATATAGGAAATTGACAAAAGTGTAATATAGGAAATTGACAAAAGTGTAATAATGAAATAAAATTGACTGTAAATGTAGGAAAAATTGACAAAAGTGTAATATAGGAAATTGACAAAAGTGTAATATATGAAATTGACTGTAATGTAGGAAATTGACAAAAGTGTAATATAGGAAATTGACAAAAGTAATGTAATGTAGGAAATTGACAAATTGACAAAAGCGTAATGTAGGAAATTGACAAAAGTGTAATGTAGGAAATTTACAAAGTTGTAATATAGGAAATTGGCAAAAGTGTAATATAGGAAATTGACAAAAGTGTAATATAGGAAATTGACAAAAGTGTAATATATGAAATTGACTGTAATGTAGGAAATTGACAAAAGTGTAATATAGGAAATTGACAAAAGTGTAATATATGAAATTGACTGTAATGTAGGAAATTGACAAAAGTGTAATATAGGAAATTGACAAAAGTGTAATATATGAAATTGACTGTAATGTAGGAAATTGACAAAAGTCTAATATGGGAAATTGACAAAAGTGTTATATAGGAAATTAACAAAAGCAGGGTTCAGGTTTGGGGGCGAAGTGGGCGATATTCTCGCCTTGATCTCTCGGACTTCGCCCTGTCCGTCCAGAAAAGCGAAGTCCACTTCGCCCTAAAAAAATCTCGGAAAATATATTCTCAAAAACCCAGCTAGAACCAAATTTGTGTCCGGTAATCCGGATTTCCCATACACTGATCATATCTCGCTAATTCCAGCTGGCATAATCCCACTTAATTGATGCCACCCGGCTGCTTGGCCGTGTACCGTGTCGGTCAGTGATCAGTTATCGAGATGTGTGAAGACGCGAGAAAATCGGGAAAAACGCTCTTCTGTGACCAGTCTGGTTTTACCCTCAATATCCCGTCATAATCTCATAAATATCTTGGATCGTTCTGTACATGTATATACATTCGCAGAAATATGCAATGAAATGGGTTTGTAAACTTTGTATTGGGGGCAGTATCATAGTTTGTTTACACAAATCTTGTGTAAACTGCACACGCACATGGCTGGTTCTCCGTTGTATGTAAAGCTAATCGCGCAGTTGGGTCCATGCTGTAACACGTGATGTGAAGGTTGCGGTATCGATTTTTCTATTGGACGACCTGTTAAATTTATGCAGATTGCAGATCACGTGATACATATAACTGGAGACATGTGACCTGTGCTGTGTACACCACAGGGTGTTGAGCTGTTACATGCTAAATTAATCGCGCTTAATGAATCAGGCCTTAACATCGAGGGCCGTATTACGGTAATTAATTGGCGGTTTCTTCAATGAAAACAATATAATTCCTTGTTTGAAAGTCGTGTAGTGTGATAATTCTAACTCTATGTCCAACAGAAGTGTATGTACCGAATAATGTGCAGGCAGTGTTCTATGGTACACTCAATTGGAAATGAGCACATTTCTAATACCAAATGAACTAAATAACCCCTTTCTCCAAATATGATTGATTAAATATTGGTGTTTAATGACATATCAACAGCTAAGGTCATTTAAGGTCGATATACAAGAACAGTTTGATGCTTTGAAAACACAGTTACGCGATAACCGTAAGAGAAATGTTCAGTGAAATTGATTTTTATCACTTCTCCCTAATTTTACCTCACTTCTCCCTATTTTGCCAGGAGGGAGAAGTCACTTCTCCCTAAATTTTTGGCCTAGCTTGAACCCTGCAAAAGTGTCAAGTTACATGTACTAGTATTTTCAATAGCTCTCCAAAAAGTTTCATTCGAGTCAACGTAGACCGATTCATGTAACTAGCTACCAGAGTGTACACACCCGAGTTATTTCCATAAAACTGGTATCTGATCAATTTAGAAGAACATGTGTCATTTTTTATGAAAAATATTTACAAAGATATTTTCTGTAAATGACATTGATATTCCGCATTTGCTGTGAACATTTTTGTCAACTTTTCAAAATTTTAATGATTTACGGAAAATATAAATTTTGCAAATAATTTTCATGAAAAATCACACGGTCTCATTAGTGAGGTATGATGATGTGATAAAGGAGATCATTTGGGGGGACCTAGGATGACATCAGTGATTAGGGTTTTACGTCCGTTCACCAGCAAGATCAATTACAGAGAGGAAAAGTGAAAGCGAATGGCTTTAAAGGTACATGCCCACTCAGTAGGCACCAACTGTTCTGTATATCAGAGACATCATCGGAGACATTTTCTGGCAAAATAAACATTTATTCACCATTACCCGACGTGTTGATTGGCATTGTTGTACATTTTATATCAGACGTAAATTTCCACACTGATATCAGGGGCGATAACCGTGTTTCCTTAAAACGGACATTACTATTTATTCTCTGTTTAATATTATTATTACTAAATGATTATATCTGTATAGCGGGCACTTATACATTTTTAGAACTGGTGGAATAGTGACACACTTACACACTTATTTAATTCCAATAAGAACAGTTTGTGCCTAATGTGTGGGCATGTATCTTTACCGTCCCAGCAACAGCTAAGGTCATATAGAGACAGGTCCACAGTTTAAAGTCTCATCCGACAGACCAGTGGGATGGAAAATACAAACAAGAGGGCCATGATGGCCCTAATTCGCTCAACTGACTCCATGAACACCAGAGGAGAATGTGACATTGAGTTCATATATATGTTTTAAAATAATTGTGCTATTTTTAGATGGCGGTCATCTTGGATTAAACGATGACTCTCATTTTACCAAATCTGAAAATGCTTCACCCAAGGATCTTAACTTACTATGAAGTTTGGCCAGCATCGGCCATGTGGTTCCTGAGAAAAAGACGTTAAAAATCTCAAATAAATGGACCTTTTGGCGGCCATCATGGATGACATAATCACATCCGATTCCGACAAATATTGCACCAGAGCAATCGCCTCATCGATACCTTCAATTTGACATATGACACAAGCATATTCGGTCAAAAATAAAATTTGATCCCAACTTGACGCCACGTGCCACGCACACTTTTGACCCTGGGGTCACCATTTTAACACCTTTGAAAGAGCATTCTACATCGATCATTCATACCAAGTTTCGTCGAAATCCGGCTGGCGGTTCATGAGAAGAAGAATTTTTAAGAATGTGTGCTATCTTTAGATATCGGCCATCTTGGATTAGTGACGACCTCCGTTTTAACAAATCTCAAAAGGCTTCACCCATGGACAATAACTTTTAAGTTTGGCTACCATGGGCCAAGAAGTTCATGTGAAGAAGAATTTTGAAATCTCTAATAAAAGAACGACCTTTTGGCGGCCATCTTGGATGACATAACCATCCGATTTTGACAAAAAAATGCACCAGAGTGATCGCCTCCTTGATACCTTCGATTTGATATATGACATGATCATATTTGGTCAAAAATAAAATTTGACCCCACGGGCCACGCCCATTTTTGACCCCAGGGTCACCATTTTAACAACTTTGAAAGAGCATTGTACATCGATCATTCCTACCAAGTTTCATTGAAATCCGGCTAGCGGTTCATGAGAAGAAGATTTTTTAAGAATTTATGCTATTTTTAGACGGCGGCCATCTTGGATTAGCGATGACCTCTATTTCAACAAATCTGAAAAGGCTTCACACATGGACCATAACTTTTAAGTTTGGTTACCATGGGCCAAGCGGTATGTGAAGAAGAATTTTGAAATCTCTAATAAAAGAACGACCTTTTGACCTGTCGGCGGCCATCTTGGATGACATAACCATCCGATTTCGACAAAGAAATGCACCAGAGTGATCGCCTCGTTGATACTTCGATTTGATATATGACGTGACCATATTAGGTCAAAAATAAAATTTGACCCCGCGGGCCACGCCCATTTTTGATCCCGGGGTCACCTTTTTAACAACTTTGAAAGATCATTGTACATCGATCATTCCTACCAAGTTTCGTCGAAATCCGGCTAGCGGTTCATGAGAAGAAGATTTTTTAAGAATTTATGCTATTTTTAGATGGCGGCCATCTTGCATAAGCGATGACCTCCATTTTAAAAAATCTGAAAAGGCTTCACCCATGGACCATAACTTTTAAGTTTGGCTTCCATGGGCCAAGCGGTTCATGTGAAGAAGTATTTTGAAATCTCTAATAAAAGAACAACCTTTCGGGCGGAAGACGTTTGAAACTGTTCACGGACGGACGGACGGACACATTGCGGTAACAAAAAAAGTGTTTTCACGCCTAGGGTGAGGATTGATCTCACAAACTCCGATATTGAAGACCAATGTATACCCTCCCAGTGAACATACCTGAGTTACCTCCCTTAGCCTGTAGCTGACATCCTCGCCGAGAATGCTTGCAATGGAGTCGGGAACGTCGGTGTGGCCTGCCGACTCGGCCATCATGCGCACGGACTCCTTGGTCAGGATAGCATACTTCCTCTCATTTACGGCCGTCGGCACCTTCTTATCGTCAGCCATCACTGCACTCGGACCAATGTTATATAACGTTCTTTTGTACTCAGCTTAGAGTCTCATGATGCTGAATATCGACTAACCTGTAATGTATGTTGTGCTTGTTGCAAATTATGTTTTCTGCATTTATGTATATGAGACATGCCATGTGATTTTGTACCTTCAGACATCGGCGTAATTTCACTAAATACGTTTACAAAATTTACAATATTTTTTTCACCATTTCCATGTACTTGGACGCCATTTACGGAAAATATGTAAATTTTGTAAATGTGTATTTCACGAAATACGCAGATGTACAGGCTGATCTGGATCTACATTGGTTACAAAACAAAAAAAAAGCCCCATTTCTCCAGTCACAGCCAAATATAATGACACTGGCACAATGTAATAAAACATTTTCAGATCATGTTTTCAAGCGTAACTCGGGCGAGTCGGAGCTGAGCATGGAAATAGTTTTTGTACGCCAGGCTCGTGTCATAAAGACATACATGTACATGGGCCACCAGCTGAGACATGGTACATAGTGAACAATTATAGATCCTAAAATGTAAATGTAAATGCTTTGATTTAACGACGGCACTGGCTCGATGACCTTGCATGTAGGGACCGCCTATTTAAGTCCCCATCCGATAGGACTAGGCTAGCACGAAGTTGTCTTGCCCAAGGACACACCGAATCGACCATTCGCAGTGGTCGAGGTGGGATACGAACCCGGGGTCTCCCGATTCGCAGTCCGACGCTCTACCTACTGATCCTGTACAGCTGTAAATAAAATAATAAATGTGTGATTTAATACGATTTTCATTAAATGTGTTTATTGATTTATAAGAAAGACGGCTCAACAAGTTTAATAAATACATAATGTATTTCAACTGGTCATACTGTCTATTCCGGAATAGGCCCTAAGAAAAAAAACAACAAGAGTGCCAAAGGTCACAATATACGCCCGTCGAGGCAAGGCCAGTTAACAAGGGGAGATAACTCACTGACAATTAATAGGGTTCTTGCTGTGATAAACATGTATATTGAATTTGGTCACGATATGTCAAAATAAACAAGCTTCTTTGTCTTGCCGTGATAAACATGTATACCAAATTTGTTTACGATCGGTGAAGTAGAACTTGAGTTATTGCATGGACAAACATACAGTGCGAAAATTAAAAATGGCCGCCAAGAGGAGATAAGTCATAGGAAATTTTTCAAAATAAATAGGCTTCTTCGTCTGGCCGTGATAAACATATACATGTATACCGAATTTGGTTATGAGCGGTGAAGTAGAACTTGAGTTATTGAATGGACAAGGATACAGAGTGGGAAAAATAAAAATGGCCGCCAAGGGGAGATACGTCATCGAAATTTTTGAAAATCAATAGGCTTCTTTGGCTTGCCGTGATAAACATGTATACCAAATTTGGTGACAATCCGTCCAGTAGAACTCTAGTTATTGCGTGGACAAGCTGTGCCCGCCCGACGCCCACCCGCCCGTACAAGATGAATACGTCCCGTTTTTTCAAACGGGCGTATAAAAATGATATTTATGCTTTATGTTACCGTAAACAAAATATGTTTTCTCACCCACTCCCATCATGGGGCCCATTTCACTAAATTCTTACGATAAAAATGTTTGTATGAATGTTTGTATGAATATTTGTATGAATCGGTTTCTCACATTAACATGAGTTACTAACACTACCATTTTCCACCCACATGTACACATCATTAAATGTGAACACATCCACAAAAGATTTTCCAGCATCGGCTGTAATTGCAAATGTCATTGTAAATTTCAATTTTGCACTTACAAATATCTTAGGCTTACGAAGTTTAGTGAAACGGGCCCCTGGATCTCAGATGTGGATGAAATTCAAGCAAAACACTTGGTAAAGAGAATTTCATGGTAGATTCTATCGGTTATCTGAACATATCTGACCCTATGGGTGACCTGAGAAAAGAAAGAAAAATATTGTTTTTTTTATTATTATTTATTAGTAAGCTAGTTTTTTCTAAATATAGCAATCATTTCCCGCGGTTGTAGTCACATAACGAACTTGTTGACACGACACTACGTCAGAGATAACATTCAGTTTTCGCAATGTTAAAGTTGGTTATTTTTGCTTATCATACATGTACATTATGTGTTAAAGTACTGCAGTGTTTGTGATGATAATATACATGTGTGCAATGCTGAACATATATTGTAATAAAGCTTTTGAGGAGTTTCAAGCAGGTGTGTCTTATCTGCAGCAAAGCAGGTACCGGTACTCAGTAGTAACCATGAATCGGTACTTGGGATTATGTCACTACGCACGTGGTTTTCCGATAGATCTGTGACTCGATAGGCCAACAACCAAGTTCAATTTAGCAGGATTAAATTTCCTGGATTTGATGTTTACGATATCGGAAACTGACATTCCAATGTGACACGTTGCAACTGTATTCATATAACAACAATAAACATATCTCAACTGTTTTCATGAAATGCACCTTCGGAAATACCACCTGAGACACAGCCGATTTAAAGACTAACACGGCATAAATTGACGCATATATATGGCCTCTGGTACAGTATGAACTATATCTTAACATCAGAACATGCTGAATGTGATAAATACTGCAACAACACCCGTATCATCAGTAGCAGTCATGGCGTCATCCTCTGCAGAGTAGCCAATCAGATCAGATACACACTTTAGCTATATATTCATGATATTTGACATACATGCAGAGCTCCAGACAAGGTGCGTATTGGCGTATTTTACGCAATTATTTTAGCTGAATACGCATTGATTATCAAAAGTGGGAGTACAAAATACACACAACAATGTGAAAATACGCATTGATTTTCAAATTGAGTCGTGAAAATACTGTCCTAAAGTTGAAAATTCACTTAGTTGAGCTGCAAAAAGCAACTCAAATAAGTGAATGTTTAAATTTGTTATATTTTTTTATCATTTGTTGCCTATTTAGTAATGAAGAAAATCAATAATCCATTTGTAAAAGTAAAATACGCAATGATTTTGAAATCAGGGGGTGTAGTACGCTTTAGACACAAACTTATCTGGAGCTCTGTATACATGTATATCTTAATTCAAATGAAATAAATGTTAGTATTAGAAAACCAACACAAACTGTCAATCTTTTCATAATTAACAGTTACAAGTGTGAATTAGTATCCGATTTCACCAACGTTGCGAAGAATACTTATCTAGCAAAGTATACTTTGAGGGAGTAATCATTTACTTTTCCCGAAATGTATTATTTCATATAGAACCAACAACTGCATATATTTGATGATTAAAAGTATGCAGAATTATTATACTGAATTTATTACATTATCACAGCCAAATTGGCTGTGATAATGTAATAAATTCAGTATAATAAAAAGCAATAAACGTATCCTAAAATTGAAAATTACTCCCTCAAAGTATACTTTGCTAGAAAAGTATACTTTGCAATGTTGGTGAAATAGGCTACAGATCTAATTCGCTACTGTGCAGGGCAAGGCTATGGAAATTTGCTACTGTGCAGGGTAAGACTATGGATTGCACCGTAATTCTGCTACAGATAGTACGGAAGTCTTTACAGAGTTACAATAGTGTTGGCTAATTCTGCGCACCTAAGGCTTTCCAAACAAATTATTATGTCATTAACATCCTCATATTAAGTAAACATTTCCTGAATATTCAAGGCAGTTCAAGGACGTCTATGCAGGTTAAATGTCATAACGTTCTGATGTCAGTAAGTGACGTAAATTGTGTGATGCACGACTCATCATCATCATGACATCACATGCGTGTTTGCAACGTCACATATTTTTCGGCTAATGCTGCGCATCTGGTAGTGTAAACAAAAATGGCGAACTGCATACTGGATCAGAATAGCAAAATTGGCATTTAAACTTGAAGCAGAACTATCCAGTGACATCATGACAGGTTAGTTTCTTAGTTTTATCAAACTATCGGAATGTGATAAAATTGTGCCATAGTGGAGCAATTAATCAGCTTGTTTATTCCGAAATCCACATATTGTATAATGACGTACGCCAGGGCCGCACGATTCACCCAAATCCTCCCCAAATCCTCATTTTCCCCCAAATCCTCCCCAAATCCTCATGTAATGAATAAGTTATCCAATTAATATGTCTCAAAACCTTTTAATATCGTTCTTAAGAAGTTATTGAACCCGATTTGAATACGTTTTTATGGTAAAAAGGGTCTTATTTCGATGTTTTAATTTAACTTAGGCATTCTAGCAGCCAAGGGAGATCATCCAAAATAAATTATGAGATAAATGCAAGGGAGATAAATGTTGTTTGACCCATTTTGGTCAATTGAAAAATGCAAGTTATTTACCATTCCAAATGTGTATAATACTATTCATCTGGTTTTTATATCAATCAATCAATCGATCAATCAATCAACCTCAGCACATATATAGCTTTAAAATATGAACATTTGGGGACGATTTGCTGCATATCTGGCCCGTACTGCATAGACACTTGACATTTACGGACGTGGTCATATTTTCAAGCTATATATGCTGAATTTGATTGATTGATCGATTGATTGATTGATTGATTGATTGATTGATTGATTGATTGAGATAAAAAAAAACAGATGAATAAACATTTGGAATGGTAAATAACTTGCATGTTTCATTTATCATTATTTTATTTAATCAATCAATCAATCAACCAACCTCAGCACATATATAGCTTTAAAATATGAACATTTGGGGATGATTTGCTGCATATCGGGTCCGTACTGCATATATATAGACACTTGACATTCCGGACGTGGTCATATTTCCAAGCTATATATGCTGAATTTGATTGATTGATTGATTGATTGAGATAAATAAACAGATGAATAAACATTTGGAATGGTAAATAACTTGCATGTTTCATTTATCTCCCTTGCATTTATCTCATAATTTATTTTGGATGATCTCCCTTGGCTGCTAGAATGCCTAAGTTAAATTAAAACTTCGAAATAAGACTCTTTTTACCATAAAAATGTATTCAAATCGGGTTCAATAACTTCTTAAGAACGATATTAAAAGGTTTTGAGACATATCAATTGGATAACTTATTAATTACATGAGGATTTGGGGAGGATTTGGGGGGAAATGAGGATTTGTGGAGGATTTGGGTGAATCGTGCGCCCGCGTACGCCAGGCTAAATTAAACGTGAATTGCGCATTAGCTGATGCGCAGAATCAGCCGAAATGACAATACATGCCCACAACTAACAAATTTGGAGTTTCAAGACCATGTCCGTCTCAATAAACAGGTAATTGAAATTCGATTTAGTTTTCAATAGTACTTTCTCGAGACGACGCCTATTAGCAGTGACGAATGTGTTACCCCACCCATTAAATTGTGTATTTGAAGTAAAATATATCTTGTCTGTTTTTTGCTTTGGGATTATTGTCAATATCGAGAAACATTTTTAAAAGAAACATATTATGTACAACTATTCGATGCACTTCAGCACTCACAGAATAGTATGTCTTAAAAGACGTAGTTGTGTAATAACATATCATAATTAAAAATATCTACAAAACGTCGCCATTTTCGGACATGGGCGGCCAAGTTTACATTTCGGCACAGGTATAAAATAATATAAAGAAAGTCCGGAACTTACCAGCAATCTCACCAGTTCTCTGAGTTTGACATATATTGTTTGGCTTTAATTTGATAAATGGACGGATTAATTAGGTTAAATAGTAGGTTCAGAAATTGACGATTGCAAATTGTATTTCTTCTTCTGAATATTATGTGCCGGCGCCGTGTATATACAATTGTATGCATATTTGGCCGAAAGTGCTCAGTGAATGGACATGACAACATTATATTATTTTATTTATTTTTCTAGAATATTTTTTTTGTGCTGGGTTAAAACTATTTACATCGGATGTCATTTATGGGTGCTATATAGGAATGAGGACAGACACAGGGATCAGGGCTTTAAACGGGTGGTACGATTTACCCAAATCTACCCAAATCTTACCCAAATCTACCCAAATCTTCATATACTATATGTGTTAATACATAAAGCTATACACATCATAGTAGCGATGTTTGGACTGTACTTTTATAATGTATGTCATTAATTTGCTCATACAAGGGCCCATTTTAATGTTTTGATGCAAAATGGAAATATTTGTATATGAAATAAAGGGAGAGTACCGCGATAAACTTAATACTAGGAAGCCAAGGAAGATAATCCACTTTATAATGGCTATAAACATGCTAAATGGGAATGATGATTTTTAATTGAAATACAAATAAAAAACTGTAGAACCTCTCTAATGTTGACATACAATGAGACAGTGTGAAGGTATCGACCGTATACTGGCCGTTTTCGCCCGCCATGACGTGTAGCCATCTTGTACATAATCACTTGTTGAGGTATGCACAGAATGACTTAACAATCAGATAGGGATCGATAGCCCAAATGCTGAAGCCCCAAATAATCTAGGGAAATTTTCAATCACAGTCTGATCAGGGTCTACACTGTTTTCCATCTTGTACATACTCACTGTATACCGTATACAAGCAAGCCGCGTGTCGCCCGCCAGGACGTGTAACCATCTTATAACAATCACTTGTTGAGGTTATACCTTCTAGGGGAAATTTGCAATCACAGTCTGATCAGGGTCTACCCGGTTCCCCATTTTGTGCATAACCACTTGTTGAGGCTATACATGTAGGGGAAATATGCATTCACAGGATGTACACAGTTTCCCATATTGTACATAATCGACTATATATAACGAGCTACCCCACTAAAATACACTGTGTTCTGGTAAATACAATATAATATTGGGCTTTGTCTACATAGAGGTGTGAAAAACATTCAAGCTATTTGACAAGATATACAAACCATACACAAATTTAAAAATATATATATTTAATGCATATTAAGGTTCATTTTCATCAATGTTCTTAATACAATATCGTTTATTATTGTTATTGTAGATGACACCGCTTCCGTGGCTGAATTCTTGTAACTATTGCTCTTCAATCAGTTTTCAATATATCTATAATGATCATAGATATCTGGAATCTGTATTTATACTTGAATTGATGATGTCTTGTATATGTGTTACCGTATCTTTCTGATATTGCTATGCATAATCTGTAATGTTGTTGAATGTTTTGGTACATATTGTAGCAGTGCATACTGTACTTGTGTCATATCAATAGTTTACCCCTTAACCATTAAAGAGCTGAAAAAGAAAATTGCCGTCTGCTCATTTTGTATATTTTAATCTCTTTAAAAACCTGTTTTGGCAGCGCAGTAGAATCGTCTCAGTATGTTGTTGAGGAGAAAAAAGTTTTTTAAAACAGCAGACGACAATTGTCGTTTCCAACGCTTTAGGGGTTAATGAAACTGCAACACCAACAATCAATCAATCAATCTAGTTTAATCTTGTAGTACCCGATGTTCATTACTTTCAGTACTTTGATTTAAATTAGTGTCGATGTCTTTTAGGGTAGGGCCGAGTGTCGGGGGCCGAGGTGTCTGGGGCCGACGTGTCTTAGGGCCGAGGTGTCGCTTTACCATAAAAACATACATTCAATCATGCATTATACTTTTTTTTAAATATTTCAAAAAGATGTTGGCATATAATTACTCGGCGAAATAAATATTGCAATACTATGGAGGTGACCGGTTAGACAGTTGGACTAGTATATATGTGCCATATGAAATCACGATCGATGGCAACTTAAAGTTAGACAACTGAGACATAATTATTGAGTCTTTATCACGGTAGTCTCCCTTTATAATAATGCGACATGTATATTAATCGCTTTCCTGCGGAAATATGTGCTTTATTCTTCCCTTTTTCGGTCAAAATGTGCTTATTGTATGATATACTAATGATATATTGTTGAAAACGTATATAATATAATCATAAATGTTATTTTTAATGAAGAGTTGGGTAGATTTGGGTAATATTTGGGTAGATTTGGGTAAATCGTGCTGCCGCTTTAAACCCACCACTGTGTCTGCTGAATGTACAAAAGGTGATAGAAAGCGGTTCCATTGTGTTACATGGATGTGTTTGTATGTTTGTATGCGGTTTTGTCTGGTCCTAGGGTCTGAGGATATTCGGAGATTATTCGGTGGGTGGATAGCAACTATGTAGTGAATGATTTTATAGAACATGATGAGCCGGGAGCGTGTTCGTCTGATTTCAAGGAAGGGCCAATTTAAAGTATGGAGCATATCAGAGACGGAGCTTGTGTTGTGATATCGGTTCGAAACATATCTAGCTGCGCTGCATTGTATTTTTTTCAATTTGATTTATTTGAGAGTTTGTATGTGGATCCCATACAGAAGATGCACGAGTATTCCAATTTTGGTCTAACAAGGGCTTTGTAGGCGTGATCTTTTGCTTTTGAAGAATCTATTTTTAAGTTTATATGAAGAAATCCTAATGATTGATTTGCTTTACTGGTTATATAATTGATGTGTTTGTCCCATTTTAAATTATTTTGTAGAGTGATACCCAAATATTTTGCGTGTTGAACCTTTTCCAGAGGATGATTGTGTAATTTGTATGTGAATTTAATTGGGTTTCTTTTTTGAGTGACACTAATGATGTTACATTTGTCAGGATGGAAGTGCATCAACCAATCTTGTTCCCATCTGCCTGCGGCTTCAAGGTCAGATTGTAGATTTCGGGTATTGTTTTCATTATGGATTTCTTTGTAGATTATACTATCGTCCGCAAAAAGTCTGAGTGTACTGTATTTTAGGTACGTATACGGTAGTCTGGAAAATCGTTTATGTAAATAAGAAAGAAGATAGGATCTAAGACAGTGCCCTGGTGTACTCCGGATGTGACGGGTACGGTGTCTGATGTTTTCCCCTCCAGAACTACTGCCTGAGTCCTATCACTCAGGAAATCCGAAATCCAATGAAGCGCATTACATGTGATACCATAATAATTTCAATTTGTACAGATGAGATGGGAAACTTTATCAAATGCTTTAGCAAAATCCATAATGATGACGTCTGTTTGTGTACCTTGTATGTTTGACTCTGATCAATTTTGAAGAAATGAGATTAACTGAGTTTCACAGGAACGGGATGACCTGAATCCATGTTGTAAATCGTAGAGAATGTTGTTGTTTTCTAAATAAGTCATTATGTTACTATAGAGAGATGATAATACTGTTCTAAAAGTTTGCAAGAAATGCATGTAAGTGATATTGGCCTGTAGTTTATGGCATCATCTTTGTCACCTTTTTTAAAAACAGGACATACATTTGCATGCTTCCAGTCTGACGGAATTTTTCCAAGAGAGAGAGATTGTTGAAAAATAATGTTTAGTATTGGCGATATATGGATGAGCTATATTCTTTAAGCATTCGATATTGATGTTTGTCTGGTCCAGCAGCTTTATGGGGTTTAATATTTTGAAGAAGCTTTTTGATTCCATTTTCTGTGATGGTGATGTCATTCATTATATATATACAAAAAATAATGTATCGCAATCGAAAATGTCCAAAGAAGAGCCACCAAAATTGTAAAATCAATCAGCCAAAAATCGTACAGCGAAAGATTAAAGGAACTAGGTCTACCATCCCTCCAATATCGAAGAGTAAGAGCCGACATGATACAAGTCTACAAAATAATAAACAATATCGATCATATAGACAAAGAAAAAATTATTCCAATCATTCAATCAAGAACAAGAGGTCACTAGCAAAATATATTCAAGAGACAATTTCGTCTAAACATAAGAAAAAGTTCTTTCAGCCAACGAATAGTAAACGACTGTAACAATTTGCCCGAAAATGTAGTTAGCGCGGAATCATTAAACCAATTCAAGAACAGACTGAACAAAGCCTGGAAGGCTAATGACATTACATTTGCCCCAGACTGTTACTAGTAACCTATTGTGTCAACTGTTGGCAGGGCTTGTCCTGTCACACCGACGACATCGACAACACAGTTCATATATACACATGTAAATAGTTTTAACCGATACAAAACCGATACAAAACAAATGTGCGCAGTCCAGGAAGACATACCAGTGATCAAGAAAAATAATAAAAGATACGTCTAAGAAGTCAAAGGCTTACTACCGACGTTGGATACAGTAAGATACAGTAAGATATTATTGGGTGTGGCCATGACCCTTTGTCAGGTATGTATTCATTTGTAACAGATGTGAAGGCTTTTTGGAACTGATTGTTAAGAATGTTTGATTTAAGCTGTGACAATATAACTGTCCGAGATCTAGTGAATAGACAATTAACAGCTGTTAACCTGAACAATCTTGGATCCTTCTTCTGTCGAGTTACTGAAACATTAAAGTTATATCAATTACCCAGCCTAAGTGAACTCAGTGATCGTCTTCCTTCAAAGCAAGCTTGGAAAATCAGGGTAACTAAACAAATAAATCAGTTCTGGACTGAAAAATATATAAATGATTCTACAGATAAATCTTCGCTATCAATGATGAACGTATCTTACCTCCGCGTTAACGTTATACACATCATATATGGGACTCATTAGACTCAACTGTTACTGCAGTTTGTAAATGAATCACCCGTGCACGAATGATCACAGGAACCTACATGCTCCAAACAAACAAAAATAAATTTAGCCATTACCTGATAGACTCTTCTTGTCTGCTGTGCCGCCTTGAACCAGAAGATATAGTACACGTAATAACAAGATGTCATGAATACCATAACATAAGAAAAACCTACCTTCACTATATAAACAAGGAACTGCTACTACTACTAGGAAAAGATGTGTGGAGCTCGGAGTGCAAAAATAGGACCAGAATAACCCAATTCATCATGGACAGTAATCATTTATACCAATACAACGCAAATCTGAACGTTACACAATTAAATCGTCTATCAACTGAACTATGTGATAAAATACACCGACAAAGAATCAATGCACTTAGTGTGATGGCTGCCAGTATCCTAATTGAATCTAATCTCATAATTCCTGAGTGTTTACAAAGTAATTAAGAAGTTCTCAGCACTATCAGCACGCTTACATTACCTTTAATAATAACAATAAACTACGAGGATTACAACCTCGGTGCACCTGTGGAGAGGTGGCTCAATACAGAGACAAGAAGATACATAATAAGTTTCTATTTGTATAAACAGTATATATTACATTTTATAGCAGATGCACATTTCCACACTGCTATCAGATGCGACAACCGTGTTTCCTTAAAATGTTAACGGACATTACTATTTATATTCTGTATTTATTGTTGTTGATGTGATGTAAATATAACTAAAACATATCATGCGCCTCATTGGCATATGAAAATAGCCTGGTACCACCGCGAGTCACTATCAGTAAAACAAATATTACTAAATGATTATATCTGTATAGTGGGCACTCGTATTTTTAGAACTGGTAGAATAGTGGCACACTTATTTAATTCATATAAATAATAGTTTGTGCCTACTGAGTGGGCATCTACATTGTACCTTTAATTACCCCTAGCGCCCCAGGATGGCCGCGAGATAGACTCACCCCTAATTAGCAATTTAGTACGACCCAATTAGCCATAGTTTAGTATCAATTTGTTATCTAAAAATACTCCGTATAATAACAAATTAATGTTTTACTGCTATATTTAATATATAATTAATATATATTGAGAGAAAAAACACCCTAAAATATATGTGTTTTTATTATAAACAATGTTTACGAAACGTCGACCAAGGACATTTGACAAGGTCAAGGTAACTGTAGCTGTTGTGCATTGGGCACATGCAGCATCAATCAGTAATTTGTTTTCACGGTCACACTTTTGCTTTTTTTCCATTGACATTTATGCACAATCAGTGTTCGTGAATAATAATGGCATAGTGCATTTGCGTTGAGTATTACAATTGGAAATATACATTACCCGGTGAAAATAAAGGTCAATGAACTTTGCGCATTCAGAAAAACAACACATTTTAGTTCTGCATGGCATAATCCTTGCAACTTGTTTATTCTGATAGCTGTTGTTGCAAATAAAATGAAAACGAAAAAAGATAAATAAATTTGCCGACGTTATATCACATAGAACTACAACACATTTCTGCTGTAAACATTCAGAAATGTTTGCAATTTTTTTTTCTTTCCTGCTTACATTTGTGGGATTGTTAGAACTGACATGTGGCTGATATCATAAGTATGTACATCGATATTGAATGGGAGTGAACAATTGCAATCGTCTAAACTTGATTGATTAAATGTGGTTTCAACATTTTAGTTGGTTGAATAAACAGATGCCTGATGGATTGTCATAGACTAACATGCCATGTCTCTATATCATGTTTAACTTCTATTTTTCGTTTAATATCTGTCTTTTATCATTTATTATTTACTGCTATAAACGGTAGTAAAGCCATAGTGCTATGTCTAGGATTGTCATTGTGTACGTTTTATATCCATTCATGAAGGTCATATTCAGATGGTCGTTTATTATATCCTATGAGTATGAACACAGGAACCGGTATCACCTAGCGATTCTAATGTGTCGCCGTTATACACAATATAGCCACAATTCTCATGGATTCATGCCTTCTCATTGATTCATGCCCCTAGATTACAAGTGAATAAGCATATTCTATGAATAGGGTTACTTGAAAATTATTTTAAAAAGGTATTTTAAGTTGTTTCCCACTGTTTTCTAAAAAATGAAAATTTCTCACTCAAAGTATACTTTGCTAGGAAAGTATACTTTGCAATGTTGATGAAATAGGCCCCAGAAGAGGGTCTGTTCGCAAACTATGCTTAAAATGTGATATATGTTGATTTCTAGCTGAATCTGGACGTCACCATATTTAAATTTGATGCATCTAGGCAGCAACACTTCTTTATTTTACGAGTGATCAAGGAGTGTCACTCAAATGTGCAAACAGTTGTAGGGCATGAACCTGATGAGAAGTTTCAAATCAATTAGGTGACTTGGGTGGGTTATTTCTAGGGACTTGCATAAACAAAATTTTTGCGAATTCCTTAAGTGCACTACTAGGCAAGTGTTTGAACTTTATGTTGATGTATACATTTTCAGAAATTAATGAGAATATGGCACAATATGAATTTATGTGCTTAGGGGCACGGATCCATGAAAACAGTGACTACTAGGTGTGTAACGATACGCATACCTCGCACTACGATACGTATCGCTATACTTGGGTCGCAATATGGTACATATCGCGATACTAGTACTTCGTTTGCAAAATACATTTTCAAGTCCATATTCTCAATATAATGCATAAACCAAACCCAAAAATGAGTTTAGACTGGTTTGTGTATATTCTTCCTGAGGATTTAATTTTAGTATTTGTAAAATGTACTTGACAATAACGTCTTTATAGCGTAATTTGAGATTCCAAAGAATGAATTGTGAAAACCGTATCGAATCGAATATCAGAGTCGCGTATCGTGAATCGCATCAGCGGCAAAATATGGCGCTTCATCGAATGTTCGGTGAATCGTCATCCTCTACAATATACAATATAGGAATACAACCAAAATGCTTAAATGAACTACCAGTGGTTACAAATCAAACGTTTCTGCGATAACATCATGCATTTTGCACATATTATTTAAACCGACATATTGATGATCGAATGTTTTTACCCTGTATCAAGACCGTTCCCAAGTAAATCGGTCATTAATTGGCGAGAAATATTTATGTTTCATTGACATAGGTATATCTGTTTGACCTACTCGCAAGATTAGTAGGCCACTACATAGCCCATTCAATTAATGTAGAAAAAATCGTCATACGCATTTATTTCTTGAAATTGACAAATCACATTTTTCTTTACTGCCATCCCCTTGTAACCCGTAAAGATTCTAATAGACACCCGGGCGTCTATTAGAATCACCACTGGCTCCGAAGTCATGGGTGGGTGTTTACTAGAGACAAGTGCTATTCAGCAAAGGGAAAATGATAAAAATATACGATTTTCTACTATCTGAACAAAAACATAACAAAGTGACGTTACTTTCAAACGTCTGCCAGACTTTATTCTACTGTTCAGCACGCTTGTACTACCATAATAACGATAAACTATGAGGATTACAACCTCGGTGCACCTGTGGAGAGGTGGCTCAATACAGAGACAAAAGTTTGTCAGTTTATGAACATTTTGGACCAAGACGTTTCGTTAAATACTGGTAATGTATATATCAAGACGGCGTCAATCATTAATACTGATCAGATTTACGCATGCGGACGTTTCGGACTGTCACCATTTCGGCCCGTGGCCGTTTCGATTCGTATCGGTGCGATTAATTTCGGCCCACAGCCAGAATAAGCCATACTTATTTTTGCTCATCTCCAAGGAAATATGGACCAACAATCCAAAATAATGTCAATTTCACCTATATTATACAAGATGGGTTTGAGTTGCTTGGAAACAGGCGTCTCCGTAACCGTGTAAATTCTGATAGCCCTGTGTCCGTACAAATAGCTACTGCTGATGAGGAATTTACTGTGACACCGGAAACAGTCGAATTTCGCTTCCGCATTTGAAAGTGAAAGTAGCAATTATGTTTTTTTCTCCCCGATTTTCAAGGAAGTTGGCTTCGAAATAATGGGGAAAAAAATAAAAATTCTTAATATTTCATGCATGCATTCCTCTAAGGCTCTACTATCATGCTGTGACATATCCCCGCTGATCCCAAGGTCAAGATCACATACTTAGTCTCTTTACAAAACTTAACATCAGATAAATCGGTTATATCTTCTATTTCCTTGCTCGGATCTGCTTCACATTCACATTCGTGCCGCCCCCGCTAAGCCCAGAGTCAAGGTCACAAGCCCACACTTGGAAAAATTTACATATTTAGGGGTACCTGGGCCCACGCGGGGGGGTATTCTGTAAGCCTCGCTTACTGACCAATCTAGTTCACACATGCATTCCTGTAAGGCTCTACTACCATGCTGTGCCAAATCCACGACCGTCCAACCCCCGCTGATCCCATGGTCAAGGTCAAATACTTAGTCTCTTTACAAAACTTAACATCAGAGAAATATTGTTATAACTTCTATTTCCTTCATCTAAAATGCTTAATATTTCACACATGCATACCTGTAAGACTCTGCTACCATGCTGTGCCAAATCCACAACCGTCCAACCCCCGCTGATCCCAAGGTCAATGTCAAATACTTAGTCTCTTTACAAAACTTAACATCAGAGAAATAAGTTATAACTTCTATTTCCTTGTTTGAAAATTCTTAATATTTCATGTATGCATTCCTCTAAGGCTCTACTATCATGCTGTGACAAATTCCCGCTGATCTTGAGGTCAAGGTCACATACTTAATCTCTTTACAAAACTTAACATCAGAGAAATCGGTTATAACTTTATTTCCTTGCTCTGATCTGCTTCACATTTCACACACGCATTGCTCCAATGGACCTCTACTACCCTGTGACAAATTCACGTTCATGCCGCTCCCACTAAGCCCAGAGTCAAGGTCACAAGCTCACACACTTAAATAAATTTACATATTTTAGGGGTATGTTATAGTGTACCAATTTGATGGACTGAATGGCAAACAGTATAAACCCTGACTGAACCATGCAGCCGCATTGTCCAATCTGGGACTAGACTGGTTGCAAAGGTTGATGGTTTAACTTTCTTTGGAGGTCATGAAGTCTGAGAAATCTCCAGTCGGCAGGAACCAGACACCCTTAATGGGCTAAATGCCCTGGTCAAATAGCTTGGGGTCACACACAATGAATGCAGGATCGCTGTTGCAATGCATAATTGTTGTCTGCAATTATTATTGTGCAATTCATATAATCATGTAATAACTCTTTTGAGACTGAACATAGATGACTAGTATTTGAGCTACACTGAGTCGAAACATAATACTATAACATGTAGTTGTTCACAGTCATTTGCATATTACAGATGGTTCCAAATATGATTCAGAAGACAATCTGATGTCTAAATTGACTTTGATATTCGTATTAAAAGCCAATTTAGACATAGTTCTAATTTCATTTCGTCATTGATATTTGCTGTGTGTATGTAGATGAATGGATGAAATGTGCATGTAAAATATCTAAGGTTTGCATTCAATGAGTAATTAATTATAGCAATTTGAACTGTGATGAACAAACACAGTTCTCGGGGAAAAGTCTGCATAGTCTGCATTTGAGCCGAGTCAGAGGTGCTTTCAATAACGTCCGCCGTTGCTGAGTATAAAAGGGCATTGTTTGGGTTGCCAAGGAGCTCTTGGGAATATTACATTGTAGAATCAACATGTGTCTTTGTCTTTCATCTTCCGATCAAATTGAGCCTAATTCCCCAAGTCTAAAATAAGTAAAAGTAAATTAATAAATAGCATTAAACAACGCTCGTTGTAACAGGTACCTGGGCCCACGCAGGGGGTATCCGTAAGCCTCGCTTACTGACCAATCTAGTTTAACCAGGTGAGGTGAATATCATGAAATTGTGCATGGTTAATTGCGCTAAAAAACAAATTTGATAGCGTTGGTGAAGTTGTCGACTACTTCACATGTAGTTCTGAGTACATATCTCTAATTACATTGATAAGATTGCATAATATTCCATCATTCAATTTCTTTCTCTATGTTCTTTGACAGGCTTATAAATATTGATTCCACTACAAGACACACCCCTGACAAACCCTTAGCGTTGGACGCAACAAAATGTTGAGATTACAATCTCGAGCAGCCCAGCTGCGACATGCAGCTTGCTCCCAGCTTTCCGATGTGGCTGGGTTTAAGCCGAAGCCAGGCTACAAGCTGCCAATGTGTTCCCTGATGATGCGACCAGAAAGTCCGATACGACCCCCAAGTCCAATACCACACTGCGATACTATAGAGAAAGTGTTGGTAGCAAACAGAGGTATGATAATTATTTGTGACTGGGGAAATGGGGCTTGTGGTATGTGTGACCAGTGTAGCTCTTGATCAAATAGCACACTCCTGTGGCCTGATAATGATCTATGTACATTGCTTTTTAGAAGCATAGCATGCGTTTCATTGATGGAATGGTGAACAGTGCAGATCCTGATCAGACTGCGGATGCACAGGCTGATCTGGATATACACTGGTTGCAAAACCATTTCTCCAGTGACAGCCACAACTAATAAAACCTCAAAACCTATATGCCCCATTTCTCCAGGCACAGCCCCATATAAGTTGACATTGTATTTAAATTAGGGGACACTACTCACTATGTTCCATGTTGGTAACCTATTTTTAAAACTGTTCTCTACCCGGCACTGTCCATTTATTGCTCAACCCATTTTATTCCAATTATACACCATTTTGTTGTTCAAAATACTTTCCTTATTTTTCCATCAAAGTATATATTGTGACCACTGTTTGAACTATCTTGTCGAGACGGTTCAAATGAGTGATCGCATCATATACTTTCCCGAAAAATTAGAAAAATATAAAATGATTATTTCGAACTTCTATATGCTGAAATGTATATTCCAATTCCAGGTTCTTGCATTGTATTTGGTATGTTTTTTTTGTGTATACCGTTATCATATTTTTTTATATTATATTTTATTGCCAGTTTATGTTGTGACCACTCATACATGTATGTACCATCTCGATTGGCTGAAATAAGACAAATTATTTTTAGAATTTTTCAAAACTAAAATTGTATGCCCATAGAATTTAATGGGTTGAACAATTCACATTTTGCATTAGTCACAAGGTCTTCTGAACAATGAAAAGTTGTCTGAAATTTGAGTGAATTGGTGATGTCTTATATTTGCTGTGTAAAACACCTCTTTGTGTTGTCAAGCAGGGGGATTTGTGTCCAATTGGCACATGTGTACGGAAGCCCATTAGGGCCACTTCACTTTTTTTATGCCACCGGGTTTCGAAGAAACGGGTGGCATATAGTGTTTGGACCGTCCGTTCGTCCGTCCGTCACACTTTTCGGTTAACCACTTTCTCACAGTTTCTCAAATATGCTGCAGGTGGCATCCGCGTTCAACAGACACATTTCTTGTTTATCTTTTCTTGAATTTTCGAGATCTTTTCTTGAATTTTCAAAATACTTTCTTGAATTTTCGAGATGTTTTCTTGAATTTTCAGGATGTTTTCTTGAATTTTCAAGATGTTTTCTTGAATTTTCAAGTTCTTTTCTTGAGTTTTCAAGATCTTTTCTTGAAAATTCAAGAAAAGAACTTGAAAATTCAAATTCAGGAAAAGATCTTGTAAATTCAAGAAAAGAACTTGAAAATTCAAGAAAACATCTTGATTAAATGGAAATTAAAAAAAAGTGAAGTGGCCCTAATGGGCTTCCGTACATGTGAGCCTATGTTATATTGTGTTACTATTCCACGTTGGTTGAATGCCCATTGACCAATATTGGCCTGGATATTGGACAGGTTATGTTGTGTTGATTATCAGTGTCCGATATCTAGGCCACCTGTCTTGAATTTGATGAATTTGCAAAAAACAAACCAACCTTTGTATGTACATGTATGTGATATTGGATGACGATGGTAGACTTCTTACCCTTGTGACAAGTGTAGATACAGATCAGCATGTGCCTTTGCATCTGTTGTTCACCATTTAGCTAGTGAATCATAATAACCAACTTGTAGAGTAGATTCACATCAGGTACTACCTGTCAATGGCGTCTGACTGCTGGTTTATCAAGAAGTATGATTATCTTTAAAAACAAAATGTCAAAATAGGCCAGTGTAGCCCCAGATCAGTCTGCACATTCATACTGTTTGATCAGGGTCTACACTGTTTACTATGTTGGTAGGGAAGCATTCCCTGTGCTTCCAAATACAATTTGTATTGCATGCTAGTTGATAAGGGCATGCATTGATCATAAACACAGCAAAACTTCTTATACCCCCATCCCACCATAACAAGGTATGGGGGTATGTATACTAGAGTAGGATTGTGCATACATTGTGTGGCTGTCACATACTTCATCGTAGCAAGTAAATGTTTTCACTTTTGTTGCCTTCTCTGAACTTCTTGGTATTTCATTTCACACCTATGTTCCTCTGATGGTCTTCTATCGTGCTGTGACAAATTCATGACCCTCCGCTTGTTTTAAGATCAAGGTCACAATCCTAGTTAAGTATATTATGAAAACTTAAAATTGGGGGTAAATGTTTCATAATGTATGTTTACTGCCATGAGCCTTTGTCATATTCCACACATGCATTGTTCTGCTGGTGCTCTGATAATATTCTGACCCATGATCCACCAACCCTATTACCCTTTACAAAACTTACCATTGATTTAAATTTCTCATAATTTCTGATATTTCACACTCGCATTACTCCGAGGATCATCTATCAGGCTGTGACACATCTATGTTCCTCACCTATGTCAAGGTCACAGGCTTAGACACACTTTGGGGCCAGGGCTGACATGGAAGGTGAGGGGGGTGGGGGGTAGGCAAAATTGACTTGAGTGTGTCAATAAATTATTCAAACATGGTATGTCAGATTGACTAAATAGCAATGATTGTAGACCCTGATCAAACTGTGTGGATGATCAAGGGGTCTACTTGTTATCCCCTTACCGTTAGTAACACCTTAAAGTAACACCGAAAGCGGAAAGTGAGACATAGGTTTTGCTTTTCCGGCGGCGGCGTCATCATTCAATGTTGAGTTTTCGTGTTACGGTCATTACTTCAACACCTTGTCAGCTACAGTCATCAAACTTTATACATCCCTTTACTATGATATGTAGATGAATATAGGACTATTAATTTGTTTTTCTCGGGCCCCAGGGTTAAGGTCAAATTCTATTTTTTTAATACTTTCAATGTTAAGTTTTCGTGTTACGATCATTACCTTATCAGCGACAGTCATCAAGCTTTATACCTCCCTTTACTATGATATGTAGATGAATATACGATTATTAAATCTTTTTTCTCCGGCCCCAGGGTGAAGGTCATGTGAGCTATTGTTACCGCAATGTGTCCGTCGTCGTCGTCCGTCATCGTCCGTGAACATTTTCAAACGTCTTCTCCTCGGTAACCATTGGGCCTATAGTCACCAAACTTCATGGTCATGGTCCTTAGGTAGGGATTACAAAATTGTTAAAATGAAGTCATTATGTCATCCAAGACGGCCGCCGAAAGGTCAAAAGGTCGTTCTTTTATTAGAAATTTCAAAATTCTTCTTCACATGAACCGCTTGGCCCATGGTAGCCAAACTTAAAAAGTTATGGTCCATGGGTGAAGCCTTTTCAGATTTGTTAAAATGGAGGTTGTCGCTAATCCAAGATAGCCTCCGTCTAAAAATAGCACAAATTCTTAAAAAAGTCTTCTTCTCGTGAACCGCCAGCCGGATTTCGACGAAACTTGGTAGGACTGATCGATGCACAATGCTCTTTCAAAGTTGTTAAAATGGTGACCCCGGGGTCAAAAATGGACGTGACCCGTGGGGTCAAATTTTATTTTTGACCGAATATGGTCATGTCTATATCAAATCGAAGGTATCAAAGACGCGATCGCTCTGGTACATTTTTTGTCGAAATTGGATGGTCATTTCATCCAAGATGGCCGCCGAAAGGTCAAAAGGTCGTTCTTTTATTAGAGATTTCAAAATTCTTCTTCACACAAACCGCTTGGCCCATGGTGGCCAAACTTCACAGTTATGGTCCATGGGTGAAGCCTTTTCAGATTTGTTAAAATGGAGGTCGTCGCTAATCCAAGATGGCCGCCGTCTAAAAATAGCTCAAATTCTTAAAAAATCTTCTCATGAACCGCCAGCCGGATTTCGACGAAACTTGGTAGGAATGATCGACGTTGAATGCTCTTTCAAAGGTGTTAAAATGGTGACCCCGGGGTCAAAAATGGGCGTGGTCCGTGGGGTCAAATTTTTATTTTTGACCAAATATGCTCATGTCATATATCAAATTAAAGGTATCGATGAGGCGATTGCTCTGGTGCAATATTTGTCTTAATCGGATGATTATGTCATCTATGATGGCCTTCAAAAGGTCAATTTATTCGAGATTTTGAACTTCTTTTTCTCAGGAACCACATGGCCGATGCTGGCCAAACTTCATAGTAAGTTAAGATCCTTGGGATGAAGTATTTTCAGATTTGGTAAAATGAGTCATCGCTTAATCCAAGATGTAAAAATAGCAGAATTTTTTTCAAACACATGAACTCGATGTCACATTCTCCTCTGGTGTTCATGGAGTCAGGTGAGCGAATTAGGGCCATCATGGCCCTCTTGTTTTGCATTCGACCCACGTCCGACCGCCCAAGGTCACTGACTTATGTTCACCTTGTTTGTAAGGCAAAAATTAAAAATGTTAAAAACAAATTTGGATTGGCGAAAGCCAGGCGGCGGGCGGCGTCCAATGTTAAGTTTTCATGTTTTGTCCATTTCTCTGTTACTGTACCACCTAGAACCACCATTCATGTACTTGCACAACTTCATAATCGACTATACCACCTACATGTAGAACCACGATACTTGCACAACTTCATAACCAATGGGTGCCCACCATATACCACTATCCAACATGTGACCTTTATTTGACCTTGACCTTCAAGTAATTGACTTAGCAATTTGCAACATTATGTTTTTTGGCTTCTTTTGCCATCTTAGGCCACTGACAGTTGTCACTTCCATGCGTGGTCATAATAACATTAATAGCCAATTATCTTTTATCGAATTGTCTATGCCTTGAAGAAAACCAGGCCTTCATGGCTTTGCCTCGTCTCTTGTTTATTATCAAGGCTGTCAGCGAGGGATTAGCTTCGTTTAAAGATGCCATTCCTTGTTTCACATGTCATGTTTCCAGCTGAGAGCCATATTTGTACCAATTCTTTCATACACCTGGTTCCGTACCTGGTCCCGTGATTATAAAACATTACCGGTATGAACACATTCTCAAATCACAGGTTCGAAATCATGAACATGCTCAGAAAGTGCCATAATCCCGATCCCCCATTCCTGTAGGTGAGATCGCCATCCGTGTGATGCGGGCATGCACAGAGATGAACATCAAGACTGTGAGCATATACTCGGAGCAGGACATGATGCATATGCACAGACTCAAGGCAGACGAGTCGTACCTGATCGGGAAGGGGTTACCGCCTGTGGCCGCCTATCTCAATATTCCCGAGATTATCCATATAGCAAAGGTATGGTAGAGTAAAGGATGAGGGATGTTGATGGTTATAAATAATGCCTGACACATACTCATTTCATTGTTGGAATCAATTTACACTTCAGGCCAAGTGACATGATGAATTATTTGGAATGATTCTAGAGTGCTGCCAAAGCAGGCTTTTATTGAGGAAAATAGTAATTAGGAAATAAACAACACGCAATAACATTTAATTCAGCATTGTAAGGATTTAATTAGATGGATCTTCCATTCAGGATAGGGGCCAAAGCCAGAAATTCTCCCCTAAGGGGAAACAGTAGGCCATAGTAAGGTGTCAGCGTTGTGCCTAGGTCTCGGGTGCAAGGCCCTTGGACCTGAGACCTAGGCACAACACTGACACCATACTATGGCCTACTGTTGGTTGTAGGAGAATGGTGTAGATGCCATCCACCCGGGCTATGGCTTCCTCTCCGAGCGGGCAGACTTTGCCCAGGCCGTGCTGGATGCGGGCATCAAGTTTGTGGGCCCGAGCCCCGAGGTCGTGCGACGTATGGGAGACAAGGTCATTGCCAGGGAGTGCGCAGTGGAAGCAGGTGGGTGGAATGTGTCACTTGCCATTACAGGGTCATCAATATTGCCTTTGCAGACACCGTCAGTGTATATAACCTTGCTGTTGAATAGAAGTTAGACAATCAATGAATTATTTCTTTGCACACATGCAAAACTGAGAACAGTATGTGCATTTGCACAGTCTGCTACGGACATAGATTGATCACTTTCTTTGTTTGATAATTATTACTCATTCTTAAATTTATTACATAGTAAATTCCATTTCAGAAGTTTGTCTATCTTGACCCATACATGTTTTATAACCCCAGGCCATACTGAAGAGCTACACTACGCTACTGAAATGCAATAAACACATTTTGTCATGCCTAATGTCGAGCCTCGTAATTCACATGCATTTGATTGCTGCAAGTGAGAATTTGATTTCAAAGGTGCCAGTCTCTACACAGTGAATGTATAACTGTTTCTGATTTCGCGAATAGAACCCCAATCAGGGACAAGTGCAATCGTGTTTGGGTGTCCATTCTTGAAATCAGAAGTTATATGGCTTTTGTTAAATGAAAGTGAAGTTGTATACAATCAGTTAATCAATCTCCTCTGCCATGTCTGCAGGTGTACAGGTGGTACCGGGTACCCCGGGGCCAGTAGCCAGTGCCGAGGAGGCGAAGGAATTCTGTGAGACGTACGGATTACCTGTCATATTCAAGGCTGCCTATGGTGGTGGAGGGCGCGGCATGAGGGTCGTCAGGAACTTTGAGGTAGCTACATTTGGGCCACCGGCACGGCAGCGTAGAATGATCATTATGTGTACACATGTGCTCAGAGAAAACTTATTCTGAGGCATAAACAATGTTCAGTTCAACTGAATGGCGACCATCGTAGCCCCTGATCAGACTGCGCTGATGCGCAGGCTGATCTGGGGCTATGCTGGTCGCACATGTACGGTCCCTTTCTCAGCCTTAGGCTCAGCCCAGTTGTGTACTCTGTATGTGTGTGGGTTCTATGAGATATACAGATTACCTGTAATCTTCAAGGCTGCCTTTGGTGGCGGTGGCTGTGGAATGGGGGTCGTCGGGAACTTTGAGGTAGCTACATTTGTAACCTGGTCTTGTGGGTTCTGTGAGACGTACTGGTTGCTTGTAATCTTCAAGGCAGCCTATGGTGGCGGTGTGCGTGGAATGAGGTTCGTCAGGAACTTTGGTGTAGCGACATTTGTAATAATTTCTTGTACAGGTGTGATAATATCAAGAAAACTGTTTGGATTTTGAGATTTAACATATTAAATATGTGCTGAATTTAAAGTTTGATTGAAAAGACATACTAATTGATAACATTAGGCATATAGCTCATCATCAGCATTCAGTGCCTGATACAATGCACATTTACCAGACCCTTGTTTGCACTTTACGGTTAAACAGAAGTTAAATGCAATGCAACCGATGAACGGAAGGACTATTATAGCAATGTATTTTTCTGACCTGTATATGCAGCGGTGACATGGGGCTTATGGGTTTTGCGACCAGTGTAGATCAAGATCAGACTGTACATCCGCACAGTCTGATCAGGATCTACCCTGTTTGGCATTCCATCAACGAAACACCCGTCTAAAAAGCAATATAGTTCGTTTTCAGGCTACAGGAGTGTGCTGTTTGATAGGAGTTACACTGGTCACAAATTACATAAGCCTCATTTCTCCAGTCACAGCCATGTGATTTTGTACCTTCAGACATCTGCGTAATTTCATGAAATACGTTTACAAAATTTCCATATTTTCCGTAAATGGCGTCAAAAGTTGACAAAATTTGTAGAGTACATTCCGCATATACTCTGAAAACTTTGTCATCTTTTGACTTTATTTAGGAAAAAATATTGTAAATTTTGTAAACGTTATTTAATGAAAAGGTACAAAATCACATTGCGTGTCTCATTTGTTGATTGTTTAGGAAATTGATGAGAATTTCCAACGAGCCACGTCAGAGGCACTGTCGGCATTCGGCAATGGTGAACTATTTCTGGAGAAGTTTATAGAGAGGCCAAGGCATATAGAGGTCCAGATTCTAGGTAAAATCTCATAGCTGCTTTGTCCGTCTGTATGTCTATATGAGACACGCCATGTGATTTTGTTCCTTCGATCATCTGCGTGATTTCATGAAATAGGTTTACAAAATTTACATTATTTTTTAAATGGCGTCAAAAAATGCGGAAGTACTCTGAAAATTTTGTCAACTTTTGATGTAATTTATGAAAAATATTGTAAAGATGACCAAATATTCAGAGTACATGCGGAAGTACTCTACTTTTGACTTAATTTATGAAAAACATTGAAATTACGCAGATATCCGAAAGTACAAAATCCCATTGCATGTCCCATATGACCTTGCCGTTGACGTAAAACCCCAATCAATCGGGCAATCAATCATAAGTTCTTTATTGCGCTACATTGAGCTATTATATTTTTCAACATTGATGGCTGATCAATGAAAGTTAAAGCTCACTAATAAAGTTCTCGTGGTATTGATTGTTACAAATTGCCAAGGTCAATGTGGCCTGTCAAGTTGACTGCCATATTGACTTGCATATAACACTATATCGAGTAATATGACATGTGTTGATCGATAACCAAGCCAGATTAACAGTGCCACTAATTAAAAGTATGAAAAATAGAATATTTTACATTTTTCTGTCATTCAGAGTGCTCATCAGATGCTATATATTCATGATATGGCTGCCATAAAGTTTAAAAATCCAAAATCACCGGCACACAGAATAAAGAACCTGTTTATAAGATCCGAGTCCATGATAATACAACATTCTGAGCACACATTCAGAATTGGCACTCTAAATTAAACTTCTGTTCTCGAAATGAGGCAGTTTGATATGCCTTGACCAATCATTCTACCTGATTTCGAGCATATGATTGAAGTATGTTCTCAAAATTTTGTTTTACTATCTCTCAGCAAGTTTTTAAACTGAGTATTCTAAATCAGTTTCATTGACAGTGAAGCTCGGTCTCGACCAATCTTGAGAATGGAGCATGTGCTCAGAGTCTTCCTTTATAATGGGCCCTGTGCTGCAATGGGAACCCCTGTTGTATATGACCTTGCTGATGAACGGACAAAGATTCTCAATCAATCAACCAATGGACTGTGAGCCCATATCTGAGACCTGTCGTTTCCCCTACAGGTGATCACTTCGGGAACGTGGTGCACCTGTTTGAGCGTGACTGCTCGGTGCAACGACGTCACCAGAAGGTGGTGGAGATTGCCCCTGCCCCCCATCTCTCCCCCCACATGCAGGACCAGATGACGGCCGACGCTATCCGACTCGCGAAACACGTCGGCTACGAGAATGCAGGAACCGTGGAGTTCTTGTTGGACGAGGGTGGCAATTTTTTCTTCATCGAAGTGAATGCAAGATTGCAGGTGGAACATACTGTGACCGAGAATGTTACTGGGTAAGTATATCATAATCGGGCTAACTATTCAATTCTTTGTACATGCAATTTTCAGCGTTAATGTTGTACATTTCACATTGACCTTGTACATTTTACATTGACGTTTTACATTGACCTTGTACATTTCAATGTTGACCTTGTCCATTTTGCATTGACCTAGTACATTTCAGCGTTGACCTTGTACAATTCATAGTTGACCATGTACATTTCAGCGTTGACCTTGTACAATTCATAGTTGACCTTGTACAATTCATAGTTGACCTTGTACAATTCATAGTTGACCATGTACAATTCATAGTTGACCATGTACATTTCATAGCTGACCTTGTACATTTCAGCGTTGACCTTGTACAATTCATAGTTGACCTTGTACATTTCATAGCTGACCTTGTACATTTCTGCGTTGACCTTGTACAATTCACAGTTGACCATTTACATTTCATAGCATTTCATAGCTGACCTTGTAAATTTCATAGCTGACCTTGTACATTTCAGTGTTGACCTTGTACAATTCATAGTTGACCATGTACATTTCATAGTTGACCTTGCACATTTCAGCGTTGACCTTGTACATTTCATAGCTGACCTTGTACATTTCATAGTTGTCCTTGTACATTTAAACGTTGACCTTGTACATTTCATAGCTAACCTTGTGCATTTCATAGTTGACCTTGTACATTTCAGCGTTGACCTTGTACATTGCATAGCTGATCTTGTGCATTTCATAGCTGACCTTTTCATTTCAGCGTTGACCTTGTACAGTCGCAGATCAAGGTGACAGACGGCAAGTCGCTGCCGGATATTGGGCTGACCCAGGAGAGAATCCAGCTGCACGGCTGTGCCATCCAGTGTCGCATGACCACTGAGGATCCCGCCCGCGGCTTCCAGCCCGACACCGGCCGCATAGAGGTATGGACAGGTTTCCAGTCATTTCTGTTGTTGGCAAGTATGGTTCTCACCAATACACCAATATGACTTACTTTTATGTAGGTCATATTTGTGAGAAGCATGCTTGCGAATTTGTTTCCATCCTTGACTAAGTGGTCTTATCCAGGTATTTACGTTTCCTCCAACGAACCTAACCAAAGCGTTATTAGGTGGTGCATGTGGTTATTGGCAATCATTGTAAAATAAAGGTTATATAATTTAATTCCACTATTTGTCACGCCCGCTTGCCGAAAGCGCGATATAATCTGCACTTTGGCGTATGTACGTGTGTCCAGTTAAAGTTTTTGGTTAAAGTTTTTTGGTTAAAGTTTTTTGGTTAAAGTTTTTTGGTTAAAGTTTTTCGTTATACTATATCTCTACAACTGCTTCGCCCATTACCTTGAAACTTCACATGGGTGTTTATCATCATCCATATTTTCAATCTACTCCCCACCCCTCCACCCGTGCGGCCCCTGTGCCCAATGTCAAGGTCAAATTACTTTTTTGGTTAAAGTTTTTGGTTAAAGTTTTTTCATGTACTATATCTATGCACCTTGTTAGCCCATTATCTTGAACCTTCACATGCCTGTTTATCATCATCCTTATTTTCATTCTACCCCCCACCCGTGCGGCCCCTGTGCCCAATGTCAAATTACTTTGAAGTTTTTTGTTTAAAGTTTTTTCATGTACTATATTTCTGCAACTGCTTTGCCCATTACCTTGAAACTTCACATGGGTGTTTATCATCATCTATATTTTCATTCTACCCCGCTCCCGTGCGGTCCCTGTGCCCAATGTCAAGGTCTAATTACTTTGAAATTTTTGGTTAAAGTTTTTGGTTAAAGTTTTTGTCGCGACCGCTTGCGGAAAGCGCAATATAGTCGGCACTTTGGTGTACGGTACGTGTGTCCGGTTAAAGTTTTTTTCTTAAATTTTTTCCATCTACTATATCTCTTGTTTTTTAGTGTCCATGCCTCGCCCCAAAGCTCGACATGCAGGCCGCGGCCATCTAGTTTTATGACAGTCGTTAACTAAATGTTGTCATCCAGTAGATTGTATATTAAACCTATTTTTATCCTCGAAATACTGAATTAAAGCATTGTTATTTGCTGTGTATTATGCATTCAATATTTCTTGATGGAACTATGTTTTGACAGTGCACGAAAATCATCCATCCACAACAGAGAAAACTCTTATGTTTGGAAAGAACATGTTAAGAAATTATACAAATATTAACCCCAGCAGACAACAATATTGTTTCTGGCCTCTTAAAATAGTTTCCATTTGAACCATTGTATTGCAGGTGTACCGGAGTGGAGAAGGTATGGGTATACGGCTGGACTCGGCGAGTGGATTCGCCGGCGCCATTATCTCCCCTTACTACGACTCCCTGCTGGTGAAGGTGATTGCCCACGCTCATGACCATCCGTCAGCCTGTGCTAAAATGTTGCGGACCCTACGGGAGTTCAGAATCCGAGGTGTAAAGGTAGGTGATTCTTGGATATATTCTGCTAAAATTGTAGGGATGAACCTTTTAATGGCATGTAAACAACCTTTATATTCCTGTCTCTCTGGCTTTGATGTTCTCCTGTTTTATTATATGCATATGAATCTTGAAATGTTCCAGTTACAAAAACGTATTAATTGTGTTTCTGACCAATGTAGCACCAAATTGAACACTTAAGTGGCCCGCCATCATAAAACAAGAAATCACGAACACTGATGGGAGATATACCCCTCAACAATTTTAACACAAATTTCTAAGTCATAGGACCTTGACCTTGGGCACAGGGGGCATGTGTCGCAGAATGAAAATGTGTATGATGACTATTAAAAATATGAAGTTTCAAGCCAATCCGACTTTTCTGCAGCAGAGACAGCATGTACCCAAACATTTTTTTAACTCGTATCTCGGGCAGACACACTGACAAAACATATGGACAGACGGACAAACAGGGTGGCGTTTATATGTGCAACGAAAATATTTTCGTGGTACTGTGTGGCCATTACACTGACATCATTCGGTAACGTCTTGTGATGTCGTTGACAAATGAAATGTTATCAAAAGTAGTGTTGAATCCCTTGTGACCAGGATATGTGTATCCAGTCCCTGCAGAATTAAACAATGTGTTGTTCGTCAATTTCGATTAGGCCAGTGCAAATTTCATTACTATATAAATCATGATTACAAACATGAATGCCCAGCCTAAATGACCTGAGCTGTTAACAGGCCATTAAACACCATTAAATAAATAACAAACATGAGTCTATGTAAAAAGGATTCTGGATTTACTATTGTTACGAAGTCCCTTCTGTCAACAACCGTCGGCCAATATATTTCACATACCTGGGGCCCGTTTCACTAAACTTCTTGCGACTAAAATGTTCGTAAGTGCAAATTTAAGATCATCTGTAAATTTCAATTTATGGATTTACATTTATTGAGCATAGGCTGCATATGCAGCCTATGCTCAATAAATGTAAAACCAATAATTATTTACAAGAAAACAATGATAATGTGAAATTTACAGACTATCATAATTTTACACTTACGAACATTTTAGTCGTAAGAAGTTTAGTGAAACGGCCCCCTGATACCTAGCACACATTTCCAGATGAATATCCCGTTCCTGCTGAACCTTCTGCAACACCTGCAGTTGCTGTTGTAAAACATTATCCGATAAAGAGAATACCTACTGTCTGTTCCACGTTTTGCTGCCGATGCACTTTTGGCTATTGAACACATTAAATCTAAAAAATATTTACAGTCGAACCTGTGTTAACGACCACCTGTGAATAGCGACCACCTGTCCACAACGGCCAGTTAAAACCCCCTCGTCCAATTTGTTCTTTAAAAGACCTTGGAATAACGACCACCCCCGAAGAACGACCAGCGACCAGCGATTTTCGTTCCCACGCAGCATTTTTTACTGCAAACAGCGACCATTAGCGACCATTAGCGACCAAGTCATATTTTGTCGGCAAAAAAAAATAACATCGCAATCGCCGATTTTCTTTTCATCACAAAACTCGGCGACATTTTTCAATGAAAAATATTGCATAACTCCATTGACGGTAATTCCCGATATGTATTCCGTGTCGTGTATTCCAATAGGCATAATGCAATTCTGTGCAAGTCATAAAGCTCGATCATTAGCTGGCAAACTGTGTTTACACGATGCTGAATCGTCTACAGTGACAAGACTAAGACTTCAAACACACGGCGCATGTCAAGTGTAAATTTCACACATCGGGGCACAAGGCCATATCAAAGATCAATACACGCGGTTGCTGACATCAGTCACGTAGTCCACACTAGACTGGTACCCTGTCTCAGTGATGCGCAGCATATATAGCGTTATTCCTAGCGACCGGGAACCAGTCTAAAGTGACACGACAAACGTGTTTATATGAATTGGGTCGATCTCGGAAAAATCCCGGCTTATTGCATTAGCGACCAGACCAGGCAGTGGATTCGCGTAGTCTGCCCGTGGTTTACAATGCTCGCGAATCTCTAATTAAAAACATCAGTAATTACGTCAGCGGACATTGCAATTCGTCATAGGCTGCTTAAATATTCGGGCTTGACCAGGATAGTATACAGTATATTGGACAGAAAGCAAATAAGCCTGGTGTTCTCTCCTGATTTGGACACCTAGCTCGTGTGGGTTACTGGACTTGACGCATTCAATGAAATATTTTTTTGTTACAAAAAAACTCGCGGTTTTCACAGGCCGCGCCACATAGGCTATCGTTTTAATACAGACTATATGACCGTTATTAATTTCAACTGGTGGTGTGAAATACTAATGGTCATGCTAAATTAAACCACTTACATGTAATTACGACAAGCTATTAAATGGTGCACCAAAGCGGGCCGCGAGATATACTTATCGTGAAGATAATTACTCCCCTTTGTATATAATTTCCAAAGCGAGGCTGGGTTCAGAACACTAACAACAAGATGACAAAACAAAATAAATTGACTATTTTAGCCATTTTCGTGCAATTTTTAATTGATGAAAAGCATGCATATATATTACAATAGAATGCTAAAAACATGGCCGACTTTGTTGTGAAACTGGGTAAATGTTCGACCCTTGGAACAACGACCACTTGTCAACAACGACCACTTTGGCACTTCCCTTTGCCGGTCGTTGTTCACAGGTTCGACTGTAATTGTTGGTACTTTTTCAAAGTCACCCTCCCCAAAAAACATTATTTTATGAAATTCCATCAAATATTGATTTTATTGTGAAAAAACGATTTTCCTATGGGAATTTAACATGGGGGCTAAAAATTGATTTTTTCAATATTTTATTTATTTGTGGACCGATTTTCAAAATCTTACTTTTGTTTTCTTCGTTGTAATACATCATTTTCAAGCTATCTCGCCAGGTTTCGGAGTCAATTTCCAAAAAAGTTTTGGAAATATCATGTGTTTAATAACCAAAAGTTCGTCGGCAGCAAAACGTGGAACAGATAGTAGTGTATTTTAATATCAAGTTTATTAGGCTCAGGTAGGAAACGGTAGGAATTCTTCAGCAAGTCCCGGAATTCCTACACATTTCCTAGCCTTGCCTGATAATCTTGATATCAAAAGAGACATACCTGGTATTCTCTATATATTTCCAGCCGAACATCCTGTTCCTGCTGAACGTGCTTCATTCAATCGGGCTTGGTAGGAATTCCTCGGCAAGCGTTGGAATTCCTACACATTTCCTAGCCTTGCCTTAATAACAAAGGACATATGCCTGGTATTCTCCACATAGTTCCAGACGAACACCCATTCGTTCTGAACGTGCTTCAATCAGGCTCAGAAATGGTAGGAATTAGCCTCAGAATTCCTACGTGTTTCCAAGCCTTACCTGATAAACTTGATAACAATAGACTGGTATCTCTAAATGTTTTCAGACAGACATCTTGTTCCTGCTGAACGTGCTTCAATCAGGCTCGGCTCAGAAACTGCAAGCCTCGGAATTCCTACGCATTTCCTAGTCTTGCTTGATAATCTTGATATCAAACGACACATGCCTGGTATTCTTTCCAGACTAATATCCCGTTCCTGCTGAACGTGCTGAAACACCCGCAGTTCCTGTCGGGCTCCGTGGACACGTACTTCATCGATGAGAACCCGCAGCTCTTCCAGTTCCACCCATCCCAGAACCGCGCCCAGAAGCTCCTGCACTACCTGGGTCAGGTGATGGTGAACGGGCCGTCCACGCCCCTCGCCACGACACTGGAACCCTCCGACATCGTGCCCTCCGTGCCACAGATCGAATTTGGTGAGTCACGTTTTGTTATTTTCCACCCGCCATAAACGTTGTAATGTACGCCCCTAGAATTATCCGACATTGTGCACTGAGCATAGACACAGTAAAATGTGCCCAATTGGAACCTTCCAACATTGTTCTCTGTGCCCCAGATCAACTTGGTGGGTTGCATTTTGTCACTTGCCCTCTGGTGGTAAACTTCATAAAGTATGCCACCTCGAACCCTCGACCCCCTGCTGTCATGGGAGGTCACATGTACTGATGCTTATGATCAGAGTATCCCCAGGTGAGATTGCATAGTTTGTTCAGGGCCTAATTTGGTTGCCTTAAGTCACCAGCGCTCCAGATAAGGAATTAGTAATTGAGTATTGTCACTCCATCATTTCTGAAGCAATTGGGTATTTCAAAATTTTAATTGTGTAAAATAGAATCACACTACTGTTTACACATCAGCAGACCGCACTTATTGAATAGTTTGCTTCTAAATGAAAACACATCTTGGTATTTCATTAGAATTGTCTCCTTGGAGACAATTCTAATGAAATACCAAAATGTGCTATATTTGTGGTCTTTGTTTTCTGTAGCATGATAAAGATACCAAAATGTTTTCATTGCTTTTTGATACTCACTACTTCTGATTTCAATTGGGTTTTTGGCAATTTTAATTGGATATTTATGCAAATACGCAGCTTATCTGGAGCTCTGAGTCACTGAAGTATCCTTTTTGCCATTAGTGAAAGTTATAGATGTTGCAGTGTGTAGGATTATAAGGATCTACCATGTACATTTGTTGTAGATCGTGTATGATCCATTTTGTCAGCTGGGGACCTTTTGAGATAATTTGCGTCACCAGCTGACAAAAGCAACATTATGACAATTGTACCATACTAATCAACTTTAATTTTCTCGCTGTCCAATTTGCAACTCATGTTTTTGCTGACTGTTTAAGGCCACTTCAGTGACTGAATGAAAAACAACATATGCCCGGACCTGTTTATGCATTTGCAAATGTCAAAAGATACATTTTATCAGCCGGAATACCATTCATCTATATTTGATGTCAATATGTCATTAACTGACATACATTATGTCAGTTAATGACATGTTGATATCAAATATAGATGAATACTTTTGAGTAAAATGTGTCTTCATATTTAAATCTTCCGTCAGTAGCTTTACATTAAACTATGCATAATTTAAATATTAAGACTCACATTGGGGAACGAATTAAATGATTGTTTGTAAAGTATTGATGGCTAGATTAGTATGTGCTGTATATATTTGCTAGAAATCTATATAGGTGGTGGTTTTGTTGACCACATATGTATACAGGGTTAAAGTGTTGGGCCACTGTTCCTTCAACAGCCTTTATATTCACATTTATAAGTGAACCCTCAGAATGAAACAATACTTGTCATCTGCTGTAATTATCCCTTCGCCGATAGGCAACCTGAGATATAGCGTTAGTCCATGTACGTACATGTACCCATGTATGTTAGTAACACCTTTCATTTTTCAATAACTTATGAACCGTGTCACCGATTTTGATAATATATGCCCACAATGTGTGTATAGGGATGTTGCATTTTTCGTATGACCCACGTCTGACAACTCGATGTCAAGGTCGCAGAGGCCTTGTGTTCAGCTTGTTTGTAAGGAAAGGTTGTTTTTTATGCCACCGGGTTTCGAAGAAACGGGTGGCATATAGTGTTTGGACCGTCCGTCCATCCGTCTGTCTGTCCGGGCAGACATTTGGGTACTTATGTGGCTAGCCCCACAGGGTTATGGACTTGTTAAAGGATAGGGTTGGTTACAATTAGCCACCTAAAACATCGTTTTATGTGGCTAAAAATGGTTTTATGTGGCTAATATTTAACATGCGATAAGCCACATAGTTACCTGAAAGTAAAGACGTCCGTCCGTCCGTCCATCCGGGCAAACATTAGGGGGTTTAGGGGCTAGGGGGAGGAGCCTAATCCTTTGAACTTCTTTGAACTTATTCAGTAGCCCATAAAACCTTTTGAAGTTTAGGGGCTAGTCCTTTGATCTTTTATATAGCAAATAGCCCGTAAACCCAAAATGTTGGTACGTCCGTCTGTCCGTCTGTCCGTCACACTTTTCAGTTAACCACTTTGTCACAGTTTCTCAAATATGCTGCAGGTGGCATCCGCGTTCGACAGACGCATTTTTTGTTATTATTATTATTATTATTATTATCAAGGATGCCAGCGAGGGGATTAGCTTCTTAATAACCATACCTTTGTTTCATATTTTATTTTATTTTCTCGACCAAAACATGGATCGGCAGTGCTGCCGAACCATGTTTTTTTTTGTGCAAAAAATGGAAATTACTAATTATACAACAGATGAAAAACAGAAAATTTAGCATTGTAGGATTAATATCAACAGATCTATTCTGTATAAAAAGTAGAACCTCCAAACTTAGAAATACATAAAATAATGGCTTTCTCTGTAATTTGTATGTAATGACAATGTTGGTTGCTAATTGAAAAGCACACAGACAGGTGTTCATAAGCCTGGGGGCCGTTTTATTAAACTTTGTACAACTAAAATGTTCGTAAGTGCAAATTTAGGATCGTCAAAAAATTTCAATTGATGGATTTACATATGCATATGTAGCCTATGCTCAATAAATGTAAATCCAATAATTGTTTACAAGAAAACGCTGTTCATGTAAAATGTACAGACTATCATAATTTTGCACTTACAAACATTTTAGATGTACGAAGTTTAGTGAAACGGGCCCCTGAATTACAGTGGTGACTGGTTTATAGAGGGTCCACTGCATGTGATAGGTGAATAAATTGATTCACTATTTGACATCATTTGTAAACACATTTGACCTGGATACTTTCAGATACAGAGCTCGATCGCCGGGGTAAGGACAACCTTTACATAGCTGAATACTTACACTTATGTAGCTTGCGGTGATGTGTGAAACTGTAGATTTGTTATTTTCAGGTGTCGTGCTAACACTATCTACTGCTTCCTTAGGTAGTTGTACTAACATTTTAGTGCAGGACTGAGAAATACAAGTTTCTGTTTATTTTCCTTGCCCAACGTTATTAATAGTGGATGGGGCATTTAGTGTTACCTTTCTCGATCAGTTTATTCAATCCCTACAAAAATACTGTGAGCTGTATGAAATTTAGCCCGATACTTGTTATGTAGCTTCCTTGTGTTTGGCACAAAGTGCATTTAAATATTTATGTGATTCTTTCATGCATATCCCCCTGTTTTAAACTATTATGAAGTATGCCGAGGGTATTTAGATTTCGCTTTATATCCGGTCTGTCCATTTATCTATCCGTGTGTAACACAAACACTTAAGTTTTGGTTTGTCGATCCAGGCAGTGACCGGGTATCCATGAGCTTCTGCTCACTTGCTAGTTATTCATGAAAACTGTATACAGTATATTATTTTACACATTTCTACTTTATCGCATCATACAAGAACTGCTTTGAAAATTGACAAAAATTTCAGAGCAGGCGCAAATATTGAAAAATTGTCATCTGCGAATTGCTCTGTATTTCGCTGATATCGACTTTGAAAAAATTAATTAATTTCCATAAATGATGTTAGAAGTTGATGATAATTGCAGAGCAGACACACAATGTAAATTCTTAAATTGTTTGAAACTTTTGATGTCATTTACAAAAAATAAATCTGAAATCTCACACACAAGCCCATACATTTCACTATAACACATTTCATACGGGCTACTGATTCACATGTATCAAAATTGTTTTCTATTTTCTTTATTTCTAAATGAAAATATATGTTGTTACCACTCATTTGAATAGTAGACGGTTCGAATGAGTGCAAACCGCATGTACGTAGGGTGAGAAATAAGAAAATGTAATTAGTGTTTTTACAATTAATAAGTAAAAAAATATACCACGATGTGATTTTGTACCTAAGAAGAATTTCATCAAACATAGTTATAGAAAATATCACATGACAAAATTTTCATAGCAAATGCAGAATTTTATTCTACATTTGCTTAGAAATTTTGTCAACTTCCGACGTCATTTATGGAAAATATCGTAATTTTCATCTCTATCCTTCTTCTTAGGTACAAAATCACAAGGCTTGTCTGATATAGTCATGTGTAACTGGTGCACGTTTTTAGGTCAGGCCTTCTGCATGAACTGTACTGATACACAGACAAAGTTTTATCTCGTACTTGTTGCACACTCTGGGGTGCTGGTACCGATACAGTGGAACCTCTATACTGGACACCCAGCACATTCTGATGTATTTATCATAATACTCCTAAATATTCGGCCACACTTTGTTCTGGGTTTCACATATAAGTATAACACAGGGATTTCCCAATACAACATGTATTTCATACATCAATCATGATTTTCCTCAACATGTCCATATGTTTACTAAACATGCTCCAGATAAGGAATTAGTAATTGAGTATTTTCACTCCATCATATCTGAAGCAATTGGGTATTTCAATATTTTAATTGGGTAAAATCAAATCACACTACTGTTTGCACATCAACAGATAGCAATTATTGAATAGTTTTCTTCGAAGTGAAAACATGTCTTGGAATTTCATTAGAATTGTCTCCATGGAGACAATTCTAATGAAATACCAAGATGTGTTTTCATGGAAAATAAGAAAAATATGCTATATTTGTGGTCCGTTTATTATTTTCTGTAGCATGATAAAGGTACCACAAATTTGTTATTGCTTTTTGATACTCGCAACTTCTGATTTCAATTGGGTTTTTGGCAATTTTAATTGGGTATTTAATCAAATACGCAGCTTATCTGGAGTGCTGACTAAATATCGGGGCACACCCGGGGGGACCTCCCAGGGTGTCCGGTTTAGGGAGGTTCAACTGTACCATTGATATGAAGATGGATATGTGCTTCATCTGATACATTTAATTCATCTGAAGAACTTGCTTACCGATCTTAAGTTTCCCTGTATTCTCACAATTATTTATGACATAACAATATGTTGTTCTCTGCTTTCCTTATTCTAAATATTAATAAGCAATAACAGGTTTTGATGACACATGAAAATCATCTTCAATAAGAGGTGATTCTTGTTTTCTGTCAAACTGTTTCTCAGAACGACATGTATCTGATTAATTGAATGCGATGATGGTGTATATTAAACTCCAGTTTATTGCCAACTGTCAGAATAATCATACCTTTCCATTATCCAGTCACTTTAGGGCACCAACCGGTATACTAGGTTTTAGGTTTACAATTATAGTTTTAAACTAAAGTTTTTTGCCCTAAAGTGTAGATTCAATCGCCAAATGCACAATAATTTCCTAAGCCCCGTATGTGAGAGACAAACCATTGTTTAAACACTAGCTTAACCCTTACAATGCTGAAGTAAAGTTTGTCGTCTGCTATTTTCTTTTTAACTTCAATTTTTTTCTCAATAAAACTATGGTTCCGCAGCACTTCATGATTCTAAAGTGCTACCAAACCATATTTTTGTTGAGAACAAATACAAAATATGAAACAACAGCAGACGATATTTTTTGCTTCCAGCATTCTAGGGGTTAAAATTAAGAACAGAAACTGGGGGCCGTTTCACTAAACTTTGTACGACTAAAATGTTTGTAAGTGCAAAATTATGATAGTTGTAGATTTCGCATTAACAATGTTTTTTTGTAAACAATTATTGGATTTACATTTATTGAGCATAGGCTGCATATGCAGCCTATGCTCAATACATGTAAATCCATTCATTGACATTTATAGACGATCCTAAATTTGCACTTACGAACATTTGAGTCGTACGAAGTTCAGTGAAACGGGCCCCTGGTGTCCACCTCTAAATTCACATTTGCTCAAGCTTGGTTTACGATCAGCAGTTTTTGCTCAAACCAAGGTTTGTGCCTTCTAAATTTAGGCTTTGGGATCACATGGTTTCATGAACGACATGATGTAGCATGTGGCGTCATTTTTACAGTAGAATTTATTTAAAATCTTAAGAACAAACAGACGGATTTCGATGATATATAGCGCACTAAAGTGTTTTGTAGGTGCTCTTTACAATAACTTAATAATTTTCACAAAGAATAGATTACCATTTATTTCTTGCGCTCACGTGCTCTAGCTTTATATTTACGTTGACGGTAATTGATTCTTTATCAAAGACACACACTCAATCAACTCAAGGCATGTAGTTATGAGACAGGCCATGTGATATTGTACCTAAGAAGAGATGAGATTTTTCACGAAAAATATTTGTAGAAAGTGTGATGTTTTCTGTCACTGAGGTCGAAAGTCGACACAATTTTCATAGCAAATGTGAAATTTTTGCTCTGAACATTAATTTTACACATCATTTACGGAAAATCTCATAAATTTTGTTAATGTTTTTCATGAGAAATTGCACATCGTTGTTGGTACAAAATTATATGGCTAGTCTGGTATATTGGTAGATAGTTATATGAGGTGGTGTGTTTACTACACCAAGTTCTTTGAAGAACCAACTTAAAAGCATATGTGTGCATTATTCATGCATTTACCTGTATATATGCTTATGCATGTTTATTGCCGATTTCACTTTGCAGATGTAGCATCTTCTAGCGATAGCGACTCGGGCAAACCTGGTGAAAGCGGTCACCATCACCACCACCACGGGTGTGAGTACCCCCATCATCGCCGTTGTACTAGTCACTATTACTAGTGTAATATTAGTATTACTAGTGTAATATTTGTAGTGCAGCCCAGTTTACAGTGCAATTGATATTTGCATGCTTTATTTGCATGTCAGTGAAGTGCTCCGGTGAACCACAAGTTTAATGGCTTTTCTATTTATGTCTGTTCTTATACTTGCCATTATTGTTTGCCTGAAAGTGTTTTGTTTAGGTCATTAAAAAAATGATTTTGTTCTGACATATTATTATGCCCCACCATGATTGTGGAGGGGGTATTTAGTGTTACCCTTGTCCGTCTGTCCGTTCGTCACCAACCTTGTAAGTTGTAAAACTTTTAAACCTGAAACTTGGTATGTAGCTTCCTTATGATGGGTAGATGCGCAAAGTTTATTATTTCAATTTTTGAATCGACACCCAGTCATGGATTATCTCCCCCTTTTCGACTTAGAATTTAACAATTTTGTCTTGTGACTTGTATAACTTTTAAACTGTACTAGCTACAGACCTGAAACTTGGTATGTAGCTTCCTTATGATAAGTAGATGCGCTAAGTTCATTTTGATTTTTAATTTGACCCCCGGTCATGGATTATCTCCCATTTTCAACTTACAATTTTCCAAGTCGTAAAACTTTAATAGCCACACATCTGAAACTTGGTATGTAGCTTCCTTATGATGAGTAGATGTGCAAAGTTTATATCGATTTTTGATGATTCGACCCCGGGTTATGGATTATCTCCCCCCTTTCGACTTAAAATTTGGAAATTTTGCCTTGTAGCTCGTAAAAGTTTTAAATCGTAATAGCTACAGACCGGAAACATGGTATGTAGCTTCCTTATGATGAGTAGATGCACAAAGTTTATTGTTGATTGTTGATTCGACTCCCAGGTGATGAATTATCTCCCCTTTTGGACTTGGAATTTTGCCTCGTTTATTATCAAAGCAATACGTGGGGCATCCGTGTTCTATGAACACATTTTTTAGTTATTTTAAAGAGGTGCGAGATGGGATTTTTTTTAACATCTAAACTGTTTGTATTTAAAAGGGATTTTACATTTGTATTAGAATGAAAGCTTGTGTAGTTTTAAGCTACACAATACTACTCTTTACATTTAATATTAATTTTGACAATTGTTTCATGTCCATAACAATCAATAGTCTTTTCCAGAAGCAGCGCTGTCTGAAAACCAAAACACTTCTTTTTTCTGATGTTAGATAATTGAGCTTTTTTATGAAACAGATTCTTTATCAAGAGGTAAATGCTATTATCGGGCCCATGTCAAAATATACTTCTTTTGAACAATTGACATTCTTCATTTACTGAGAGGCATGTACAGAAGGCTGGCCTGTAGCCTATTTCACCAACATTGCAAAGTATACTTATCTAGCAAAGCATACTTTGAGGGAGACATTTTCAAGAATAAATTTATGAATTTTTATTATACTGAATACAAAATAAATTCAGTATAATAATTCTACATACTTCTAATCATCAAATATATGCAGTCGTTAGTTCTATATTAAATAATGCATTTCTGCAAAAATAAATGATTACTCCCTCAAAGTATACTTTTGCTAGTTAAGTATACTTTGCAATTTTGATGAAATTGGCTACAAGAAAGTGAAAGCTAAAAGCCAATAATTGCTTAGCACCCTGTAGTCTACCGAATACAGACTAACTACAGATCATATAGCTTTTCACGCTGTATCACGGGTGCCGCATTCCGCGCCAGCTACATTAATCAAACACATTTTCATCTAGTAACTGGTGCAAGATATTTTTGCCAGTTATCAGAAATGTTTATGCTATAGCTGTAAGTAGAGCTGAGTGGCATCTTGTCGGGAACCTGTGCATTTTTATACCCCTGCCACTGAATGGTCAGGGGGCATATAGTGTTACCGGCATCCGTATGTCTCGTCCGTCCGTACGTCCCGAAACCTTAACGCTCATGTAAATGTCTTATGATTTCTGTTTCCTTACACAGATCTGCTTGATATTTCACACACGCATTGCTTTAATGGTCCTCTACTGCCCCGTGACAAATCACGATCGTCCTGCCCCTGCTAAGCCCAAGGTAAAGGTCACACATACTTGGTGCATTTGCAACCTTAACACTTGGGTAAATGTCTTATAATTACTGTTTCCTTGCACGGATGTGCTCGATATTTCACACACACATTACTCTAATTATCCTCCACCACCCTGTGACAAATCCACGTTAGTCCCACCCCCACTAAGCCCAGGGTCAAGGTCACATACTTGGTGCGTTCGAAACCTCAACACTAGGGTAAATGTCTTATAATTTCTGTTTCCTTGCACTCATATTTCACACACACAATGCGTTAATGGTCCTTTACTGCCCTGTGACAAATGCACAATTGTCACACCCCTGCTAAGCCCAGGGTCAAGGCACATACTAGTTGCGTTTGAAACCTTAACGCTCGGGTAAATGTCTTATAATTTCATTATATGTTTCATTGATTGGATCTGCTTGATATTTCACACACGCATTACTCTAATGGTCCTCTACCGCCCTGTAACAAATGCATGATTCTCCCGCCCCACTAAGCCCAGGGTCAAGGTCACATACTTGGTGCATTCAAAACCTGCTAGGGTAATGTCTTATAATTTCTGTTTCCTTGCACGGATTTGCTGGATATTTCACACACACATTGCTCTGATAGTATGATTTAATGCTGTGACAATTCCACACTTCTCTAGCCCTCTGTGTTTTCAACTGGGCCTCGTTTTCTTTGGCTGCCAGCGGGGGCATTCGTGTACAGACAGGCCACATTTCTTGTTTGACGTGAAGCATTTTACGCCAGTGCGGAGTGCAGCACCAGTGCACAGACATTCGGCGTGTTTCGGCTTTCATCGGTATAACTATATATATGAACAAGGCTTCTAACTTTGGTTTGACAGGACTTTGTATTGTAACACATTCCGCTATTTTATTAGCGCTAATGTGAATATTTCGGCGGAGAGTGCACAGGTTCATTTGAGAATTATTGTTCTCTCGCTAAAATAAAATAGTAGAACATATTTATGCAAATAATATCGACTTACAGCTCCTTTTCCTAGGTCGGACACAACCTCGTATCATAACAAATTAAATAATGTGTTTAAGGCTCTAACGTCAATATTGTAGTGGGAAGTTCATATGATCATTTGAGAATATCGATATCCTGCAGAAATACATAGAATACATAGAAAATTGCAATTTTAAACATGTTATTTTTTATGATACGAGGTCGTGTCTGACCAATGTTGTTCAATATAGAATGATACCGATGAAAGCCGAAACACGCCGAATGCCTGTGCACCAATGTATATGACCAGTGATCATCGCTTTTGTGTAATTTTGTAAATAAATCCGAAAATATCCTCTGTGTCATCCTGATGGGACAGATTACTGAAACATTGCGACGGTCTGTAATGGTAACAGTATTAACAAAATATATGTACTTACTGTATTCCTGTACCGTATTTATTCTAAAAGTAGGCTTATCTTTATTAACCTACCCATCTCATATTTTCTGTCAATATAAAAAGTAAGGTCTATTTATTATAATATCACCCCTATTGAAAGGGCTAGTCATATTTAACTTATGATTGAGATACTCTATCGAACAATTAGTACTTCCCAATTCCTATATATTATTTTCACATACAAAATCCATATAAACACCATATTATCAAAGTTTTGTGATGTTCTATGTGAATGCTCATTCCTTTGAAGTACTTAGCCCCCCCGAGTGTTAATTAGAATAAATACTGTAATCAAACGGGCACAATAATCATATTTATTGTATACAGTGTGCTTTTGCGGTGTAATAATATAGGAATGAATGGCCTTTTTGTGGAATTTATCGGGGTATAAACTTGGAAAAGTCGCGGGAATACTGGACGAAGGCCTGAAGGCCTCGTCCAGTATTCCCACGACTTTTCCAACTTTATATCCCCGATAAATTCCACAAAAAGGCCATTCATTCCTTATAATTCCAGCATTTGAAATAAATTCATCAAGAAAATGTGTTTATTTTGACAGACGGCAGCCATTTGTTTACATTGACAGCACTGACAGCGCACCTGTAGAAAGTAGTTTGGCGTGGGAGTTTACTGGGATATAAATTTTGGACAGACTTGCATTTTTGTGCTGGAATTATTACAATTTGTCATACTGCAGATAAATGTCTCACATTTTGATTGGTCAGCTTGATGGGTAATATGAGCCCATCTATATGGCTCGCATACAAAATGGTGGCGGGTCGAGGCCGAGTCGAAAACAAAATAGTTTTGATATCACCTCCGAAACATAGGTATAGAGATTGGCAATGACCTAACTAAGAAAACAAAAGTTAAATTTTGAAAATCAGTCCAAAAATTGTCAAGTTATTAACAAATTTCTACTTGTTTATGTCTGGATGACATCAGGTAATATTCGTAATGTCATGACGTCATGCCGTTTGGCGCCATATTTCTCTGACATTAACTCTTTGCATGCTGGGAAACTTGTGGGCTATAAATAGTTCAAAACTAGCGGACAAGAATTCATCATATTTTCTTGTATGTTTCCCCGTAAATATCATGAATATGTCTTGGAATTTCATTAGAATTGAGTCCTGAGGACTCGATTCTAATGAAATTTCAAGACATATTTACAGACAGAAATAAAACATATACTCCTAATTCGTTTGGCGGATATTTTCGCCGCTAGCATGCAAAGAGTTAAGCATGTACCAATACGCTGATAAAATTAAATTCTGGAGAAATATAAAGAATCTGTGGTATGACAAATGCGTTATTGTGATTCTGTGCCTCAGGTGAATATAGATCCAGACAGGCAATATGACACCATATTGACTGTGTAGAATCACAATAACTTATAGTATTAAAAACATAATCCACTAGTGTCATAAATGTGTAAACACGACCGCTGCAGAAAGGGTCATCAATAACAGCAATAAATAGAACCTAATATTTGTGTTGATTTAGTATGATACTCATTGACTGATGTCATAAGAAACGTGGCTATGCCGAGTTTCTTATGAAATCAGTAAACGTGTTTAACCCTTTCACCCTCAAGTAACTGGAATGGATTTTGACATGTTAATATTTAAACCATTGCAATTGTCTCAAAACCATTTTCAGACTGGTCCATTTATGAAAAGGGGGTGTTTTTGTTCTCAAAAATATTGAAAATTACTTGTAGAAAGTGCATATCCTGATGAGACGGCTTGTCACGAGCCTAAGTATCATATTAAATCATCACTCGTGTAAGATGCTCTATATATAATGCACCATGACATGTACCCATGGAGGTTGGAGCCAGTGATAATTACAATGCTCTTATATATTTTGTATCCATAAATAATATGCCATATCAAAGTAGGTGATATTTTCCGTAAATGATGTTTTAACATTGGTGACAGCTTCATAGACGCTTTAACTCTGCAGTTTTTGTCGCGCCTGCTTTAGCAGAAGGCGCGACTATAGTCGCCGCTTTTTCCGTCGTCATCGTCCGAAATTTCAAATATTACTTTACGGGCTGCTTCAATATTTGGACACTTGATACATGTAAGCATTAGGAACACGCTCATGCCACCAATTCACATGACCTTCACCCTTTTTACCTTCAAATTTTGCTGAAACATTTAGCCATTTATTTTTGTGTCAAAAACTTTGTACAAGCTTCCTCATCCTGCAGCCCCGTGCAGGCACCGGGGCGGGATCAACTGATCCTGAGAATAGTGCTGCAGTAGCCATTGCTTGTCGTAAAAGGCGACTAAACTGGCTTAACGATTGGGTTCATACTTTCCGGAACCCACTATACCGGATTTGGCCCTCATGTACATTTTTGGCTTTCTTGTACGTGAGAGTTGAGTCAGGCTATGCCCCATATATAAAAGTAAGATTAGCGCTAATCCTATTACTTTTAGGGGATGGGATAAATGATGCTGGTGTGGCGAGGGCCTGGCACCAGATCAGGTTGTTCTAATTTCAGGACTGAATATATATTTTGATTGTAAATATTGAGTTCTGAAGTTGGGATTTACCCCCCTCGGACAGGTGGATACGGGACACGACCCCGTTGACCCGTCTGCGTGTAGACTCCCTGAGGCTTGTACCTCTATGTCAGAAAAGCGGACGTTAAACCCTATTCACTCACTCACTCACTCCTCATCCTGCTATAACTTTCATATTACTTGACGCATTCCTTCAATGTTTGGATACTTGATACATGTAAGCATTTGGAAAACACTAATGCCGCCATTCACATGACCTTAACTTTTTTTTCTCTTCAAATTTTGCTGAAACACATACCGGTAGCCATTCTTTTGCGTCAAAAACTTTGTACAAGCTTCGTCATCATGCTATTACTTTCATATTACTTTACGCATTCCTTCAATGTTTGGATACTTGATACATGTAGCCATTAGGAACACACTCATGCCGCCATTATCATGACCTTGACCTTTTTTACCTTCACATTGTTAGGATTTTCTACCAACAAAATGACGTATCCTCAGCATGACATGGGTTAATCAATGTGTGACCGCATGATATGCATGTCCATGTCAAAGTTATGCAGAAACTATAAAAAAAATCCTGCTATAACATTGTTTTGTTCCAACAAGGAATTTGCAGGCGCGACTCTGCTTCCGTGGCGGAATTCTTGTCCTAAATTTGATGGCAATTTTTCTCAGATTTGTACAGATTTTTAGTCTGGAAAACACAATGTTTTTTGTTATAGTGTGCTAAAACTGTTGGTCACCACAAATTGATGTATTTCTGTCTGTGTATAACTTTGTTATTTGACAAATGTATATACGGTAGTGTGAATCAATCAACAGAATTTATGGGAAACATCAAGCCTCAATTATACTTGAAAATAATGCTGATGTTGGAGCTTTGTTATTTGTGGTTGTGACGGGAGAAATAGGACTTATGGGATTTGTGACCTGTGTAGCTCCTGATTAAATACCACACTCCTGTAGCCTGATAACAATCTATATTGCTTGATAGAAGCATAACAATTGTTTCATTGATGGAATGGCGAACAGTGCAGATCCTGGTCAGACAGGATGCACCAATTAATCTGTATATACACTGGTCACATAGCCCATAAGCCCAATTTCTCTAGTTTCAGCCACATATTTGTATACCTCAAGTTGCTTATTTGCAAGAATGTTCAGTAGCCTATTCACGAACATTGCAAAGTATACTTATCTAGCAAAGTTTACTTTGAGGGAGAAATTTTCAATTTAATGATAAATTTATTAATTTTCATTATACTGAATTTATTACATTATCACAGTCATTTTGGCTGTGATAATATAATAAATTCAGTATAATAATTCTGCATAATTTTAATCATCAAATATATGCAGTCGTTAGTTCTATAAGAAATAAGGCATTTTGGGAAAAATAAATTATTACTCCCTCGAAGTATACTTTGCTAGATAACTATACTTTGCAATTTTAATGAAATCGGCTACTGGTGAATTTGTTGAATGTCTTCATGCATGGTCATCTTTTAGTTGACTTTGCATTTATTTCAAATTTCAGAAGTTTTGTTACTTTTCATCGCTGTGATTTGTTTTGTTTGCTGTTTAGTGTTTTAGAAATACATGTGTTATATTTCACTTTGTGAGTTACTAGTAATGTACAATTTACGTTATTACCCAACTCTCTATATAAGTTGATATTACCGGTACACAGTTTTGACTACCGGTAATTCCCTGGATTTTGACGTGACTGGGAAATAGTTTTGCCTGCCTGGGCAATAGAAATAAAAATAGAACTGATCAAGTCCTGTGATTTGCATCTGGACATGTGTATCACATGATCGTTGGTTCCCAACATCCACAAATAGCTGACATCGGTACTAGTGTACTTTCAGTTTCAGTATCCATTTCCATCAACAGAATGCTACTCACTCAATACTGAATGGGAAATAGCGATAGCCATCTTGGAAATCAAGCTGATGTACGAGAGTCGGCCAATATATAGTGAAAATGGTTCAGTTTTATTTGTTTGGAATGTACAATCCTGGCCATGTATTCATAATCCTACAATGTAACCTTCTGTCTGTTAAATAATTGATTTGCACATATTCGGAAACTCTTCTATATATATGGCCACGGCAATTAAGCCTCTATAAATCGGATTAATCAAGTTGATAAACATATATATTGATATTGTCAGATACGTTAAAGTCACACAAACTTAAATCCAAGGAATGAAGAAGGTGACATGTCCCAGATTTATAGCTATTTTAGAAAGCGTGGACCCCACTGTGCGGCCACTCTTCACTTATACTTAAACTACGCATATGGCATATTTGAGCTGATCCATTGTAGATGCCAATACTCTTAGGTGTCTGATCACTTAAATATTGTCTACCAACTCCAAGCGCTTCTGATTGTAACCCAATAAATCAGTCGGTATACCATACGAAACATACGACTGTAAGTTTCGCAATGCATTACCAATGTATTATGTATTTCTATAAGGCATTCTCACTGAAAACGCCATGTTTTTATCAATTATTTTTCTGGTCGTTCATAACCGTGTCCATGATGCTTGACAGATGACATCACATAATGTGACATCATTGACGAAGTGTGAATATAGCAGTAAGCCAAATTTCATTCAGATATATTCTGTATATATCAGCTCACATATCCGTTTTCGCTATTTTTTGGATGACCCTCGTATATGACATACATTTAGATGTCACGATGCTGTATATGATGTCATGATTTTTGTTGAAGATTACGTCATAAAATTCAATGCAATTTATTACCATTCCATTCCATTGGTGCTGTGTGTATACCGTAGTATCCATGCATACTCTCCACAGTCTTATAAATATGTTTACAGTTCACCATTCTGTCAATTAGTATCAAGAGTAGTAAAATATTCATGCTATTTTCAGTTGACCATATTATTCAACTTTCTGACCATTACCTAAGATCAATTCTCAATGAGTTGTGGTGGTTTATGCTGGAGTCAGCTTGTCTGTCCTTCCGTCGCAAGACATAACGTAAAAATATATAACTTAAAATTGTTAACACTCGCGTTTCCTTTCACATAATTCTTCATATTTCACTGTCACAAACCATTACAGTCCTCCATCCCTGCTAAGCGCAAAGTCAATGTATACAAGGTCAATGTGACCAAGGTGAACTAGAGATGTCACATATGTATTTCAGTGGTGATCCTCCATACTGGGACAAATTCACGACCTTAGCTTGACTTTTTGAAAATTTGGTGTTCTGCCCCACATGGGTGGTCAGCACTTTAGAATCATTCCCATTGGAAATAATTCTAAAGTGTTGGCAACACATGTTTTTGATGATAAAAATAGAGAATAAAAACCAACAGCAGACGACAAATTTTAAATTTAATTCAGCATTTTACTGGCTAGGGATTAGCATGTGTCGGAGTGTGATGGTGCCGCTTGCTTTGAATGTTTTGGAATGCTGCAATGGGCATGTCATCAATCTAGTTCACTGCCTCTGTAGAAATCAGGAGGCCGTTTCACTAAGCTGTGTACGACTAAAATGTTTGTAAGTGTAAAATGACATTAGTCTGTAAATTTCACATTAACAATGTTTTATTGGATTTACATTTATTGAGCATAGTCTGCATATGCAGCCTATGCTCAATAAATGTAAATCCATCGATTGAAATTTCCAGACTATCCTAAATTTGCACCTACGAACATTTTAGTATTACTAAGTTTAATGAAACGGGCCCCAGTTTCTTCATGCATGGGTAGTTTGTAGTTCTTCAACTTATAGCTTCTAAAGTAAAAAAAAAAAGAATATTGGTTTTTCCTTTCCCACTAAATGTACATACTTGGCCACAAATAAAATAAATTTAGACTATAAGTTGGGATACAAGATACTTTCTTCCTTTCTGTTGTCATTTCAATGAGTGTCGTATATTCAAACCATTTCTCAAAATTATCTCCTGATAATGTTGTATAAGCTTGCTCATTAGCCTTGTAAAATGATAGAAAGTTATTTGTATAAACATATATTTTGTACCATTGCTGTTTGTCCAAAGATTACATTATGGAACAGAATTATAATTTGGTTTGGCCTCACTGTGCTTGTAATCATTGCAGTATACTGCCAGAAATGCCTCAGTAGTCTACTCATGGACAGCTTTTTCCATTCATTCATTGAATCCTCGACTCAGTACAGTTATCTTTATGCCTGAGCTAGTGGAAGGTTTGTTCCATTGCATTGTCCGGACTGGAGTTGATTGCATACAGAGCAGGTTTTGATATCAAGACTAGACCGCAGAATTCTCTACTTTTTATACGACCACTTTAATGGTACATATCAGATAGAAAAACTGCCGAGTTTGTGTACACTACTCGTCTAAAACCATTCAGTCAATCGATTTGAAACTATACACACATATTGAAGATGTGCACCTTGGTGTTTTTATGCCAAAGAAATATATTTTTAACAAAAATATCGCCTTTTCACTCTTTGCATGCTAGCGGCGAAAATATCCGCCAAACGAATTAGGGGTATAATATGTTTTATTTCTCTGTAAATATGTCTTGAAATTTCATTAGAATTGTGTCCTCCGGACACAATTCTAATGAAATTCAAAGAAATATTCATGACATTTATAAGGAGAAATAAAAGAAAATATAATGAATTGTCATCTGCTATTTTTGAACTATTTATAGCCCACAAATTTCCCAGCATGCAAAGAGTTAACTTAGCCATTTATTCTACATTTTTGTGTGCAATTATACATAGGGTACAGAGTTGTGTACACTACTCCTCTAAAACCTTTCAGCCAATCGATGTGAAACTATACACACGTCTTCTACACATATGGAAGATGTGCACCTTGGTGATTTTATTCCTAAAAAAGATTTTTTAACAAAAATATCGCCTTTTTAACTTAGCTATTTTTTCTACATTTTTGTATGCCATATTCTATATAGGGTACAGAGTTTGTGTACACTACTCCTCTAAAACCTTTCAGTGAATTGCAGCTGGTCAATTGATCTGAAACTATACTGTTACACACACATCTTCCACACATATTGATGTAGCTACAATAATTCGCCTCCGATATGTTATCTACTGCTTCAATTTGACCCATTCAAAAAATGTGAGCAACCGAAGTGCATACCCAAACCTGTTGCATGTAGGTCAAAATTTAGTAAACTGTATATTTTATACCTTTAAACAAATAATCTTTGATGGAAGCCATCTTTTCTCTAGTTGTTGGTCAACATTCAATATATCGAAATGAAGCTTTCAAATTTACAAGATATACATGTACATGTAAATGTCAAGATAAACACCTTGACACTACTTTACACATTTCTATCTAAATTAGAATACCTGTTTATCACAACAAGAGGAAGAAATAATGCTATAGATTTTCAAATTCACATTAAGGTTTCTTGCCTTGGTGACAGCTTCACATTTCTGCATCTTCGCTGTTTGGCCCATATGCGATGGGCGTATTTTGTGACTTGCTGCACTCTTGTTGTAATAGGTGACGGAAATGGTATTGAACTAATTGGCCTTATAAATATGACAGTCGCCAGATAAGTCCTATGTATTCAGTTAACTTTCAGATTACATTGCAGTTTTATAGACCCTACCACTGACTTTGAACATAACATTTCCCCACCATTTTCAGTGCCTGACCCCCCACCGGGCTGGAGGGATGTGCTGGTGAGGGAGGGACCAGAGAAATTTGCCAAGAAGATCCGGGAACACAAGGGCGTGTTATTGATGGACACGACATCTCGTGATGCCCACCAGTCGCTGCTGGCCACCCGTGTCAGGACGTATGACTTGAAGCGAATTGCGCCATTCGTGTCACACAAGTTCAACAACTTGTTTAGTACAGAGAACTGGGGAGGTTTGTAAATGGGGCAATTATGACATTTCTGCTGCATTGGATATGAGAATTTTCTGATATTTTATTTTTGAAGAACTTCTATTATCTTCTGTAAATCAGATTTTCTCTGAAATATTTGTTAGCATTCAACATCCATTATAGAAAATGCTATGTTTATTCAGAATCTGTATCAGCAGATCCGATAAAGCAGAAATTCTTATATATTTTACATATTTGACATTTCCCTTCTTGGAATGGCTTCATATTTAGCATCATATCTTTCTAACATCATCCTGCATAAAATGCCACACATTGCTTCATCCCCTTTTACTATTTACTCTCCCGGCTGACAAAAGTGACCTAACCCTTACAATACTATAGATCTGTGGTATTGGCAAACAGTGTAGATCCAGTAAAGCCGGCTCGTAACATTAAGGATCTGCACTTTTTGCAAGTAATTATCATATTTTTGAGAACAAAAACACCCCCTTTTCATAAATGAACTAATCTGAAAATCATTTTGTGATGGATTGGTTGCAAAATTGACATATCAAAATCCATTCCCGTTTCTTAGAGGTGAAAGGGTTCTTGTACATTATTCTCTTGCACATTCACCGAGTTTGCACATGTACAGTTCCGAGCAGACATAAAACTCCATCAACCAACCAATCAATCATAGAAGGGTGATTGTGTATGTTGACGGACCTACCAAATGCAGCTCTTGAAAAGAGGAAATAAAAAAAGCCCAGGAAAACTTTCCTTCTGGGCAGTTTGGTGTCTCTTTGAGGGAAAGTTTTCCTGGGCTTTTTTTGGTGACCAAAGTGCAGGTCTGCATTTACATCATCACCCAAATAACCCATATTTATCATATTGTGTCACATGACTAGGTGATAACTTGACATTTTCCAATCCTACAATCACTGCACGTTTCCCAGCCTTGCCTGATATCAAATTACATGAGCCCGGTATTCTCTACATACCATGTCCCACGACCAGGTGCGACATTTGACGTAGCCCTGCGGTTCCTCCATGAGTGCCCCTGGGATCGCCTGGACACACTACGCAAGGCCACGCCAAACATCCCCTTCCAGATGTTGCTGCGTGGCGCCAACGCCGTCGGCTACACCAACTACCCCGACAACGTCGTCGAGAAGTACGCTTCACAATACAGTCACATTGATTCTTTAACCTTTTCAACCTTTTTCAACCTTTTTCATTAGTTTTCACACCAATATATTTTCCAGAAATGGGTAATTTTGGTACTTTATTCTTATTCTTTTTGATGGGCATGTACAACCGTGTTTCCATGTATAGGATTTAAGAAGAGCTTCAGTGCATATTAAAAGAACTAAAGATGTTATTTGTTAATTCAAGCTAGGCTGTTGTGCTAAGCTCTCACAGAAGTAACCTAGTATGACTTGAATGTTTGTTCGTCTGTTACATACTCTTCAACCCATTATTATGCACCACCACAATAGTGGAGGGTGCATTTAGTGTTACCCTTGTCTGTCTGTCCCGTCCCTCCGTCCGTCACCAACATTGTAACTCGTAAAACTTTTAAACCATAGTGGCTACAGACCTGAAACTTGGTATGTAGCTTCCTTATGTTGAGTTGATGCGCAGAGTTTATTTCGATTTTTGATATGACCCCCACATACCATCTCCCCCTGTTGACTTAGAATTTCTCAGTTTTGCCTTGTAACTTTTAAACCGTAATAGCTACAGACCTGAAACTTGGTATGTAGCTTCCTTATGATGAGTAGATGCACAAAGTTTATCTCTATTTTTGATTCCGCCCCCAGTTCATGGATTATTTCCCCCTTTTGGACTTAAATTTGGCAATTTTGCCTTGTAAGTCTTAAAACTGTTAAAACCATAATCACTACAGACCTGACACTTGGTATGTAACTTCCTTCTGATAGTAGATGCGCAAAGTTTATTCCAAATTTTTATTCCACCGCCACAGGGTTCCCACGTGTCAGGGAAAAATCAGGGAAATTCAAGGTCAGGGAAATGTCAGGGAATTTTGATTTTTGTCAGGGAAATTTGAAATTTTAGCAAATTTTTATAAACCTGCAGATATCTGGCTGAGGCAATTTTGAGATCAAATAACATAATGTTAACCTTAAATTGCTGCTGGATTGGTGAATATGTGTTTAATTAGTAGTAAGATGAAAGGTTATAGTTTATTGTCGCGCCTGCTTTAGCAAAAGTCGCGACTATAGTCACCGATTTTTCCGTCGTCCGAGATGTCAAAATGTTGTGCAAGCTTCGTCATCATGGTATAGCTTTAAAATTACTTGACGGATTGCTTCAATATTTGGACACTTGATATATGTTAATATTCAGAACACACTCATGCCCCCATTAACATGACCTTAGCCTTTTATACCTTCACATTTTTTAGGAAACATGTTTGTACAAGTTTCTTCATCATCGTATAACATTAATATTACATGACCTTGACCATTCTTTAGCACTGCTATTATTGATAAGTTTTGAAAATATCTTCCTTTCCTGAGGAATTAGAAAACTGACAGCCTTCTCATGTTACTCACTTTGTTGCATTCAAATTCATACCTTTTATTATGCCCCTGTGACAAGTCGGGGGACATTACTTTTTCGTTGTTAATCATCTTAATGCTTCGCTAATTATTAACCAAATTGCTTATATCTCTGTAACAACACATGTTCAGCATTTCCGTCAATAAAAAAATATACATGTACAGTCAAACCTGTGAATAAAGGCCAGCCATGGAAAGTGAAAAATCTGGCCTTTGTTCACAGGTGGTCTTTATTCGCAGGGTCATTTATACAGTAATTGTGCCATTGGGACAACAAAATTGTGGCCTTTACAGCCAGGTGATTGCTATTCGGAGGTGGTCTTTAGCACAGGTTCGACTGTATACTAACTGGCCATAATAGAAGAATAAAAAATGCATAAACTTAACTGTATTTTTAGCTCACCTGAGCGAAGCTCATGTGAGCTATTGTTACCGCAATGTGTCCGTCGCCGTCGTCCGTCGTCGTCCGTCGTCGTCCGTGAACATTTTCAAACGTCTTCTCCTCGGTAACCATTCGGCCTATGGTCACCAAACTTCATGGTCGTGGTCCTTAGGTAGGGGGATTACAAAATTGTTAAAATGACGTCGTTACGTAATCCAAGATGGCCGCCGTCTAAAAATAGCACAAATTCTTAAAAAAATCTTCTTCTCAAGAACCGACAACCGGATTTCGACAAAACTTGGTAGGAATGATCGATGTACATTGCTCTTTCAAAGTTGTTAAAATGGTGACCCTGGGGTTAAAAATGGGCGTGGCCCGTGGGGTCAAATTGGGGTCAAATTTTATTTTTGACTGAATATGGTCATTTCATATATCAAATTGAAGGTATCAATGAGGCGATCACTCTGTGCATTTTTTGTCGAAATCGGATTGTTATGTCATCCAAGATGGCCGCCGAAAGGTCAAAAGGTCGTTCTTTTATTAGAGATTTCAAAATTCTTCTTCACATGAACCGCTTGGCCCATGATAGCCAAACTTAAAAGTTATGGTCCATGGGTGAAGCCTTTTCAGATTTGTTAAAATGGAGGTCATCGCTAATCCAAGATGGCCGCCGTCTAAAAATAGCATAAATTCTTAAAAAATCTTCTCATGAACCGCTTGCCGGATTTCGACGAAACTTGGTAGGAATGATCGATGTACATTTGCTCTTTCAAAGTTGTTAAAATGGTGACCCCGGGGTCAAAAATGGGCGTGGCCCGTGAGGTCAAATTGGGGTCAAATTTTATTTTTGACCGAATATGGTCATATCATATATCAAATTGAAGGTATCAATGAGGCGATCACTCTGGTGCATTTTCTGTCGAAATCGGATTGTTATGTCATCCAAGATGGCCGCCGAAAGGTCAAAAGGTCGTTCTTTTATTAGAGATTTCAAAATTCTTCTTCACATGAACCGCTTGGCCCCATGGTAGCCAAACTTAAAAGTTATGGTCCATGGGTGAAGCCTTTTCAGATTTGTTAAAATGGAGGTCATCGCTAATCCAAGATGGCCGCCATCTAAAAATAGCATAAATTCTTAAAAAATCTTCTTCTCATGAACCGCTAGCCGGATTTCGACGAAACTTGGTAGGAATGATCGATGTACATTGCTCTTTCAAAGTTGTTAAAATGGTGACCCCGGGGTCAAAAATGGGCGTGGCCCGTGGGGTCAAATTGGGGTCAAATTTTATTTTTGACCGAATATGGTCATGTCATATATCAAATTGAAGGTATCAATGAGGCGATCACTCTGGTGCATTTTCTGTCGACATCGGATTGTTATGTCATCCAAGATGGCCGCCGAAAGGTCAAAAGTCGTTCTTTTATTAGAGATTTCAAAATTCTTCTTCACATGAACCGCTTGGCCCATGGTAGCCAAACTTAAGTTATGGTCCACGTGTGAAGCCTTTTCAGATTTGTTAAAATGGAGGTCATCGGTAATCCAAGATGGCCGCCGTCTAAAAATAGCATAAATTCTTAAAAAATCTTCTTCTCATGAACCGCTAGCCGGATTTCGACGAAACTTGGTAGGAATGATCGATGTACAATGCTCTTTCAAAGTTAAAATGGTGACCCCGGGGTCAAAAATGGGCGTGGCCCGTGGGGTCAAATTTTATTTTTGACCGAATATGGTCATGTTATATATCAAATCGAAGGTATCAATGAGGCGATCACTCTGGTACATTTTTTGTCCAAATCGGATTGTTATGTCATCCAAGATGGCCGCCGAAATGTCAAAAGGTCGTTCTTTATTAGATTTCAAATTCTTCTTCACATGAACCGCTTGGCCCATGGTAGCCAAACTTAAAAGTTATGGTCCATGGTGAAGCCTTTTCAGATTTGTTAAAATGGAGGTCATCGCTAATCCAAGATGGCCACCGTCTAAAAATAGCATAAATTCTTAAAAAATCTTCTTCTCATGAACCGCTAGCCGGATTTCGATGAAACTTGGTAGGAATGATCGATCTACATTGCTCTTTGACAGTTGTTAAAATGGTGACCCCAGGGTCAAAAATGGGCGTGGCCCGTGGGGTCAAATTGGGGTCAAATTTTATTTTTGGCGGAATATGGTCATGTCATATATCAAATTGAAGGTATCAATGAGGCGATCAATCTGGTTTAATATTTGTCGGAATCGGATGATTATGTCATCCATGATGGCCACCAAAAGGTCCATTTATTCAAGATTTTTAATGTCTTTTTCTCAGGAACCACATGGCCGATGCTTTGTTGAAGCATTTTCAGATTTTGTAAAATGAGAGTCATCGCTTAATCCAAGATGACCGCCATCTAAAAATAGCACAATTTTTTTAAAACACATGAACTCAATGTCACATTCTCCTCTGGTGTTCATGGAGTCAGGTGAGCGAATTAGGGCCATCATGGCTCTTGTTATTGTTTGTCCTTCTTTAGCTGACAAAATAAGTTCAGTTCCGTGATTATATTTTAGTGCGGGAATTGGCTCTAGGACCTTCCATACCCATATGCTGAGAAAATGAAATGACTTTGGTTTATAACTTTATGCACCAACTATATACCTGATCATCGTTTGATTCAAAGATAATTGCTTCGGAAATGTGATGGAATATATATGGGCTGCGCTCTGTGAAAACCAGCCTTAATGACAACGGCATGAAAGCCTGAACATGACGTCGCAAAGTTACGCTTAAATTTACCAACGTCACGTCAGGATTTTGACACTTGAAATCGTTGCGTCATTGCAATAAGTTGTCCTATGTATATCCGTACGCGTGGCAGAATTTTACAGTTGTTTTCATAGTGGTTCAGGTGTCTGTTTTTTCGATTTCATTCAAGGAAACACGCAGTGATTTTGTTGATTATTTTTATACAAATGAGCATATTGCAAATGATTTTTATAATATTATATGGACGACTTGTAAATGACATTTGAAACTAAATAACCATATGACCGGTATGTTTAGATAACACATCACAAAATCATAATGCTAATATTTCTTTTAAACTTTATTTATATAACAATTACAAACAAATTTGAGAACATTTGTAGTCGGCGTAGATGGAGGCGTCTGCATGTTTCATAATTTGGGTTGAAACCGGAATGCTCAAAGAAAACAAACTTATCCTGTCTGGCGATCACCATCAGATATACATGTCCATAGGCGTAACAACGGGTGCGGCCGTTTAACCCCATCTGTTTAATGTAGCGATTTATATCGTAAGAACATTATTGACTCGCCCAACTGTAACTGTGGACAAGATGCCACCCATTTCTTTTTCCACTGCACTCAATATGGAGCACATAGAGCCCAACTAATAGACAACATACACACTTTTTGCCAACCCACCCTCCACACTATACTCTATGGTAACAGATAACTTGACAATAACTCCAATGAAGCCATTTTCGCATCAGTTAAACTATTCATACAAAACACCGGTCGTTTTTAATGCACCATATAATGATGCCTGCGTGTGCACATACTTATCACTAACTGACTTGGGTTGGCGATAGCTGGGCATGGCTTGGTGTGGGAACAAGACTCCCAACTCCTATTGTGGCTTGCTTCTTTCCTTATTTTCTTGGTCATACTCGCCGTTTAGGCGCAGCACGACATGGCTGCCCCCGTAGAAATTTGCGTATCTCCAAGGACTTTACCACAGGTGGAAGACTGGGACCTAGGACCTGATAAATGGCTCATTTGTAAACCGTTACCCCACCAAACAATTTTCGTACAATAGACACCGGAAACGGGTGGGTGGAGTAACATTTTTCAAATGAGCCATTTATTGGGTCCTAGGTCCGAGTCTTCCACCTGTGGACTTTACATGACGTCGGAAATATCATTTACCGGCGACGTGTGCCGTTGTAACGAATTGTCATTGTTTCTTATATTATTTATAAATTAAATATAAATGTTTTGAAATATCGCTAAGTATATATTAATAATAATATACATAAATATGTGCATTGTGATGATACAAAGAGAAGTTTCTGTGTGAGTACAATTGTTGGTCTAGAAAGATGGTTTATCAATTGAATCCAACATTGGTTTATATATCATCTTGTTCGAGAGAGATCAAATTTTATAAGTATCACGGTTGAAAACTCAATTTTGCATTTTCGACCCATAAAGGAGGTTTTCGCGTGGCGCGTCATATATTATGTTCACAGTTGCTGAGTCACGGTGGTTATCACATTGTGTGTAATACAATTCCTTCGTTACTGATACATGTAAGAGTTTACCAAATACGAAATTGTATTCACTAAATGCAATATGACACACATAAATTAAATTAAATCAGAAACAGATACGCGTATAACATTTACGACTACATGTACATTTTGAACTTTCACACTAGCATTACATAACATTTTATCCATATAATATCACATATCTACTGTACATACATGTATGTAAAATCTCGATAACGATATACTAACACAAAAAGAAACACATTTATCGGGTTCATACGTGAACTGGGCTGCCGACACCACCAGCTCACATGCTACTCAACATTACTCGTTTCTGATCATTTATTTTCATAACAACCCAGAGAACGTACATTTATATTTTGGCATAAATTGGTAATTAAAATAGTCAATGGTCTACATACAATTGTTTTGTTTCGCTAATGGTACACGATAATACACTTATATCATCTGTCATTACCAACTGTTAGCAACGACGTCATCTATGTCAAAAGCGTAAATGGAAGCGACTTTTCCGACCTCATTTACTCGATAACGTCAGTTTCGCATAATGCACCTTTTCGCACGACGCGGCTCATATAATGTTTGAAGTGGTAAGCCGATGTTCACACTGGTAGTCTACGTTTGAGGGTGTATTTTTGGCATATTTGTGGGGCATTTTAATAAAATATACACGTATCCCAAAAAGGGCGTACAATAATAAAGATTAGGGTCTACACTGATATACAAATTCTGTTAACGTAAGGAGAGCATACACTGATGTGTTTGAGGGTATATTTGTGGTATATTTATATATATTGAACTATATTTGCATGTATTTCCCATATGATTGGTGATTCAATGAGCATAAGTCGAACATATGGCCAATTTAACAGATTTATTTGACTACATATGTCAATTATATGATGTGTTTTGTGTCAATATATGCTTTACACTAATATCTGACACTATCTATGGTGTATTTGTGGTATACAATGTATTTATATATATTTAAACTATATTTGGGTGCATTTGAGTGTATTTGGGTGTTTCGTGTAACCGTTCCCCCAGACCCCGCTAGCATTATCACAAACTTTGCTCGTTCGACGGTATGGCCGCACCACTTTTCCATACCCTCCTACGCCGCTGCGTCACAGTTAACTGTTACGTAAATGACGTCAATTAGATTCTGAACTAAATTCTCCAATAATTACGATGTATATTTCTGACGGTACATGTATATAATCTATCATAGTTGGCGATGGTAGCAAATTACGAAGTCACATGTCGGCTAATTATAGATTTAAAATCGATAGTGGTACGTTTGGTTTGTTCACTACATGTACATATCATAGTTTTATTCTGTTCAATGTTTGATAGTATACATACTAACACTTGTAGATTCATTTAGTGTACCTTATCAGCAAATACAGTTTACAGCAAGCATAGTCAATGAGTCTTATGAACACGCATTTCTACTGTAGGCTGTTGTGTTGCATTGTAAAACGTCGGCGTTTCAATAACGTCATTTTCTCAATGACGTTACTATTTTTGCCTTGCGTGATGCACATGGTGCTACAAAAAGTGAGATAAAGCAAAAACTATGAAACATATTTGCATTTTCTTTTCAGAATATTGTTTTTGGAAGGTGTCCGCATCCAAAAATGTAAAAAAGTGCAAATCGAAAATTTTGTCATTAAGGCTGGTTTTCACAGAGCGCGGCCCATATATATATATAAAACGTATATGTAAACACTGTATCCTATACGGCACTTGGGGTGGCCATCTTTGTGTGTTCCAGCCATCAGCCAGTTTCACCCGTTCTGCCGTTTGAAAAAGAACTCAAAATGTGAAGTAGAACATGATATAATGTAGTTAATCATATGTAGAAAAGCCAGAGAGCGGACTCCTATCAATTATATTACACCAAACTGTAAAATATGTCGGTTTTCTGGACAGGTTTGTGCCTGTGTTTTTAACAATATGAACCACCATTATAAATAGCTTAGTGTATCACTTTTACCTGGCAAACCACACGACACATACCATATATACCCACTACTGTACTCTGTTATTAGCTATCAAATCCAGTGACATGTAAGCGGTTACCAGAGTGTATTGTCCCTGGTGTCTAGTCACCTACTATGCGAGTAAATTTGGCTTTACCTATGTGTAACGTGTACAGTAACATAGGCTGTGCATCAGATTGGAAAGTTTACATGTTGAAATGTATTTTCAGATTGATGGGAGAAATGCTCAGATATCTCGTCTTTTGTATAGTTTGCTTGCGTAATATTTATAGGTTGCCATTGTCATATCTGTCTATTATGTATTGCACCAAATTTGATTTGGTTTACCGTCGTATTATTTGCTGTATGTGTCAAACACACAAAGTGGTGAAACTGTACAATGGCTTGTATATACAAATATGGCGGAGATGGCAACTCAATGCTCCATATAGTATGTATACAGTAAAAAGACAATATTCATATATGTTATATTCATATATCACATCACTCTTATGAAGCAATTATCGTTGAACGCAAGTGTATCTATCTATTAACTAATACCTTAATGGCAACTAAAGCACAATTGATACCTGATAAGTTTTAAATATCCTGAACTTGATACATTTGTTAAGTAAAACAGTGTATACATCCCATACTATGTTTTTCTGTAAGTACATGTATGTTTACCTTTGATGCCAATGGTAATGATGTTACATGTGTGAAACAAACTTAGATACATGTGACATGAGATAGAATCACATGTTATTCTTTCTGAATAAAAGTTAGACATACATTTAAGTATATGGAATTCCTATTTTTTATTCTTCACATGTAGCCAGCGATTGTGTACTTGTTTTCACAAAATTAACAAACTACATGTACATCCAAAAAGGTGGTTAGGGTTGGCTGAAGGGGAGGATATGAAGGCCAGCATTAATTTAGAGTTCACATGTTAAGGCTTTGATCTTGCAGCAATTAATACCACACATTTAAGTGAATGACGTCGCTCATTTTTTGTCAGGAGAAAATGGCATTTTGTCAGGGAAATGTCAGGGAATTTTATATCAGTTTCTGTGTGGGAACCCTGCCCCGTGTTATGGATTATCTCCCCCTTTTTGTCTTATGCAATTTTGCCTGGTAATTCGTAAAACTTTTAAACTGTAATAGCTACAGACTTGAAACTTTTTAAATTTTCCAAATTGGGCTTGTAACTCATAAAACTTTTTAACCCTAATAGCTGCACACCTGAAACTTGGTAGCTTCCTTATGATGAGTAGATGCACAAAGTTTATTTCAATTTTTGATTCGACCCCCTTTTGAACGCAGACTTTTGCCTCATTTACTATCCAAGCGGTATGTGGGGCATCTGTGTTCTATGTACAAATTTTCTAGTTATTCTTTACCTTAACCCTTTCGACCCTAAGGAACTGGAATGGACTGTGATATGCTAATGTTCCGACCAATCCAATGGTCACAAAATTATTTTAAGATTCGTCCATTTATGAAAAGGGAGTGTTTTTGTTCTCAAAAATATTAAAATTACTTTCAAAAAGTGCAGATCCTGATGAGACGGCTCATTACAAGCCGTCTCATCTGGATCTGCACTTTTTGCATAAACCGATATAGCGGGATTTCGAAGGGTTAAAATATCATTCTTTTAGACTGATAAGCCATTACATTTGTTATTTTACAATGATTACAAAGAAGCACGAGAGCACTTGTGCAAATGCTTTTGTTGGCTCAGATGGAGGTGTAAATGTGATCTGTAATGTGGGAGGAAACCAGAGTACCCAGAGGAAGCCCACTTGTCCGGTGTGGCGACCACCTTACCATCTCACATACTGCCCCGATATTTAACACGATATTTCCATTGTTGTAGATTCTGTGAGGTGGCGGTAGACCACGGGATGGACATATTCCGTGTGTTTGACTGCCTCAACTACACGCCCAACCTGATAGTGGGTATGGAAGCTGTGGGAAACGCAGGTAACTCACTATTCCCCGTTTCGGTTCAGGGCCTGTAGCCTATTTCATCAACATTGCAAAGTATGCTTTACTAGCAAAGTATACTTTGAGGGAGTAATCAATTATTTTTCCTGAAATGCATTATTTCATATAAAACTAACAACTGCATATATTTGATGATTAAAAGTATGCAGAATTATTATACTGAATTTATTACATTATCACAGCCAAATTGGCTGTGATAATGTAATAAATTCAGTATAATAAAAATTTATAAATTTATCCTTAAATTAAAAATTTCTCCCTCAAAGTATACTTTGCTAGATAAGTATACTTTGCAATGTTGGTGAAATAGGCTACAGTTGTTGCAATTCTCTTGGTAAATTACTTGGTATGCTTTGAAGACGCAATATGGATCTTTTCTGGTTGCAAGTGAGCTAGTTGATCAGGATATATGACTGCGAGTGAAAACAATTGGGTTTATTACATTTACCGTCATCCATTTGCCATGAGTCCCACCTTTCTCCACCACATTTGTGTATATGAACATTTTCTGAAATTGATTTCAAAGATTAACATTAGCTTGTAAATGATGTCGAAAGTTGACACTTGCTCGGAAATTTTCGTCGACTTTTGACCTCATTTGCAGTAATTACAGAAATCTAAATATAGCCCATATAACAACGCTGTGTCCTAGGTGGTGTTATCGAGGCGGCAATCTCCTACACGGGCGACGTGTCCGATCCCTCGCGCACCAAGTACGGCATGGAGTACTACATCAAGTTGGCCGACGAACTGGTCAAGGCTGGCACACACATCCTAGCCATCAAGGTATGGTTACACACGACCACCTTGTCTAGGTGTAGCAAAAACTGACACTAGATCGGGATCAAGTCGCGATTTTAGTTTTGGCTTTCTTGTTCCCCCCTACCTTCCCCCATCACAACAGGTGAATAATGAGATTCAACCTAAAATGACCACAGCTGTTGACAGGCCATTAAACACCATTCAGTAAATGCATTGCTCAATTTCCTCTGATAACAATATACAGATTAGATTAGTTCAACAACCGAATCACCTGTCCGTATTGTTACCTTTTTATTTGGATGTTAACTACAGTCAAGCTTGTATTAAGCGACCACCCAAGGGAGACACCAAAAATGGTCGCTTAGAACAATTGTCTCTTAACACAAAAACGAAATAAAAAATGTAAATCCGGGTACTGGTATGTCCGGTTATATGGTTTAATATTCGGAATCAGGAAATCGCAAATATTCAACATTAACATAGAAATAAATACATTAGAATACTACCGGTAATGTTTACTGTGCTCTTTTCTGAATTATTCGGGCTTTATTTCACCCAGTTGAAATTGCAAATAGGCATGAGTTAATTCCCTTTAGTAATCAGAACAGAGCGAGTTCGAGCGTAAACTATGGTTTCTATAGTTGAACTATAGTTACACTAAACAATTGCGAACGCAGACTGGTTCGCCCAGAGTGACATCATACATCTACTATTGTTCGTCTAGCCAAAAGACGCCTGTTCCTCCAGTTTCAAGATAGCGGTGAATAGGTAAAAAGTTCTAGAGAGTGGGAAATTTACATGGAAATTCTGTACTAGACATGCGCAATGCATCTACTATATATAGTTCAACTATAGTAAAAAAAAAAACCAAACTCGCTCTAAGGAAACAAGCGAATCAGAACGAGGTTTCAGGCCAATAATCATAAACAATGCAACATTCACACTTTGACAGGGGATTTGTTTCCTTTGTTTGTCACACGCTTGAGGCTAATTTCACCTGGAGAAAGTAACATCCTGTCAATTAATGGTCATTTAATGCAAACGACCATACAAAATATTTGACCGCTGGTCGCGTTAAGGAAAAGTCGTTTAATACACTGTCATTATATAGGCCAAATGGTCGGTGGGAATTGAAAGTGGTCGCATAAGACAAAAGTCGCTTAATGCACGTGGTCGCTTATGCAAGTTTGACTGTATATTCAATCAAATGCTGGTGTCTAAACATAATAACACAACCTCAACCAATCAAATTACTGATTTCATTCATGATGAGCATTTATGATCTGTGGCCCATATGTTTTGTATATCAATAGCCCATTTCACCAACATTGCAAAGTATACTTATCTAGCAAAGTATACTTTGAAGGAGAAATTTTCAATTTAAGGATAAATTTATTAATTTTTATTATACTGAATTTATTACATTATCACAGCCATTTTGGCTGTGATAATGTAATAAATTCAGTATAATAATTCTGCTTGCTTTGAATCATCAAATATATGCAGTGGTTGGTTCTATATGAAATAATGCAATTTGGAAACAATAAATGATTACTCCTTCAAAGTATACTTTGCTAGATAAGTATACTTTGCAATTTTGATGAAATCGGCTACTGTAGTATTATTGGTACTAGATATAAAACATTCTCGAAATTTGTACTCCAAATCAGGCAATGGCTGAGAATAAACATATGGTAGCTTGATCAGTCAATCTTCCCGATTTCTCTATACATCCATCCCTATCCCAGGGCGAGTATACTGAACCCAAAGGTGGCCACCCTGCTGGTGTCCATCTTCCAAGTCGTGTTCCTGAACACATCTTGAAAAGTTCACCACTCGCCTGTCTGCATGTGATGGGTAATTTAACGATCGGGATTCTTCCTTATCGGAAGCCTATCCCGACTGGAGACCTGGTTTGGTCTCCTCTTTGTCTTTCTTATTTCATGGCTGAATATATATTCTTTTCGTAAATATTCGTTCAGATTTTGGGATTTTCCCCCCAATACAGCAGATTGAACCCGTTGGCCCGGCCTTAAATGACCTTAGCTGTTGATAGGCCGTTAAACAGCAACAACATCTCACCTGTATAGCTTTCTCAGGACTTTCTTAAAATTAGACATTCTGAGCATTTCTATAAATTTATACTCAAAATCAGGTACAGTGGAACCCCTCTAAACACCATTGGGACAGACTGAAAAGTTTGGTTTAGAGGCATTTTCGGTTTAGAGAGGTTTTCTAGTTCCAGTTAGATTTATTTTTAGAAGACAAAAAACAACCCTTTTTAGGTCGCCTGCACGGAAGTCTTATAACGTCTGTTTTCTTTAATGGAACACCTTGATATTTCATACATGCATTGCTTAGATGACCCTCTATCATGCTGTAGCAAATCCATGACCCACCACCCAACCCAACCCTTACCCCAAGGTGAAGGTCACAAACTTAGCATGTTCATAAAGTTAACGTTGGGGTAAATGTCTTATAACATCTGTTTCCTTTCATGGAATGCCTTGATATTTCATACATGCATTCATCTGATGATACTCTACCGTGCTATAGCAAATTCATGACCCACCGCCCACCCCTTACCCCAAGGTCAAGGTCACAAACTTAGCATGTTCAAAAAATTAATGTTGGGGGTAAATGTCTTATAGCATCTATTTCCTTTCATGGAACGCCTTGATATTAAATTTTGTATAACTTCTGTTTTCAGGGAGTGCATTGATATTTCATACATGCATTCATCTTAATATGCTATATCATGCTATAGCAAATCCACGACCCACCTTCCACCACTGACCCCAATGTCAAGGTCCACCGCACACCCCTTAACCCAAGGTCAAGTTATATAATATTCATGTTTTTATACCCCCCGCAACGAGTTGTGGGGGGGGGGGTATACTGGAATCAGGTTGTCCGTCCGTCTGTGCGTGCATCCGTGCATGTGTGTGCGTCCGTGCATACGTCCGTAAACTTAACATCAGAGAAATATTGTTATAACTTCTATTTCCTTCATCTAAAATGCTTAATATTTCACACATGCATTCCTGTAAGGCTCTACTACCATGCATCGCCAAATTCACGACCGTCCAACCCCCGCTGATCCCAAGGTGAAATACTTAGTCTCTTTACAAAACTTAACATCAGAGAAATATTGTTCTAACTTCTATTTCCTTCATCTAAAATGCTTAATATTTCACACATGTATTCCTCTAAGGTTGTACTATCATGCTGTGACAAATCTACGACTGTCCAACCCCCGCTGATCCGAAGGTCAAGTTCACATACTTAGTCTCTTTACAAAACTTAACATCAGAGAAATATGTTTAATATAACTTCTATTTCTTTCATTGAAAATTCTTAATATTTCATATGCTGTGACAAATCCCCGCTGATCTCGAGGTCAACGTCACATACTTACCGTATAACCTCGAATTAACGCCCCCCTCCTAATAAACGCTAAAAAAAAATAAAAAAAAAATTACCAAGGACCGACAATTTCAAACACAAATAATCCTTAAATTCTTATTTGTATATTTTTTTCTTTTTTTAGTGGCTAATAAACACCCCCTTTTGTAAAATGTAACGCCCCCAGGGGCGTTAATTCGAGGTTATACGGTAGTCTCTTTACAAAACTTAACATCAGAGAAATCGGTTATAACTTCTATTTCCTTGCTCGGATCTGCTTCACACACTCATTGCTCCAATGGACTTCTACCACCCTGTGACAAATTCACGTTCATGCCGCTCCCGCTAATCCCAGAGTCAAGGTCACAAGCCCACACACTTGGAAATTTTTACATATTTTAGGGGTACCTGGGCCCACGCGGGGGGTATTCCATAAGCCTCGCTTACTGACCAATCTAGTTTATAAATGGACGAGTCTGAAAATTATTTTGTGACGATTGGATTTGTGAGAAAATCAACATATCTCGGTCCATACCAGTTAATTAGGGATGAAAGGGTTAACTATATACTGATGCATGTAGTGGTGCACTTTTTGTGTAAATTAGCCTGCAGGCTGTAATCGCTAGTCACAACATCCAGTGTTGTTTACCGACTCGCAAAGTGATTATCTCAATCATCAGTCGATTCACAAATATTGCCGATTAGTATTTCCCTAATTGACATGTGGAATTAAATTGTGAAGCATGCTAGTGTAATTACCTTCCCAAATACGATGTTAACAACAAACACGTCTCCAATTTAGGTTGCGCGTATTGATACTTTCACTTTGACAGTGCCGCTTATGACGTTCACAAACATGCCGCTTAGCGCATAATTTTGACCGTGTAAGCGAAATTACGCCATGAATAGGACTTGGAAAAAAAACCTTGTAAACAAGATGTGATTTTGACAAAAATTGACATTGACAGCGCCGTATTTCTGTGATAGCAGACAGGTGACAGAGTTGGGTTTTTTAGCCATTTTTTTTAAAAAAAAATCCAGGCTATTGGATTGGCGAAAGCCTGGCGGGCGGGCGGGCGGGCGGGCAGGGCGGGCAGGGTCCACAATCAATGTTAAGTTTTCGTGTTTGAGTCCATTTCTTTGTTACTGTACCACCTAGGACCACCAAACTTTCACAGCTTCATAATCAAGGGGTGCCCACCACATATCACTATCCAACATGTTACTCTTTTTTTAACTTGACCCATTTTTTCCGCGCAATCGACTTACCCATTTTCAATGTTAAGTTTTCGTGTTTTCAATGTTAAGTTTTTGTGTTTAAGTCCATTTCTTTGGTACTGTACCACCTAGGACCACCAAACTTTCACAGCTTCATAATCAAGGGGTGCCCACCACATATCACTATCCAACATGGTACTTTTTTTTTAACTTGACCCATTTTTTCCGCGCAATCGACTTACCCATTTTCAATGTTAACTTTTCGCGTTTACAATGTTAAGTTTTCGTGTTTAAGTCCATTTCTTTGGTACTGTACCACCTAGGACCACCAAACTTTCACAGCTTCATAACCAAGGGGTGCCTACCACATACAACTATCCAACATGTGACCATTTTTTTACCTTCACCTATTATTTCTACGTAATTGACTTAGCAATTTTCAACGTTAACTTTTTAACGTACGTCTGGTTAAATTTTTTTGGTTAAAACTTTTTTGTTATACTATATCTCTGCAACTGCTTCGCCCATTACATTGAAACTTCACATGGGTGTTTATCATCGTCCATATTTTCACTCTAACCCCCAACCGTGCGGCCCCTGTGTGCAATGTCAAGGTCAAATTACTTTGAATTTATTTGTTAAAGTTTTTTTGTGTACTATATCTCTGCAACTGCTTCACCCATTACCTTGATACTTCACATGGGTGTTTATCATCATTGTCGCACCCGCTTGCGGAAAGCGCGATATCGTCGGCATTTTGGCATACGTCCGTCCGTCCGTGTGTCCGGTTAAAGTTTTTTCGTTAAAGTTTTTCCATCTACTATATCTATTTTTTTAGTGTCCATTCCTCGCCCCAAGGCGCGACATGCAGGCCACGGCCATCTAGTCTACAAAAAGTGGGTATAATTATGTTATCCAAGTGTCCATGCTTGGAAAAAACCTGGCCTTCGTGGCTTTGCCTCGTTTCTTGTTTAATACTGAAATAACGTTTTGGGACTTGAAATGTCGTTCGGTATTCGGAATAGAGGGGTTCCGGATTAGAGGGGTAGAAAACAGTGTGTTTATATAGCGGAGAATTCGGGACTTGATCGTTTGTTCGGATTAGCGAGAATGCCGGTTTAGAGGGGGTTTGGTTTGGAGGGGTTCCACTGTAGTTTGATTGTCCTAGAGTGAGCATAACTTAACATCGACTAATCAAACACCCTGGGCCCGGTTGTTCAAAGCTTCAGTTAGCTTAACGGACTGTTAAATCCTTAACTGAATGGTTAAAATCTCTGTTTAAGGTTGCTCAAAGCTTCAGTTAGCTTAACGGACTGTTAAATCCTTAACTGAATGGTTAAAATCTTTGTTTAACAGAGATTTTAACCATTCAGTTAAGGATTTAACAGTCCGTTAAGCTAACTGAAGCTTTGAGCAACCGGGCCCTGATTTCTCTGTATACCAATCCTGGGATTGTCAGGTATCTTGGGCACTTCGGACAGTTTACATTTTGTACTTCAAGGGCAAAATTATACTCGAAAGGAAGCAGTTTTATTCGCTGTGACTGAGCACAGCTCAGCCTCGGCCAATCCAACTTGCTGATTTCTCTATTCATCATCACCATACAGGACATGGCGGGTATCCTGAAGCCGAAGGCAGCCACCCTGCTGGTGTCGACCCTGCGAGACCGGTTCCCAGACATGCCCATCCACGTGCACACCCATGACACAGCTGGGGCGGGTGTGGCGGCCATGTTGGCTGCGGCGGAGGCGGGTGCAGACATTGTGGATGTCGCATGTGACTCCATGTCCGGTATGACGTCCCAGCCCAGTATGGGGGCGGTCGTCGCTGCCCTGGAGAACACAGATATGGCCACAGGTAACAAATATGTTCACTGAAAAAAATTAGAATTAAGACCTGTTGAATTGCAAGCGTCAAAGTCGGTGAAAATTCATTTTCAGATTCTCATCCACCACCCACCCGAAAATAAAGATCATATTACTATTTTTGTCGAGCCCGCTTGCGGAAAGCGAGACATAGTGATCACAATGACGTCCGTGCGTCCGTCTGTGTGTCCGTCCGTCCGTCCGGGCACACATTAGGGTAGTTATGTGGCTAGCCCCACAGGGTTATGGACTTGGTAAAGGATAGGGTTGGTTACAATTAGCCACCTAAAAAATCCTTTTATGTGGCTAAAAATCGTTTTATGTGGCTAATATTTAACATGTGATAAGCCACATAAGTATAGTACTGTAAGAATGTCCGTCCGTCCGTCCGTCCGTCCGTCCGTCCGTCCGTCCGTCCGTACCGTCCGTCCTCCCCCGTAATCTGCGTTAATGCGTTAAAGTTAAAATTACCATCAAATGCCTCGGCGGGATCGACATGCGGGCCGTGGCCATCTGGTAGTTACATACATTTTTTTCAAAAATAGAAATTTTTAATTTTTGATACCAATATTGCACAAATTTCAATACAAAATCCTCCCATATTGTGGGTGAGAATATGTTGTGATTGACGTCCCAGCATTTAATTGTGTTTTTTTTCTCACCCACTTTATGTGGAAAGTGAAGCGTACCAATCGCAATTCCAGTGTTGTAGGCAACACTGTACAGGGATTCTCCAGATTATCGCACAAAAGTGGCAGTTTTTTTAACGATATTTTTCTTAAAATAGCAGCTACGGGCATAAACTTTTCACAGAAAAATCGTCGGTTCTTGCTTTCTCAACGCATGTAAACTATTTAGTAAACTGTGCCATCTTTCTCGCTTAAAATCGGGTCAGATGATCAGTTATAAGATTGCCCCAAAATTAACATCGACAATCAGTTATCCGGACAAACATATACTCGTCTTATAACTTGTGTTCTCAACATGAAATCATAATTTTATCGCTTGTAAACCAGTGTAAACAGCGTTGTGTAGTCCTGCAGAAAAAACAATCACCATTCGCTTCTTGGAAAACAACGTATTTATAGAATTTATTTTATTTATAGAACAACTCAGAAATGACGTAATGGGCGCGCATTCGATTACAAGCCCCCGCGAGACTTTTGACGTTGTAAACAACTTGTGGACAGAGTTCAGGAATATTTTCAGCAAATATTACTAAAATGTTTACCTTGGCAATATATTCTTCACTCTGGCATGGAAACAGCAAGCACCTGCGTGACTTAGATGTATTTGATGCAAATTCTGATCAAACGAATGCTCTTAATTAACAGGTATTTTCATTTGTCCGATAAACTGATTGTCCGGATAATTGGTATGACCCCTGTAGGCGTCAACCATTTTCACTTACATTCAAATTTTGCATATCTCTTAAATTGTTAGTTATGTCTCTACAAAACTTAATCAGTAGTTTTCTTACATTGATGGCTAACCACCCTATGTTATCCATGTGACCCTGACCTACTTTTGTAAAAAAAAAAATACATGCCACATCCAGTAACACTTTGGTGAAAGTCCAAATTATTCATCCCCTGATATGATAGTTTGACCTTAACCCTTTCAACACCACAGGCCTGCATAGTGGTATTGGCAAAAGTGTAGATCCAGGTGAGCCGTCTCATCAGGATCTACACTTTTGCATGCAATTTTCATATTTTTGAGAACAAAAACACCCCTTTTTCATAAATAGACTAATCTGAATCATTTTGTGACCATTGGATTGGTTGCAAAATTAACATATCCAATTCCATTCCAGTTACGTAGGGGTTGAAAGGGTTAATCTAACTTCATAAGTAACTTAATCGCCAACACCTGTTGTATTGTGATTAAATATGTCCCCATGGGCTTGTCATTGCCATCCGGTGGCCAGTTGGTGCTGCTTCTCTCATTCTCCGATAATGAGGTGGTGGTAAAACTGTAGATTCTAGACTACCAATATCAAAGCTAGTGATTTGATTGATTTGGGTGAGAATCTTCTATTTAATTCTTCATGACCTAACACCATATAAGACGAGCCATGTGATTTTGTACTTAACTCTTTGCATGCTGGGAAACTTGTGGGCTATAAATAGTTCAAAACTAGTGGACAAAAAATCATCATATTTTCTTGTATTTCTCCCCGTAAATATCATGAATATGTCTTGTAATTTCATTAGAATTGAGTCCTGAGGACTCGATTCTAATGAAATTTCTAGACATATTTACAGAGAGAAATAAAACATACACTCTTAATTCGTTTGGCGGATATTTTCGCCGCTAGCACGCAAAGAGTTAAAAAGATAAGCGATATCTCCTGAAAAATATTTAGAAAATTCATATATTTTCCGTAAATGACTTCAAAAGTTGACGAAATGATCAGAGCAATAGAATTCCGCATTTGCTCTGAAATGTCGTAAGTTTTTGATGTCATTTATAAATATATATATATATATATATACAGGTCTGCAGCTGGATGACGTGACTGCATATTCGGCCTACTGGGAGCAGGCGAGGAACCTGTACGCCCCGTTTGAATGTACGACCACAATGAAGAGTGGCAATGCCGACACATACAGGAACGAAATCCCAGGTATGATGTTGTGATGGTCAGCCTGTGTGACATATTTTGTATTTCGATCATCTGGTAAATAGATCTCTGTGTAAAGCATTTGGCAGGTGCAGTACATGGTTGAAGGTGTCTGGTCAAATGGCACTAAGACCATTCCAGGATTCATTATATGGGGGGGGGGGGGTGTGGATGGCACCCATTACACATGTAATTAAAATGTTTTTTTGAATTTATAAGGACTACTGTAGTAGTATACAAAAGGCCAGTTCTGGCACAGTTCACCCAATATATGCTTGGGCAGGGGGGTTGGGCAGGCACCTGTGAACTGTGCCAGAACCGGCCTTTTGTATACTACTTTTGTTGTATTGTTCAACCCCACCACCCAGATATAAAAATTTCAGGTGACTGTCACACAATCAATTCTGGAATCGCCCTATGCATCTTGCGCGGGATGTTTTTATCTTGAACATACACGAACTGCGCCCACGATAATGAACTTCTTCCTGTTTATAGAGCTCCCTGAAAACTTGAAAAATAACAAAATATTAGTACGTTATGGATAATGAGCATTGAAGCAATAAGTCAGTAATTCACGAGCGATTGGACTTCTGCCATTTGACTTGTCCAACTAATGTGCCTATACTACTGGTAAAATAGCGGTCTGGTTGATATCAGACAGGGTGTATTCAAACCTGCCCTTCGACAGGTTCACTTGGTCTGTCTGTACTACTGAGGGCCGTTTCACTAAACTTTGTACGACTAAAATATTCGTAAGTGCAAAACTATGATAGTCTGTAAATTTTACATAAGCAATATATTCTTGCAAACAATTATTGGATTTACATTTATTGAGCATAGGCTGCATATGCAGCCTATGCTCAATAAATGTAAATCCATCAATTGAAATTTCCAGACGATCCTAAATTGGCACTTACGAACATTTTAGTCGTACAAAGTTTAGTGAAACGGCCCCCAGTAGTACATGCTGGCTAGTCTAGGGTCATCAATAATGGCAGAAAGAGAGATGTTAAATCACCTGTGATAGATTTCAGGCAGCCAGTACATGAACCATGACAACTAGCTCACAGATAACTAGTCTGATTTGAATTTTATAATGCACCCTGAAAGCATGTGGTCACTCTGTTAATACTGACCATTGAATTCAGGCGGCCAGTACACGAACCTACAGTTCCAGTCGTTCAGTCTCGGCCTGGCAGATCAGTTTGAGGAAGTCAAGAAGATGTACGTGGAGGCGAACCAGCTGCTCGGGGATATACCAAAGGTAACAATACCTTTCCAACGCTTTACTATACCCCTGCGTCCGTCTACGATTTGCATTAAAGTTTTTTATTTGTGGTCCAGGCGGCAGATGGGGGTATCCGTGAGCATCCACTCACTTGCTCTAGTTGTGTCGGTACCAAATAATTTAAACATAATATGTCCTGTTCTACAAACAGGCATAATATGTGATGTCATGGACAATGTTAGTCACAAACACATAGTTTGTTACATTCGGAGGATTTTAGTTTTAGAAAATATTAAATACGTGTATTTTATGCTCCCAATCTCGTGGGTGCAGTTAAGAAGTTTGCCAGAGTTTCTCCAATCTGCCACCATTTGTGTGGTGACAGGCCACATTTTCTTGTTCTTATTTCACCTCATAAGTATGGATGGGCTGTGGCCTATATTATATGGCATTGGAATTCAATACCGGATTTTGTGTGTTCAATCCTCACCCTAGGTTTGAAAATACTAACATAGTATTCCATCCCACTGGTCTTGTCGATGAGACTTTAAATTGTGGTCCCATCTCTATATGACCTTATATGTTGCTGGGACGTGTTGAACCCATTCACTTTGACTCGCCGAGATGGTTCACTGAGTGGTCGCAGCATATATTTTCAATGAAAAATAAGAAAACATTTCTAAATTTGCGTACTCCTGAAAGGGAGTGTAATTGGGTGTGTTTGAATGGTGTACCTGCTTGTTATAAATGGTGGTACATTGATTAAAGTGATCTTGTTGGTATATTACATGCAAATGACAGGAATTTGCAAGTTGAGTACCAAATTTGTAGTTAACATTAGTTTACGATAGTTCTATGTAACTAGTCACGCCATGTACAATATACTGTACCTTCTTGTATAATTATTAGTTTCAACACTACAGACCTAATGTGTGCAAGCAGTATAGATTTAGATTAGCCAGCTCACAACAAGCCTAATTTCTTATTTGTGAATGAGAATACAATTTTCATTGTGATGGAATAGTCTGAAAATTCACATGGAAGAGTCCATGTGTTACATGGGGCTACAATTGTTAATGACTCCATTGCCAGGTGACGCCGTCGTCGAAGGTGGTGGGGGACATGGCCCAGTTCATGGTACAGAACAAGCTCACAGCCAAGATGGTGGAGGAGCGGGTGGAGGACCTCTCCCTGCCTGTGTCTGTCGTCGAGTACTTCCAGGGCTACCTCGGTCAACCCCCGGGCGGCTACCCCGAACCCATCCGATCTCAGGTATAGACCAGTCTCTCTGCACACAGGTATAATATGCCTCCCCCGTACCTATTTGATCACGTTTAATATAGTGGTTACCCCAAACTCATCCGATCTCAGGTATAGTGTAGTGTCCCCGAACCCATCCAATCTCAGGTATAGTGTAGCTACCCCAAAACCCATCCGATCTCAGGTATAGTGTAGCTAGACCGAACCCATCCGATCTCAGGTATAGTGTACCATCCGTGAACCCATCCAATCTCGGGTATAGTGTAGCGTCCCTGAACCCATCTGATCTCGGGTATAGTGTAGCGTCCCTGAACTCATCCGATCTCGGGTATAGTGTAGCGTCCCTGAACCCATCCGATCTCGGGTATAGTGTAGCGTCGCTGAACCCATCCGATCTTAGGTATAGTGTAGCGTCCCTGAACCCATCTGATCTCAGGTATAATGTAGCATCCCCGAACCCATCCGACGTCGGGTATAGTGTAGCGTCCCCTAACCCATCCAATCTCGGGTATAGTGTAGCTACCCCGAACCCATCCGATCTCGGGTGTAGTGTAGCGTCCCAGAACCCATCTTATCTCGGGTATAGTGTAGCGTCCCCGAACTCATCCGATCTCGGGTATAGTGTGGCGTCCCCGAACCCATCCGATCTTGGGTATAGTGTGGCGTCCCTGAGAACCCATCCGATCTCGGGTTTAGTGTAGAGCCCCCGAACCCATCTGATCTCGGGTATAGTTTAGCGTCCCCGAACCCATCTGATCTCAGGTATAGTGTAGCGTCCCGAACCCATCTGATCTCCGGTATAGTGTATCGTCCCAGAACCCATCTGATCTCGGGTATAGTGTAGCGTCCCCGAACCCATCTGATCGCAGATATAGTGTAGCGTCCCTGAACCCATCCAATCTCAGGATGCGTCCCCGAACCCATCTGATCTCAGGTATAGTGTAGCGTCCCTGAACCCATCTGCACACAGGTATAATATGCCTTCTGCGTACCTATACGATCACATGTATATAATATTGTGGCTACCCCAAACCCGTTCGATCCCAGGTATAGTTTCATGTCTACACCAGAATCACAGTCGGGATTCGTCTCATGACTACTCCACACACAGGCATTTTCTTGAAGATACTCCAAGCCACCTTTCATACAAGCAGAGTTTTGTGTCCATCCCACATCACTACACATGGAGGAATAGTCTTGGTGCTATGTCGTACAGCATTTGGTCTTCATTTTGTAATGAACTAAAATGGGAATCGGTTCTAATAATATTTAAATTTGTTTTCATTACATTGCAATACTTAAAAGCAAGATATCTGTTTAGTGGAGACCAAGCATAATCAAACTGTTTGGCCAAATTTTGAGTACATATTAGCTTGAACTGTGCGTTGTAGATCGTACATGGCAAGCATACAATAGACGGGCGGCCGGGAGCCAGTCTGCCCCCGCTCGACTTCGACAAACTGAAGGCCGAGCTACGCGAGAAGCACGGCAAGGTGGTGCGCAACCGCGACGTGATGAGTGCCGCTCTCTACCCCAGCGTCACGTCACAGTTCCTCGAGTTCCGCGAGAAGTACGGACCAGTCGACTGTCTCGATACCAAGCTCTTCTTTGTCGGGCCCAAAATGGCGCAGGAGTGCGAGGTTAGTGAGCTGTAGGATTTATACCCTAAATATTCGAACACAATGCATTCTGGAAAACACATAGATACGTATGGTCACAATCTTTAGGGTTAATATGCTTGTAGTGGTTTATCATCATATCATTGTATTCTGATACAATTTGTTATGGAATATTTTATAGGGGTTTTCCCAAAACAAATGGTGTCCGATTATTGATTTTTGTTATGGTAGTGTGAGGTGAGGATTTATTATAGGAATGAATGGCCTTTTTGTGGAATTTATCGGGGTATAAACTTGGAAAAGTCGCGGGAATACTGGACGAAGGCCGGAAGGCCTCGTCCAGTATTCCCGCGACTTTTCCAAGTTTATATCCCCGATAAATTCCACAAAAAGGCCATTTATTCCTTATAATTCCAGCATTTTAAATAAATTCATCAAGAAAATGTGTTTATTTTCCGTTGTCTTAAGAATTATTTTAACTGCGCCTGACGGTTATGGAAAGTAGTTCGGCATGGAGTTTACTGGGATATAAATTCTGGACAGAGACTCGCTAAGGACCAATCAAATGTTAGGGAATTGTGTAAATATTTTTGTGCTGGAATTATAGTTGTAAATCGGTATGAAGGTGTAGCTTGATCCATCGATGTTCAATATGTGAACAACCCATATTGTATGCCTGTTCTCTTCAATATCACATTGTTTGGCCAAAAGTTGCGGGATGAGCTGTATATCTGTATTTACCTTGATCCATTTGTGTTCAGTATGTGAGTAACCCATATTGCTATGCATCAGGGTCACGTGATTTCCCAACACAGTATATTTTCCGTACATGACATAACAAATTGTCAAAATCAAAATCAGTATTGGCAAAATATGGCAATGCAGCACGCAAGGTAATTCGATAGTGGGCCCAAATGTACCATCCTGTCAATCCTGTGTGTGTTGTACTGTAGGTGGAGATAGAGAAGGGGAAGACCCTGTCCATCAAGACCCTGGCGGTCGGAGATATCAACAAGGAGGGAAAACGCGAGGTCTTCTTCGAGCTGAACGGACAACTCCGCTCTGTCTTCATTACTGATGAGGAGAAAACCAAGGTAGGTCTAACTATGATATTGTACAGTGGAACCTCTCTAAACCGGACATAGAGAAAAGGTAGTTTTATAGGTTTCATTGACATTTATCTCTGATGACAATGTCTGTTCATGATTACAAAGCACACACGCTTGTCTTGGCGTAGTCATTTATGAAAAATATTTACAGAAACAATATTTTCTGTAAATTACGTTGAACATTTTCGAAGGAAATTTATTCCGCATTGACATCGACATTATTTACGGAAATATTTACGATATTTTTCATGAGATATTGCACGCTTTCAGTTTTATGCACGAGAATAACAAGTATTCATCCTTACCGGAATCCCAATATCCCTGGTTTGGTCCTCGGGTACATTTTTGGCTTTCTTGTTACTTGAGAGTTGAATCTGGCTATACTCATTTTAAAAGTAATAACATTAGTACTAATCATTACTTTTAGGGAGTGGGGCTAAGTGATTCTGATGTGGTGATGACATGGCACCTGTAGCCTATTTCATCAACATTGCAAAGTATACTTTAGTAGCAAAGTATACTTTGAGGGAGAAATTTTATGATAAATTTATTAATTTTTATTATACTGAATTTATTACATTATCACAGCCAATTTGGCTGTGATAATGTAATAAATTCAGTATAATAATTCTGCATACTTTTGTTCATGAAATATATGCAGTCGTTAGTTCTATATGAAATAATGCATTTCACAACAATAAACAATGCACTATTCCCCAGGAGCTTCACTTCCACCCGAAGGCCCTGAAGGGTGTACACGGGTCTGTGGGGGCACCAATGCCAGGTAACGTGATCGAGATCAAGGTGAAGGAAGGGGACGAGGTGGAGAAGGGCCAGGCTATCGCCGTGGTCAGTGCCATGAAGATGGAGATGGTCGTGAATGCGCCAGTCTCCGGCAAGGTGAAAAACATCATCGTCGAGGAGGGGATGAAATTGGAAGGGGATGATTTGTTGATGGATATAGAGTAGATGGATTGTATTATAGCGAATGAACGAGTCTTTTATCTAATTCGTTGAACTTAAAATGAAAAACAATCTATATTGCTTAAAAGCATGACGGGTGTTTCATTGATGGAATGGTGAACAATGCAGATCCCGATCGCAGATGCGGAGGTTGATTTGGATCTACACTGATCGCAAAACCCTTAAGCCCCATTTCTCCAATAACAGCCACATTTAGGGAACATGGGGGCCGTTTTACTAAACTTTGCATAAGTGCAAAATTATGATCATCTGTAAGTCTCGCATTAACACTGTTTTCTTGTAAACAATTGGTGAATTTAGATTTATTGAGCATATAGCACGATCCTTAAGTTGCACTTACGAACTATTTAGTTGTACACTGTTACTGAAACAGGCCCCAGTATTCTAATGCTCTGAGCATAAAGTGAAAAATGTCATCGTTGAGGAGGGGATGAAACTGGAAGGGGACAATTTCTTGATGGATATAGAGTAGATGGATTGTAGCGAGAGCGTGCTATCGTGAATGCTGTATGGAGCATATGCTGCAATGCTCTTGGCAAATAGATTATTGGGAGTACAATTTGTGGGTTTGACAGGAGAAATGGGGCTTATTATCTCTGCGACCCGTGTAGACCCAGACCAACCTACACATTAGTGCAATCTGATCAGGGTTTGCACTCTGCCATTTAGTCAGTGACAGTATGCCTCTAATAAATTGCATAGATCCTTATCAGGGTAAGGAGTGCTCTAGTAGATAAGGAGCTACACTGTTCAAAATGCCTTGTGCTATATTTCTCCAGTCACAGAGCATTCTCTGAGCATTTACTCAAAATTACATACTCAACATCAAGCGGTTTGGTTGGCTGAGACTGAGCTTAGCTCAGATGCCACTTATCAAGCCACTTTATGTTATAGTACACATGCATTTTGAGAAAGTATTCAAAGAGTTGTGTAGTCAAGAAGCCCTGGCTGGCTGTATGCAAGGATAATGAGTGAATGATGTTTAGGCTGCTCCTTTTGTTTGCATAGACAGATGTATCGGCTTATTCTGTAGTTTGGCAATATATTTGGAAGGCTTTATAACCGTGTGCTCTGGAGATGTTTGCAAGGATGTAGGGTGTTTTTATGCGCTCTCTTTGGAGGGCATATAGATTTTCCATTGTGATATATTATTCCATAGATTATTATGTAGTGGTGCCACTATTCTATTCCTCTGGTAACATTGTATACATGCTGCGTTATCTGCCAATTATATAGCTTTATATGTGAAACTGTTGCTTACATTTGCATTTCTGCCTATAAGTACCTCTTATAATCAAATTGAGGGGTCAGTGGAAGAAGGGGGCTAACTCCATGAAGGAGTTAGCCCCCTTAATCCACTGACCCCTTCAATTTGGATATGAAACTGCCAGTGTTGTTTGTGTTCAACAAGTGTGAAAAGCATATCAGCCGATATATGACAATTCAGGGCTAGCTGTCTTATCGCGACTAGGGTAGACCCACCCAATCCGATCAGTCTGCACCATTTGCCGGTGAACCATATGCACTAAACAATGTGAATAATTGAAGGGATCAGTAGAAGGGGTCCAACTCCATCAGTGATATATATTGTGAGTGCACATCAGTATCTTCCTTGAGAGACGATTTCTGTGGTCCATGATAATTCTGTTGCATGGATAATGAACATGATAGCCAATAGAAAGGTAAACAGTGCCATATTCGTTGTTGTTCAAATGGTGAAATATTTATTGTGGCATTTTGTGCAAATGCATGACAGCTGTGCACGAAGAATAAATGTTATTTCGTACTGTAACTGCTATGTTTTTGTTTCCGCTCATAGTTGCTTGAAAGCCACCTTTATTATACAAACATGGCATTAGGTTTCGAAAATACTACATGCACAGAATCTCGAATGAAAATAGATTTTGGTGCAAGAATATATAATTTGGTTCAAGCTGGATATTTGTGCATTCTGATTGGTTGATTTCTGGTATCAAAATCATGACAGATTGAGATTTGAAAACCAAACATAACAGTTCATACTTAACTACAGAAATAACCAGTCTATATTCTTGGGGCATGGTTTTGTACAATCAATCTCGGGCTGTACACAAGTTCTTTCAATGAAATGTCAGATATATTCTTGTAATGCTTTACTAATCAGATATAAACGGGTTACTAACTCTTGTCAAATACATACTTGGTCTCATTTGTCTCAGATTGATTGATTTGGCCAGTATGCCATTTTAGTGTATTTGCTACTGGTTCAAACCTCACCACATTTCTTCATTATCCCCTCACCGATAGGCAAGAGTGGATATAGTGTTAGCCCATGTACGTGTGTGTGCATGTGTGTGTGCTTAAGTACGTACGTACGTTAGCAACACCTTTTCTATTTCAATAACTTATTAACCGCTTCACCGATTTTGATATTTGGCATAGGGATGCTTTGTTTTACATATGACACACATCTTATTTTATTTTATTTATTTATTTTTTTTTGCTATCAAGGCTGCCAGTGAGGGGATTAGCTTCGTAATAACAATGCCCTTGTTTGGGATAGCGATCCGTGTAAGTCTTCATCAGTAGCCGATTTCATCAAAATTGCAAAATATATTTATCTAGCAAAGTATACTTTGAGGGAGACATTTTCAATTTAAGGAAAACAATTATTTTTATTGTACTGAATTTATTACATTATCACAGCCATTTTGGCTGTGATAATGTAATACATTCAGTATAATAATTCTGCATACTTTTAAGTATCAAATATATGCAGTCGTTGGTTCTATATGACATAATGCATTTCGGGAAAAATAAACGATTACTCCCTCAAAGTATACTTTGCTAGATAAGTATGCTTTGCAATGTTGGTGAAATTGGCTACAGACTAGTGGATTCATGGGCTGATCTGGGACTGCACTGGTCGCAAACTCAATAATAGTATAAAATTGCTAACTTAACCCCGAGAATGTGGGAAATGAAAATGTAATTTGCTGTTGTTTTATATTTTGCCTTTTTTTCTCGACCTTAGGCATCAAAAATGCTTTCAGTTGGTGGCAGGTCGGAGCATGCGATGGGTAATTTAACAATCAGGATTCATCCTTACTGGTATCCTGAATTGATTTGGTTATACCCTTTGTATGAGTAATACGATTATTCCTAATCTTATTACTTTTAGGGGAAGGGGCCAAGTGACTTTGGTGTGGTATGGACCTGGCACCAGGTCAGGTTATTCTAATTTCAAGGCTGAATATATATTTATTTTGATGTAAATATTCCGTTCTGATTTTGTGATTTTCTCCCCATTGGAGCTGGTTACATGCAGTTGTGGGGACGTTAAATCCATTCACTTTTTTTTCTTTCTCAATAAAACCATAGTTAGACAGCACGTTAGAATCATTTCCATTGGAAATGATTCTAATGTGCTGTCAACCCAGGCTTTTGATGAGAAACGTGGAACATTAATAATAAACAGCAGACAGATTTTTAGAGAAAAAGTATTTTCTTGGTCTTTGATGACCGATTATGTAGATATGTGCATGAAATTAATATGTGAATAAGTATTTAAACCTTGAAAGAAAACTTAACGGTATATTCAGATATGTTCAAACTTTTGTATGCTTCATTTAATTTTGTTAGAATTTTATTTGCTTAAAAGTGCTATGTAGTACAGTTTGCGATGTTATTGTGCACATGTTTGGTATTAAAGAGTTTATTCAAATTTGTTAATTTCTGTATATTCTGCTGGGAAAAAGTTACAAAGCAGTTCATAAGTTACAAAGCAGTTCATAAGTTACAAAGCAGTTCATAATCAAGCTTCCCCGTATATGTAGTCACCTAAATATAGATATATATGAGATGGGCATTACACGTGCAAGTGTAGATTTCTATAGTGTATTTACTTTGATCCTGAATCAAATCAATGTGTTGTAACGTATGATGAAGTGGCCATGCAAATCTACAAGAACTGTTGATATTTATATATTAGAACATTGCAGAACCGCTATTCCATTTTAGTCGTGGGATGGAAAAAGGGACCTTGCGACCAGCATAATCCCAGATCAGACTGCGCATCTGCGCAGTCTGATCTGGGACTGCGCTGTTCGCTATATAGTCACTGAAGTAGTGTTACTGCAATCGATAAAATAATTAATTCGAACACGATTGTGTAAATGTACATTGGGATCATTGGTCTTAAATTTATGCAAATGTTGGAAGGTCCATTTCTCCACCCATTTGTACTTGTGGCTTGTTCCAATATAATTTACACACAACACTTCCAACATGTTCAAATAAATGTCTGTAAATTACTGAAGCTCTGGTTGTTGTATAATTATCAATTCCCAACTTTGTACGTGTCAGTACTTTAGACTTTTTAGTGGGTGGCAGGTGGGAGTATGTGATGGGTAATTTAACGATCGGGGTTCATCCTTACCGGAATCCCGACTGGAGACCTGGTTTGGCCCTCACATACGTCTGTGGCATTTTGTATGTGACAGTTGAATCTGGTTATACCCCTTATGTGAGTATTACGATATTCGTAATCCTATTTTAGGGGAAGGGGCCAAGTGATTTTGGTGTGGTATGGACCTGCCACTAGGTCAGGTTATTCTAATTTCAGGGCTGAATTTGTTTCTCGATGTAAATATTCCGTTCTGATTTTGGGATTTTCCCCCCAATGCAGCAGGTTAAAACGGGATTGAACCCGTTTGCCCGGCCTTACATGACCTTAGCTGTTGATAGGCCGTTAAACACCAATAAACAAACAAAGAAACTTTATACTTTTGAAATGTTTCCCTATGTTATCAGTGAGCCAGTGTAAGTATATCAGTGAGCCAGTGTAAGTATATCAGTGAGCCAGTGTAAGTATATCAGTGAGCCAGTGTAAGTTGTATGGTTAAGAGTTCAAACTTCACTACAGCCACTGTGGGTGGCAGGTGGGAGTATGTGATGGGTAATTTAACGATCGGGGTTCATCCTTAACGGAATTCCGACTGGAGACCTGGTTTGGCCCTCACATACGTCTTTGGCATTTTGTATGCGACAGTTGAATCTGGTTATACCCCTTCTGTGAGTATCACGATTATTCGTAATCCTATTTTAGAGGAAGGGGCCAAGTGACTGGTGTGGTATGGACCTGCCACTAGGTCCGGTTATTCTAATTTCAGGGCTGAATATATTTTTCTCGATGTAAATATTCCGTTCTGATTTTGGGATTTTCCCCCCAAAGCAGCAGGTTAAAATGGGATCAAACCCGTTTGCCCGGCCTTACATGACCTTAGCTGTTGATAGGCCGTTAAACACCAATAAACAAACAAACACTACAGCCACTGGTCATTTCGGGCAATCCTTGGGATAGGGTACACTGGAGCCGCTTTATAAATCACCTCTCGATTTTATCATTTTTCAGTTGTGCATATTCCTATCGTGGAATAAGAACCTGAATATTAGTCAGTAAACCAAACAAGAAATCAATTCAGAGCTATACCCTACTCCAAGAAAAGCCTTTATTAATGAGAAACTGCCATCATCTGCGACTTAGACACCATTTTTTAGTTTGTATACCCCCAATCTCAGTGGGTGGTTGATCGGGCGATCGCGACGGTGTAAATTAACGGTGGGGTTCCTCCTTGTAGGAATCCCTATTTGCCTGGTTTGGCCATCAGGTACGTTTTTATCTTTGGCTCTTTTGTTACCTGGGAGTTGAATTGGGTTATTGCCCATTTTAAAAGTAATAAGATTATTACTGATCCTACTGCTTTTGGGAGCGGGCCAAGTGATTGTGGTGTGGCGAGGACCTGGCATCAGATCAGGATTATTCTGATTTCAGGGCTGAATATATATATTTTTTTATTATTGTAAATATTCAGTTCTGATTTTGGGATTTTCCCCCCATTTGTACATTTACTTGAACATGTACATGTACATGTACAGGTAATATATGGGATTTAGTACTAAACCCATTGACCCAGCCTTAAATGGCCTCAGCTGTTGATAGGCCGTTAAACCCCAACAAACAAACAAATAATAAAACAAGAGTGCCGAAGGTCACAATATACGCCTGAGGCCAGTCAACAAGGGGAGATAACTCATATTGACGTGATAAACATGTAAACCAAATTTGGTTACGATCAGTCAAGTCGAAGTCGATTTATTGCGTGGACAAGGATACAGAGTCCGAAAATTAAAAATGGTCGTCAAGGGGAGATAAGTCATCGGAAATTTTAAAAAATCAATAGGCTTCTTTGTATTGCCATGATAAACATGTATACTGAATTTTTGAAAATCAATAGGCTTCTTCGGCTTGCTATGATAAACATGTATACCAAATTTGGTTACAATCCGTCAAGTAGGACTAGTTATTGCGTGGACAAGCTGTGACTGCCCGCCCGCCCGTACGTACAAGATGAATACATAATACGTCCCGTTTATAAAAATACCCCCAATCTTGGTAGAGCCGGGAATCACTTAGTGTTTGGACTGCCTATGTTGCATGCACATGTCCGTGCGTCCTGTTAAGAAGTTTGTCAGAGTTTTTCCACTCCGCCACCAGGGACATTTGTGTGACGACGGGTCGCATTTTCTTGTTATTTGCATAATTGGTTAGAAGATTAGTTTTGGATAGTATAGCAATCTGAAATCAACAGAAGACAAACAAAAAACATGAATGTGACTATATTCACAATGATTTTATTTCTATCTTGACTGAAGAAAAACCAGCATTCTTCAGAACTACATATTAACGTACACAGTAAACACCTAACCGTATAAAATGTGGCGCCTAAGGATACGGCATCCTTGGCTAAATAACACCACAGGGGAATAACATGTAGCAGAGATAGGGGTGGCAAGATGGTTACAATTCCCCTAATGGCGACTGGAGAAATAGGGCTTATGGGATTTATGACTAGTGTAGCTCCTGATCAAATAACACTCGACTAGCCTGTGATATTGATCTACATTGCTTCTTGGAAGCATGACGGGTGTTTCAATGATGGAATGGCGAACAGTGCAGATTCTGATCAGACTGTGGATGGATCCTGATCAGACTGCGGATGCACAGGCTGATCTGGATCTATACTGGTAGCAAAACACATTTCTCCAGTCACTGCCACAATTATGTTTTGGGGTTACATGGACATTTTTTATTTGTCTGACTTTCTGCCATTCCTATTAAAGCAATATTCCCCTCTGACTACAACATCTACCCATGCTACGTCGTGTGTGGTAGTCAATCCCTATAGGAGATCGGATATTGTCGGGTTACGAGCTTTGTATTGGCCAAATACGTACTCCCTGATAACATGATGTCGTATTGGGCAGTGACTTGATACTAATATCTGCCTTACAACGATTTGAAAACTAATGTTTCATTGGTCGACCGTCTCATAACGTTACCAAATGATGTTGATGTAATGACGCAATGTAAACAAGTCTTTGTTCTTTTCAAAGAAAACCAAGTTGTATTTGACCATCTGCTGGCGTAAACCATTACTTGATATAGAGAATACCATGCTAGTGTCTTTGGATATTAAGTTTAACAGGCAACGCTAGGAAACGCATAGGAATTCCTACCGTTTCAGAGCCGACCCTGATAAACATGATATCTCAAGTCAGTAGCCTGGTATTCTATTTATCAGGTAACGTTTTATGCTCGAAAATTATCACAGATGTCATTATCTATGGACAGAAATCGGACTTGTTTATGTTGCGTCATTACACTGACATCATTCTGTAACATCATGTGACGTCATTCGACCAATGGAACGTCAGTTTTCACTTCGTTTTAATCCAGATGTTTGTATCAGGTCAATGCCTGATAAGGTTACCTGATAAAAATAGAATACTAGACTAAGTGTCTGGATCTCTCTAGTTTATGGTGTGGTATGGACCGGGCACCAGGTTTGATTATTCTAATTTCAGGGCTGAATATATATTTATTTTGAGTAAATATTCCATTCTGAATTTTGGATTTTCCCCCCCAATGCAGCAGGTTAAATGCCTATCAACCCCGTTGGCCCGGCCTTAAATTACCGTAGCTGTTGATAGGCCGGTAAAGACCGACAAATCAAATCTACACTATACAACCAGCTTCTCAATTTGTGTGCAATGTAAAACTGGTCTACCAGAATTTGTTGTCAGCCATGTCAGCATGCACGAACGGTCAATAACACTCAACTGCACTGTATCTCGTATCCCGCGCATATATTTGTGTCAGAGCTGATATTGAGCTTTTCTATAAACCAAGCAAAATGGCTAACACAGAACTGGGGTTGATCTATCATATTTTTTAACAATTACTGACCTAAATCAGGCAGTTGGATTGGCCGAGACTGAGCACAGCACAGTCTCGACCAATCAAACTTCCTGCTTTAGAGTATGAGAATTGGTACATTCTCAGACAAAAGTTTATATATTCACAGGTGCAAAGCCATGAGATTACAGAACTATTCTGAGCATGTTTCCAACATGCTAAATCTCATAACAAATACCACTGCTCGAGTTTGAGCATAATATTCCAGCACATACTCTGAAACATATATTCACAAGCATCGGTTTCACGGCTGCTTCTCGCCAAGTTTCTTGGTAAAGTCGACGAGTAAATCGTAGATATCCTTAGCACACGAGATCTGTTGTTTGACGGTCATCAGGAATTGTGGGTAGGGCACGGACTGCTGGTCCGGTACCTGTCCGTCAGACTTGGGGATTGCCACAGGCAATGGCGTGTACCGCGAGCTGTCCGATTGTTGTGTGAGCATCTCCAACGCCAGTCTCTGTAACCAAGATACATGTACAGTCAAAGCCATGAATAAAGGCCGGTTATGGGAAGAGAAATATCTGGCCTTTGTTCAGACTTCATAGGTGTTCTTTATTTGCAGGGTAATTCGTGTGGCAAGTTAGTAATCGGGGGAAAGAAAAGCTGTTGTAGACTGGGAATTGCTATTCTGAGATGATCTTTAGCACAGGTTCAACTGTAATTTTGTTTGTTTATTGGTGTTTAACGGCCTATCAACAGCTAAGGTCATGTAAGGCTGGGCAAACGGGTTCGACCACGTTTTAATCTGCATTGGGGGGGAAATCCCAAAATCAGAACGGAATATTTACAGTGAAAACAAATATATTGAGCCCTTCCCCTAAAATAGGATTACGAATATCGTAATACTCACATCAGAACCGAATATACTCACACCAAAATCAGAACAGAATATTTACATCGAGAAAAAATATATTCAACCCTGATATTAGAATAACCTTACCTGGAACCAGGGCAGGTTATTCTAATTTCAGGGCTGAATATATATTTTTTTATTGTAATTGCTTTTGAGTAGTTTAAATTTTGATGTTTTTATGCCACCATATTGATTCAATTTATTGGTGCTAAACAGCCTATCAACAGCTAATGTCATTTAAGGCCACCATATTGAAATTTGTTGACATAGATTGTTCACCGTAACTAGCATTCTGTGAGTCCAGTATTCATAAAACTTCACAGGAATAGTGATATTAATTGTGAGAAGACATCTATTAGTTACCGTAGTTCACCCAAGGTCAAGATTATCAGATCCATGTGGAATTCCGTATCATATATTTCACTAACACTAACCCTTAGAATGCGGGAAACGAAAATTGTCATCTGCTGCTGTTCTATATTTCGTCCTCTTTCTCCGTGAAACATGGTTTGACAGCACATTAGAATAATTTCCATGGGAAATTATTCTAATGTGCTGTCAAACCATATTTTAATGATAAAAATAGAAAATAAACAGCAGACATCAAAAATTAATTCAGCATTGTAAGAGTCAAATGCTTAGATGTTAATGTCTAAATAAACCTGTTTCCTGCAGGGAACGATATGCCTTCTAGCCTGAATATGTAATGCAACATACTTTATACGCTGATTCATGTGTCATATGTTAATTTTCATTAATACTTATATTTTGTTCTGATTTTGGGATTACACCCGCCCCCTCCCCACCCCATCCATACAGGTGAAATAGGGATTCCACCCCATGATCCCAGCCTAAAATGACCGTAGCTGCGGACAGTCTGTTAAATACTATTAAATAAATAAATTGTGCTAGATTTAGTGTTTTATGCCATATAATTATCCAATAATAATGACGAATAACACATTTAAAACAATTACATGTATTTACAATAGATCACAATTTCTGAAACTTTGAACATTTGCTTCCATTTCTGAACCAAAGTCCCAATCAAACATACCAAATTAATGTCCAGCTGGTCACAAATTGAGTAGAATTCCTCCAAACTTTTCTCAAACTGTTGTTGTAAGCCATCTTGACTTTTCCTGCAATTACATCTTCATAATTACTTGACTGACTGGAGAAATGGGGCTTACGGATTTGTGACCAATGTAGTTCCTGACCAAATAGCACACTCGTGTAGCCTGATAACAACCTATATTTCCTGTTAGAAGCACGACGGGTGTTTCATTGATGGAATAGCGAACAGTGCAGATCCTGATCAGACTGCGCGGATGCACAGGCTGATCAGGATCTACACTGGTCGCACAACCCATAAGCCCCATTTCTTCAGTCACAGCCACATATACAGGTATCATGGGCGGATTCAGGGGCGGACCCGGCACGCGCCCCCCCCCTAAAATTCTTGTTAGGAGCATGACGGGTGTTTCATTGATGGAATAGCGAACAGTGCAGATCCTGATCAGACTGTGCGGATGCACAGGCTGATCTGGATCTACACTGGTCGCATTTCTCCAGTCACAGCCACATATATGGGCTGAGAAAAGGAACCTCAATACAAGTGTGACCAGCAAAGCCCCTGTAGCCGATTTCACCAACATTGCAAAGTATACTTATCTAGCAAAGTATACTTTGAGGGAGAAATTTTCAATTTTATAAGGATAAATTTATTAATTTTTATTATACTGAATTTATTACATTATCACAGCCATTTTGGCTGTGATAATGTAATAAATTCAGTACATGTATAATAATTCTGCATACTTTTAATCATCAAATATGTGCAGTCGTTAGTTCTATGTGAAATAATGCATTTCGGGAAAAATAAATGATTACTCCCTCAAATTATACTTTGCTAGATAAGTATACTTTGCAATTTTGATGAAATCGGCTACAGATCAGCCTGCGCACACGCACATTTTCATCAAGGCCTACAATGGTCGCCATTATGTCAATTGGACATGGTTTATGGCTCGGAGTAATAAGTTTGGTAAATATTTCATTGTACGAGTACACAACTAGGGCTTATTGACTTTGTTTTACCCTTATAAATGGCTCCTGATCAGCAAACACACTCATGCAGCCGGATACTTACTAAAATTATGTTACATACAACCAACTAGTGAACAGTTAAATAGTGAACAGTGTAGACTGTAATCACGCAGAGTGTAGGCTGATCAGGAACTACATTTATGGCAAGCTCCCATTCTGTTATGGTAGACTGCTTAAACAAGAGCTGTCAGAAGACAACGAAGCTATGTTTTGTTATACAATATGTACATGATGTATTTAAAAATTGAAAATAAACCATTTATTTAAAAAAAAAAAAGAAATCAACGAAGCGCATATCAAGAAGCTATGTTAAGTTTGTGAAAGTGCTAAGAGTGTGTCCTTGACCTTGGGGTTAGCAGGGTTTAAGGGTCATGGATTTGGCATGGCATGAATGAAAACCATTACATTAGAGGAAGGAATGTGTGAAATATCAAGAAGTGGGGTGAAAGGAAACAGAAATAATAACAAATTTCCCCCAATGTTAAGAATGTGTTAAAATTGTTAAGAATGTGAAAGCTCAAGACTGTGACCTTGATCTTGGGGTAGGCGGGGGTCTGAGGGATGCATGACATGATAGAGAACCATCAGAGGAAGGCATTTGTGAAATATCAAGCCGATGGGTGAAAGGAAACAGAAATTATAACAAATTCCCCCCCCAATGTTAAGTTTGTGAAAGCACTAATTAAAAGAAAAACATGGGGTAGGCGGGGGTCTGATATGCGGATGGACCGATGGATGGATGGACAGACGCTGACTACGACGCCGGAGGTATGACATAAGCATTCCTTCCTTTGGAAGGTGCGTTAAAAATCTTACAAAAACAATTTAGCAATACTTGTTTTAATGATGTTCTGGCAAAATTCCTGATGCCATGTTTGCACACAAATGCCGCCGCTGCAGCCAATTTGTTAATCTGACAGGAGGGTTATATGTTTAACACAGCTTGATAGAGGACCATCTGAGGAATGTATGTGCAATATCTCGACATTCTGTGAAAGGAAACAATGGTTATAAAAAAATTACCAATGTTAAGTTTTTTGACGGACAGATGGGAATGATAAAAAAGTAGGCCAAGATTACTTACATGATATACAACAACATGTGTGGTAGACCACAAACTAACTAGATTGGTCAGTAAGCGAGGCTTATGGAATACCCCCAGGTATGGGCCCAGGTAGCCCTAAAATATGTAAAAATTTCCAAGTATGTGGGCTTGTGACCTTGACTCTGGGCTTAGCGGGAGCGGCACGAACGTGAATTTGTCACAGGGTGGTAGAGGTCCATTGGAGCAATGCGTGTGTGAAATGTGAAGCAGATCCGTTAAGTTTTGTAAAGAGACTAAGTATGTGACCTTGACCTTGGGATCAGCGGGGGTTGGACGGTTGTAGATTTGTCACAGCATGATAGTACAACCTTTGAGGAATGCACAAGTGAAATATTAAGAATTTTCAATGAAGGAAATAGAAGTTATAACTTATTTCTCTGATGTTAAAGTTTTGTAAAGAGACCAAGTATTTGACCTTGACCTTGGGATCAGCGGTGGTTGGACGGTCTTGGATTTGGCACAGCATGGTAGTAGAGCCTTACAGGAATGCATGTGTGAAATATTAAGCATTTTAGATGAAGGAAATAGAAGTTATAACATATTGCTCTGATGTAAAGTTTTGTAAAGAGACAAAGTATTTGACCTTGACCTTGGGATCAGCGGGGTGTTGGACGGTTGTGGATTTGGCACAGCATGGTAGTAGAGCCTTACAGGAATGCATGTGTGAAATATTAAGCATTTTAGATGAAGGAAATACAAGTTATAACATATTTCTCTGATGTTAAGTTTTGTGAAGAGACTAAGTATTTGACCTTGACCTTGGGATCAGCGGTGGTTGGACGGTCGTGGATTTGGCACAGCATGGTAGTAGAGCCTTACAGGAATGCATTTGTGAAATATTAAGCATTTTAAGGAAATAGAAGTTATAACAATATTTCTCTGATGTTAAGTTAACGGACGCAGACGCACGGACGGACAACCGGACACCAGTTATGGGGGGTATATAATAATAAAGTGAATAATGTATACCCTGATCAGGCTTCATGGATGTGCAGGTTCATTTGGGGCTAAACTAGTCACAAAGAAGCTCAATTGTGTTGTGATGGGTTTGTTGAAACACGGTTTCACACTTACCGACAATCTTCTGTCAGTGAGTTCTGATGTAGCACCTGGCCAGAAACCTTGAACAGGGTCTGTAACAAATCAGAAACATTGGACAGGGTCTGTAAAAAATCAGAAACATTGAACAGGGTCTGTAACAAATCAGAAACCTTGAACAGGGTCTGTAACAAATCAGAAACATAGGACAGGGTCTGTAACAAATCAGAAACATTGGGCAGGGTCTGTAACAATTCAGAAAGCTTGAACAGGGTCTGTAACAAATCAGAAAGCTTGAACAAGGTCTGTAACAAATCAGAAACATTGGACAGGGTCTGTAACAAATCATAAACATTGGACAGGGTCTGTAACAAATCAGAAACATTGGACAAGGTCTGTAACAAATCAGAAACATTGGGCAGGGTCTGTAACAAATCAGAAACATTGGACAAGGTCTGTAACAAATCAGAAATATTGGACAGGGTCTGTAACAAATCAGAAACATTGGACAGGGTATGTAACACATCAGAAACATTGGACAGGTTCTGTAACAAGTTGATTGACCCCTTGAACAAGATATGTAACAAATAGATTGGTCCCTTGAGCAAAATCTGCAACAAATTGATTGGCCCCTTGAACAAGATCTGTAATGGCCTCTTGAACAATATATGTAACAAATTGATTTACCCCTTGAACAAAATCTACAACAAATTGATTGGCCCCTTGAAGAAGATCTGCGACAAAATGAATTTGCTCCTTGAAGAAGATCTGCAACAAATTGATTGGCATCTTGAACATGATCTGTAACACATATATTGGCCCCTTGAACAAGTTCTGCAACAAAATGATTGACCCCTTGAACAAGATCTGCAACAAATTGTGTGGACCCTTGAACAATATCTGTAAAAAAAAACAACATTTCTCCCCTTGAACAAGACTTGCAGTAAAATGAATGGCACCTTGAACACTATATGTAACAAATTGATGGGCCCCTTGAACAAAGTCTGCAACAAAATGATTTGCCCCCTGAACAAGATATGTAACACATTGATATGCTCCTTGAACAAGATATGCAACCCATTTATTTGTCCATTGAACAAGATCTGCAACACAATGATTGGTCCCTTGAACAAGACTGGCAACACATTGATTTGCTCTTTGATCATTGAATATAATCTGCAAAAAAATGATTGGCCACTTGAACAAAATCTGCAACAAATTGATTGACCCCTTGAACATGATCTGCAACAAAATGATTGACCCCTTGAATAAGATCTGCAACAAATTGATTGGCATCTTGAACATGATCTGTAACACATAGATTGGCCCCTTGAACAAGATCTGCAACAAAATGATTGGCCACTTTAACAAGATCTGCAACAAATTGATTGGACCCTTGAACAATATCTGTAAAAAAATAATGTGCCCCCTTGAATAAGACTTGCAGAAAATGAATGGCACCTTGAACAGTATATGTAACAAATTGATTGGCCCCTTGAACAAGATCTGCAACAAAATGAGCTGCCCCTGAACAAGATATGTAACAAATTAATATGCCCCTTGAACACAATCTGCAACGAGTGTACGAAATTGATTGGCTACTTGAACAAGATATGTAACAAATTGATTTGCCCCTTTAACAAGATATGCAACACATTGAGTGGCCCTTTGAAAAAGGATGTCAACACATTGCTTTGCCCCTTCATCATTCAATAAGATATGCAAACAAATTATTGACCACTTGAACAAAATCTGCAACAAATTGATTGGTCCCTTGAACAAGATCTGCAAGAAATTGATTGGCTGCTGAACGTGATCTGCAACAAATTGATTGGCCACTTGAACAAGATCTGCAACAAATTGATTGGCTGCTGAACGTGATTCTGCAACAAATTGATTGGGCACTTGAACAAGATCACAACAAATTGATTGGCCACTTGAACATGATCTGTAAACAATTGATGGGCACCTTGAACAAGATCTACAACAAAATGAATGGAGTTTAATGTCTCAGCAACAGCTAAGGACGGTCATACAGGAATGGGACCACAGTTTAAAGTCTTATCCGACAGACCAGTGGGATGGAAATATTTTTTATGCACTAGGGTAGGTTTTGAACTCACAACCTTCAGTGTGAATATTGAAATTACCCCGGAAGATGTCTTAACAAGAGGGCCATGATGGCCTTAATTCGCTCACCTGACTCCATGAACACCAGAGGAGAATGTGACATTGAGTTCATGTGTTTTAAACAAATTGTGCTATTTTTAGATGGTGGTCATCTTGGATTAAGCGAGGACTCTCATTTGACCAAATCTGAAAATGCTTCACCCAAGAATCTTAACTTCCTATGAAGTTTGGCCAGCATCGGCCTTGTGATTCCTGAGAAAAAGACGTTACAAATCTTGAATAAATGGACCTTTTGGTGGCCATCATGGATGACATAATCATCCGATTCTGACAAATATTGCACCAGAGCAATCGCCTCATCGATACCTTCAATTTGATATATGACATTAGCAATAGCATATTCGGTCAAAAATAAAATTTGACCCCAATTTGACCCCAATTTGACCCCACGGGCCACGCCCATTTTTTACCCCAGGGTCACCATTTTCACAACTTTGAAAGAGCATTGTACATCGATCATTCCTACCAAGTTTCGTCGAAATCCGGCTAGCGGTTCATGAGAAGAAGATTTTTTAAGAATTTATGCTATTTTTAGACGGCGGCCATCTTGGATTAGCGATGACCTCCATTTTAACAAATCTGAAAAGGCGTCACCCATGGACCATAACTTTTAAGTTTGGCTACCATGGACCAAGCGGTTCATGTGAAGAAGCATTTTGAAATCTCTAATAAAAGAACAACCTTTTGACATTTCGGCGGCCATCTTGGATGACATAACAATTCGATTTCGACAAAAAATGCACCAGAGTGATCGCCTCAATGATACCTTCAATTTGATATATGACATGACCATATGTGGTCAAAAATAAAATTTGACCCCAATTTGACCCCATGGGCCACGCCCATTTTTGACCCCGGGGTCACCATTTTAACAACTTTGAAAGAGCATTCTACATCGATCATTCCTACCAAGTTTTGTCGAAATCCGCTTGGCGGTTCTTGAGAAGAAGATTTTTGAAGAATTTGTGCTGTTTTTAGACGGCGGCCATCTTGGATTACGTAATGACGTCATTTTAACAATTTTGTAATCCCCCTACCTAAGGACCATGACCATGAAGTTTGGTGACAATAGGACCAATGGTTACCGAGGAGAAGACGTTTGAAAATGTTCACGGACGACGACGACGGACACATTGCGGTAACAATAGCTCACATGAGCTTTGCTCAGGTGAGCTAAAAAAGCTAAAGGCGTTAAAAACCGATAAATCACCTGGTTATGACGGGTTACACCCTAAGGTTCTACATGAAACTAGAGAAGCCATATGTCAACCACTATGTGCAATATTCAACAAGACTTTATTAGAAGGTGAAGTACCATCGCACTGGAAAAAAGCAGTAGTTACACAAATATTCAAGAAAGGCCAGGGAATTATAGACCAGTGCACTTCCATTCTCTGCAAAGTGTGCGAAGCGTTGATTAGAGATAAATGAATGGCTCACTTGAGTGATAACCACCTTCTTTCAGACGATCAGTACGGCTTTAGACCTGGTAGGTCCTGCACAACCCAATTACTTGAGGTTCTTGAACAGTGGTCAGCTCTCATGGACAGTTCTCTCCCAGTAGATGTAATATACTTGGACTTAAGTAAGGCTTTTGACTCAGTACCACACAAAAGACTATTATATAAGTTATACAATCTCGGCATTCAGGGTAAAGTGCTAGACTGGATTCATAGTTTTCTCTCCGGAAGAACCCAATGTGTTAGATATAGAAATGCATACTCTTCATGGTCGAGTGTGGACAGCGGCATCCCCCAGGGAAGGTACTGGGTCCGGTGTTATCTTTATGCTTTATAAATGACCTTCCCGAAACAGTGTCTGGACTTATCAAAATTTTTGCAGACGACAGCAAGATATTTTCAAATGCATTGGATGAAGACCTATGTAAAAAGCTACAGGAGGATCTCGACAAGTTATGTGACTGGTCCAATAGATGGAAAAATGTAAAGTTCTACATATGGGTTATAACAATGAGAATCATTGATACATTATGATTGATAAGGACAATAATTATGTTTCACTAACTTCTGTAGATGATGAAAAGGACCTTGGCGTCAAATTTGAACGTAATCTCAAATTTGAAAAGACATATCACCAACTGCGTAAACAAAGCTCAGAGAACAGTAGGTTTAATCCGAAGATCCTTTCATTACATGGATAGCGATATGTTTCTTGTACTATACAACTACAAGTCCTTGGTACGTCCCATTCTAGAGTACTCAACATGTGTTTGGTCACCATACCTGAAGAAGGATATTCGTAGGGTTGAAAGTATTCAGAGGAGAGCCACGAAACTTGTCCATAATATAAGTCATCTTCAATATGCTGATAGAATGAAAACACTTGAAATACCTACACTAGAATATCGCAGGAAACGTAGTGACTTAATCCAAGTCTTTAAAGCTGTGCACGGTTTGGATGGCCACCACAACATGTGTTCATTGTGACAAGCAATTTATAACCAAAGGCAAAGGTTTTAGAAGAAAAAGCTTAAATTCAAAATTAAGTGTGATTGACAAAACAATAAAGGAAGTTAATGAAGCCGAATTTGACGTATTACTGACAACCGAACAGAAGCAAACGCGCTTACTATTTACTATTTCCGGTGGGTTCGTAGTAAAAGTTGTAGGATGACGTCATGGGTATGTCGCTATAGCCCCGCCCACTAAACACGTGATTAGGTCCAGATTTGAATGTTTCACATGCGGGGATATCCAAATGAATTGGGAAATGGAAACAATATGGAGAACACACAGAAAATATGATGGTCGTTTTTAAAACCCGCGTTTAAAAGCACAACATCGCCATACCATGCTGTTTTGATATGCGCAGGTCAGAAAATAATGATTTATTGTACTTGTAGAGATAATTTCAGGACCGTTTGTATACTAGTTCGATCATAATCGTGTTCCAAATGCTGCATCTCGAATCGCGTCGCAAACCAAGAAAGTTTACTAACGTATTTATAGAGCACCGCTTTCATACTGTAGCGAGAGCGGAAGTATGACTATTCATTCTAGCATACAACTAATTATAAACAGTGTTAAACACCACACAAGAACTATGTATGGTACACAACTTTGGCTGCACAGTACAAAAGCAGGGTAACTGGTTATCAGAGTAATCCGCGATACTATCGTGATACGTATCGTGATACGTCCCGACTATCACGATACGTATCGCGAAACGTTTTTTCCAGCGATACCCACCTCTAAATTATGTTATATATAGTTTAACAAGAAACGAGGCAAAGCCACGAAGGCCAGGTTTTTTCCAAGCATAGACACTTGGATAACATAATTATACGCACTTTGTGTAGACTAGATGGCCGTGGCCTGCATGTCGCGCCTTGGGGCGAGGCATGGACACCTTTCCGCAAGCGGGTGCGAAAATGATGATAAACACCCATGTGAAGTATCAAGGTATTGGGTGAAGCAGTTGCAGAGATATAGTACACGAAAAAACTTTAACAAAAGAATTCAAAGTAATTTGACCTTGACATTGGGCACAGGGGCAGCACGGTTGGGGGGCAGAATGAAAATATGGATGATGATAAACACCCATGTGAAGTTTCAAGGTAATGGGCCAAGCAGTTGCAGAGATATAGTATAACGAAAAAGTTTTAAGCAAAAAACTTTAACCAGACATACGTTAAAAAGTTAACGTTGAAAATGATTATGGAGCTGTGAAAGTTTAGTGGTCCTAGGCGGTACAGTACCAAAGAAATGGACTTAAACACGAAAACTTAACATTGTAAACGCGAAAACTTAACATTGAAAATGGCTAAGTCGACTGCGCGGAAAAAATGGGTGAAGTTAAAAAAAAAAGTAGCATGTTGGATAGTGATATGTGGTGGGTACCCCTTGATTATGAAGCTGTGAAAGTTTGGTGGTCCTAGGTGGTACAGTACCAAAGAAATGGACTTAAACACAAAAACTTAACATTGTAAACGCGAAAACTTAACATTGAAAATGGCTAAGTCGACTACGCGGAAAAAATGGGTCAAGTTAAAAAAAAGTAACATGTTGGATAGTGATATGTGGTGGGCACCCCTTGATTATGAAGCTGTGAAAGTTTGGTGGTCCTATGTGGTACAGTAACAAAGAAATGGACTCAAACACGAAAACTTAACATTGATTGTGGACGCCGCCCGCCCGCCTGCCCGGCTTTCGCCAATCCAATAGCCTGGATTTTTTTTCAAAAAACCTGGCTAAAAAAAGTAACATGTTGGATAGTGATATGTGGTGGGCACCCCTTGATTATGAAGCTGTGAAAGTATGGTGGTCCTATGTGGTACAGTAACAAAGAAATGGAGTCAAACAAGAAAACTTAACATTGATTGTGGACGCCAGGCTTTTGCCAATCCAATAGCCTGGATTTTTTTTCAAAAAACCTGGCTAAAAATTAGTGTTTGTAACGAAGATACGTCAAACTAACAGAGGGACCATATAAGCATGTGTGCTTAAATTAAGGTCCAACAGATCCAGGTAACGATCCAGGTAACAATCCAGGTAATGAAGTCCTGTATTCTAGCCGAAAATTATAAACACGAAAACCCATGCCGCTATACATTCTAGGTCTAAATTACCACAAGTGAGTCTTTCAAACGAGGCAATAAAAGTTGTTTCACTTTCGCTACTGGGTCTATATCGACTTGGGATTGCGTTTGTGACGGCAAAGGCTGTGCTTGTTGTGCATTTCCTGTATTTGCTGGTGCTTGGCCCGTTTGAGCAATGGGCGCAGCCATTGTTGTTGTTGTTGGGTGCCAGCCGCTTACTTTTCAGCAACCATGACTGGAGGACTACACTTGCTACTGTCTGTGGCAATAATATGAAATAGGCACTACCTATGACGGGCGACGTTAGTATATGAAACTAAATTTACCAATTGATAGCTTTACCATGATGTTAGTATGCTATAAACGGTACCGTAGTATATTGTAGTATTGCAGAACTACTTCCCGCAACTACCACGGTGTTACAACTTCTCTATTATAATTAAATGGTGTCATTGTCACACTTCTCTTATTTGAACCAGTGATACAATTTAGATATTTCCGTTTCATATATAGTACATTAATAGCCTAGGCATAGTGGAGCGCGTGGTCGAGCGGTCTGAGGCGTCGGTCTGCTGATCTTACGATCGTGGGTTCGAGCCTCGCGTGCGTTGTGTCCTTGAGCAAGACACTTTATCCACACTGCTTCAGCCCACCCAGATGTAAATGGGTACCGGCTAAATACTGGGAACATCGATTGTATTTGATTGTATTTGATTGTATGTACATATACTTATGAATAAAAATATGATCCACTAGTGAGGGTATACCAGTATACTGGCAAAAGCAAAGCATTATAGAAACTGTATTAGCCCATTTACGATCATTTTAAGGAAATAGTAACAAGGCTAAGAATCTTCAGTGATATTATTCCCAATTTTCGCAATCTCAGTCGTCATTGAGCACGACGAGAGTTATGCACATTTTGCCCATTTTTGGTATGAATTGTGTTAAGTTTTACATTTACTTTTTTTTTATTAACCCAGTGCTGTGTCAGATGTGTTTGTATCCTGGACTACAGCAACAGGTGCACTAGACGCACACTTGCAATGCATACTTTGTTCTGGTAGTCGTGTTCCCCAATTATCCCGGATCGTTTGACTATGTCTTGTATTTTTAAACTCACATCAGCGAAGTTAAGTGCAGCGTGGCGGCTATAGAAATTCTCCAGGTGTGTCCTTCCAGTGATGCTATTATTTTCTCGATCCCTGGTGATCTTTGAGCACATTATGATTATTTTTCGTATTAGTGTGGTCCTTTTTACATACAGCTTCACTTCAGCTGTTGGTAAGAACTGTGAATACAGCACAGGCCGTGACACAACCGAACAGGCGCAATAAAACAGCAGCTACAATGCATACTTGTTTCTGTTAGTCATGTCCACAGAGTATCATGGATCGCTTGACTTTGTCTTGTAAACAAAATCACAACATGTGCGCTTTCTATCCAATGATATTGAGAGAGATATAGTGTGCTTCTATATCGATGTTGAAAGATAGAGAGAGAAATATTATGGTATCTATCTAATGATATTGAAAGAAGGTGAGAGAGAGAGAGAGAGAGAGAGAGAGAGAGAGAGAGAGAGAGAGAGAGAGAGAAAGAGAAAGAGTGTGAGAGTGAAATAAATACGGAATAATGAAACTCCATTTCGTTGCAAATTGTTTTTCTTTCTTTCCCCATAAAATATTCCAATGCGCATTTAAGGCATTTCTACTCCGATCATTTAAAACGCATATTTTCAAGCGTCTCTCGGGGGACTTTAGTTTTCCTAACGACAACACAATTTTGAAATGCAGTAACTTCGTAAGCTATATTATGTATACTTTCCGATGTTATCTACATTTTGTTTTAGAAGCAGTTGGCCCATTGGGCCAAATTATTCGTCGCCCGTATTAGTAATACCACGTGTCGTAAAAACACCTCCTGCTTGGTTTATCGGTTTACGTTAAAACAAATTTTACACTTTCAATCATATGTTCAACCTAGTTTCACTGAATGGTAAGTTTTCATATACGCGTAACATAAAGCGGGCGACAAAGAGTCGCCCGTATTAATTATACTATTTATAAAATAAGAGCATGCACTTATGTAATGAAGACCGACAGTAGTGTGTATTGTTATTTATGTAGCATCTTTTCTATCGTTGTCTTGAATGTCCTGCATAAAATTAAAATAGTTGCTCCTCTGTGTAATAGATCTACATGCTCACGGGTTAGGATCTTCCTTCCTGTCTGAATGCCTGTCTGCAGTATAAACTTATTATAGATATTGTTTACAATTTGTTCGTGATATATGTTGAATTTGAACGGAAACATTTGTGCATGTGTTACCCGTCGAGATAAAAGGGACCACTTCAATCATTGGTTGGAACAGAACAAAACCCTATCGAAAATATGTTTTATTGCACCTTTTGAAAGTGAAAGTAGAATATCTGTGGAAAGTCACGGTAAACCGTATAAAATATGCGGCCGGGTTATCACTATGCACGCACTTTGCGACGTCACGTCATACAACAATACAACACGATGACGTCAGACAGAACGCATGGCATTCCAGAGTCGTTGTCGCAGATACCGTCACGTGAGTTGTGATGTCATTCGTGCCAAATGTTTTCCGTTTTTAAATTATATAAGTCTTTATATGTGTGCAAGCTTATTTATTCTTGGGAATCCGGATCCCTCGTGTTTTATATGCTACTGTATGCGTTATACATGTATCGTATAGGTTACAGATATCCACACTCATCATTACACATGGTACCATTTCCGTTATACTTTGAACGAGCCTTTTTCTGGGTCCGGGGTCCGAGTCTTTGAACGGTAGTGGGTCAAAACGGCCCACTTACCAGGACGGCCCGGGTCAAAAAGGCCCAGTTTCAAAAGGTATACCAAAAAGGCCCAGTTTTAAGGGGGTCAGAACGGCCCACTTTATTTATGTGCTATATAACGGGGAGAATATACAATTTTGAAAGAACAAGATGGAAGAATATTTTGTTGATTGCGGGTATGGTTTCTTTCGTGCATTATTATTATGTGTTAAACTTAAACATTGTTTGGTATTAACAAAATTAATACCTAACATGTAACTAATAATGGAGTGTAATTACAAGTTCGTGTGAATCATGTGTGATTGATCAGCTAATTCACGGTAATTTTACCGCGTGTGCCGGAAACTTAATTGATCTGTTGTGAAGTGGCTTCGGATTTGGGATACCACATCTTTAATCACGTCTACAAAAGAAGTTAATCAGACGATACCGCCAATTACTGAAAGCCAGTTGTCAAAATATGTTTGATGTATTTTCATTATGAAAGGTGATAATGTTAGTTTTCGTTGTGCAATATTATTTGTTTATCGCCGGAATTTATTGAGTAAAAGATTGAGGGCATATATATCCACAGAAAACTCTCATACGGTCTCTCTATCAGCTGTGTTTTCGATTCCGTCGCTCAAAATTAGCAAACAGTTTAGAATAACGGACCAAACATCAATCTTGACAGCTGAACTCGTTGGAATTATTAGAGCAATGAACTGGGTGATTGAACATGAACCACTGTTTTCTGTTATATTCACCGACTCTCTCATGCAGTGGTTTGCAAGCTATCAAAAATTACAACTCCCGTTCCAGGCCAGATTTAGTATTCGAAATTCGGCATACGTATAACATTGCACTTAAACAAGGCCTGGACATTAAACTTGAATGGATCCCAGCTCACGTAGGAATTTATGGGAACGAAGCGGCAGACAGTCTGGCAAAGGCGGTCCTCTCACACCCGGGCATTGACACCAGGGTTGGATTATCCCCGACAGAGGTTTACTCTATTATTCGGCAAAACATTATTCAGAAATGGCAGAAAGAAGTAGACTCCAATTATAAGATACAGAAAACATTTTTGGCACCCTCTGTCAGATTAAAACCTCCAGAAATATATCATGAAAACAATAAATTGGACAAAAGTATCACTCGACTGAAATTTAATATTACGTTACTTCCTGGCTCCTTTGGTGCAATTATGAAAAACATTCCAGCTGACTATAAAACATGTAAAACCCCGGTTACATCCGCCCACCTTCTTCTCCTCTGTCCGGAGTTCGATCTGCAGCGGGATAAACTTAGGCGCGAGCTTGTCGGACTGCATACTCCAATGATATTGTCCTCCATCCTGTGCCACAAGGGGACGGCACGACGCTCCGTATATCGGGCGCTCGCCGCGTATCTGGTGGACTGCAGAATGGGAGACAATATATAAAAATCTACACGCCCTGATCTGGATCTGGAATTGGGTATTGAGAGCGTGGGGCCCATTACACTAGGAAGACCTTTTAAATCAATCTTTGTGTGTGTCCTGGGAGTCGGGTGGCGGGCGTGGGGGTGCCTGCGCTTACGCCGGTCGGATCCGGCAGCTACGCTCGGGGTGACTAGCCGCCATAGGGCTATACTTAGTCCGTCCGATATTCTGGCGAGGGTCACTGGCAATGCTGTGGCGGCTTGAGGTCCGGGTTTCGAAATCCCGCAGGCCCCGGCTGTCGTCGGCGCTTGCGTCTTGTTTCCTCGCCCGCCGCCTGGCACCACGACATCACAACTACACATTGGTTGGGCCACGTACCCACCCACGTCCTTTTCTCCGTCTATTCCCATTCCAACCAAATTTCATCGGGTTGCCCGCCGATCCTGATATGCGGAACGAACAACGTTATCTAGGAGTCGTTTTGAATAAAGACATATCATTAAAAATGTTATCAAGCTAACAATTATTATCAGCCCTGTGGCAACTTGTACATACATTGTGCCACAATTGTATCTAGGTGTAAATTATATTAACATAATCAAATTTTAGATGTCTTGTTTAAGCAAATGTTATAATAATTGCTTGTCCTAACATATTTGGGAAAGCGGGTTTATACTTACTTTGAAGCTGGCCTTCACCATTTTAAGAGGGATATTTTAACTAGTTTTCTTTACGATTTTTAAATACTTTTTGCACATTTTGGTCTCCGTGCTCGCGTTCTAGATTAAAGTAGTTGTTATTCCCTTGCTGGGGCCTCGTTGAAGTCTGGCGTGGAAATACGTTTCTTATTTTTACATGACGCATTTATATCGTTCTAGCTAATTTTAAACTGTGTATGCCATGTAGCTATATTGTTTTAACATACTCCAACTCCGTTATTTTAGTTCTCATGTTCATGAATTGCCTGTAATTATCTTTTAAATGTTGTAATTATCTTATGCTTTTACGTTACATGTAACTATTTTTGGAATGGTGGCCCGTATAGTTTTCGAACTTGTGGCCACCATAAATAAACTTACCACAACAACAATACGGTCTCTCAGTGTTTATTTAGCGTATGCTTCTGGATACATAGATATTTGCGGCTGATTTATTCTGCGTCAGTATTGTTGATATAATTTGTGTTGTTCCATTTATTACAATTTTGATTGATTTAATTCTAATTTCGATTTTGTATTTCTTTTTTTTATTTAAATTATTGGTTTTGTGACATTGTGCGTTTGTATGTGTTAGCATGGCTAATTAATAAATCAATCACTCAATCATTCAAACGTCGGTAGAAACTACGGAACATATGTCTAATTTTATTTCGCATTAAATTTGTTCCATAATGTTCTCCAACATTCGACATAATATACGGACAATAACATATGTTTCATCTTTTCTAGGCTGGCATCACCGCATCAACAGCAAGGCCGGGAGCTCCTGTCTGGGGTTCTACCGCATCGTACCCCTCCTGCGACGCGAGGCAGAGTTGGTGCGGCTCGCAGTCGAGACAGGCGACCTCGAGAGGGGCACCAGCCGTCATTCGGACCGGATGGACAGGGCCATCGCCGCCTGCTGGGACCGCTACACCTGATAATTGTTACATTTATGTGTTTATGATTTTGTTTTGTTACTCGTTAAATATTTGTTATTGATTTTCGTTCATGACAATTTGTTAGTTATATGTTAATTATATGTTGTTATTGATTAAGAGGCGCGACATACCATAACTTACCTTACGACATGTAAAAGTTTCACTGTAATTCAGTTTAATTTATAGACGAAGATTTCAGAGTAAATGCAGAAATTAATTATATTTAATTACTCGTTTACGCTGGAAGTTTCGTCAAATTCGGATATAAATTATGATCCTATCACTATTATTCTTAAAAATTGACGGCGAATTTTCTAAAATCATGTTCTAAAGTACGAAATCGCATGTCGCGTCTCATTTGTTAATGTTTACATGTGTATATATTCATTAAACAATAAAACAATAAGATAATATATTCCTTCGACTTTCATTTCATAACGTCCTACTTAAAACTGGGCCTTTTTGACCCGGGCCGTCCTGGTGAGTGGGCCTTTTTGACCCGGGCCGTCCTGGTCAGTGGGCCGTTCTGGTACTGGGCCGTTTTGGTTTTGGGCCGTTCTGACCCGGATTCCTTTGAACTGTCTCCACAACCAGTGGACTCGTTTACAAATGATAAGCAAGAGTGCGTTTAATATATGTACATGTAACAAATGCAATGAAAGCCATACAAAATAACAATCCCCAATGAACCACAGAGAAAAGAACGATATCAGCAAGAAATAAGACACATCACGGCCAATTACAACATGCAAGTAGACATGGCAGCAAAGGTATCGCTTTGGAATTGTCAGTGAACACATTATGTCATTGCGGCTGTAGCAGCTGGTTGGTGTGGCACTGCAAACATTAGGCTTATCTCGTTGTAATGCATCAGAATGACACTGACACACAAGGCAGTGGACACGACGAATAAAATGGACGACTAAGACAAAAATGTCAAATGTAGAATAACAACCACTGTATACCACTACATATATAGTATTAGAGACCGGATAAAAGCATTTGCTTATATAAACTGTTCAGTTTCTTAGGCCCTTTTAGTAGTGTTTTCCCTTAATTTATATGATTATATTTTGTATTCGTAAGCACATGTACATATAATCAAATATTTAGCCAGTACCCATTTACAGCTGCCGTGCACAGTTTTAATCCCTCTATAGTAGATGTCCGACGAGGCGTTTGAGAGTATCTCATTGAAGTTGAAGTTGAACAGCTGGATGGACTGAAGTAGTGTGGATAAAGTGTCTTACTCAATGACACAACGCACGCCACCGGTGAGAAAGATCAGCAGTCCGACGCCTCAGACCACTCGACCACGCACTCCACATGAAATGGTAACTTTTTATAGATAGCATGTACCCCATTAACGATGTGCAGTCACAAACAAAACATTTTCAACAATCCCCGATGAACGATCATCAAACAGGGAAGGGGCAACATAGAGTGTTTTTTTTTTTTTAATTTTAACCATCCTTTTATTGTACTGAACAACCAACATTTAACATTCAGCAAACACAGATATTTCATTATTAATTTTCAAGAACGAATTATTGTTGTTACGTTATGCTCATTTCATTATTCTATATCTGATTATACACAATATAATGTATCAAGTCCGTGCATAGCTGTTACTAAATACAATCTATAACTGTATCCCCAAATGGTAAAACATAGTCAAAAGCATGGCAGAAACTTGACTAATTGCGAGGGTAGTGGGGATTGAGTCTGTTTGGGTAGGGGTGGTGTGTGGTGGTTGATATGGATTGGGGGCTCTGATAATGTTCAATGGACGAATTGGCTGAAATCGGAATTCATACGAAACGTGCATTTTCGTGGGTCTCACTAAATGGCGTCCCTTTTCGTATTCTAATCATCCGACTCAAATTACATTGTTCTTCAATCAAGTTGGACCGTAAATGGAAAGTAGAAAATAAGTATTGTGTTCTTATTTTCTTATTTTACTTCACTCCATATCGATATGAGCATATAGCAAACGATGCCACCAACTGTGCAGTCATCGTCTAAAGACAGAGACAGGAAGAGAGGTGGAGAGAAAAGGTGAGAATTCTACATTTTTCTAGTTTGTCATTAGTTTTCGTGGTATCAACTATTCTTGAAGTCGGACATCATTTCATCATTTGGCGCACTTTCATGTTATACTTATCTCCACTGTCGAGGAGCACAGGGGAAAATCTGACCCGTTTCCTATATAATTTAATCATTTTTGAACGCTTCAAACAAGTAAATTCCAATCGCTAAATCAAATTTAAATGCAGATGTTCATTAAAAAATATTCTTATCACCATTTTGTATTTTTCGTAGTTCTAAATGTGAAATAATCTGGCATAAAAATGACGTATTTTAGAGCAAAATGTATCGACTTACCCCCAAGCATATCAGGTCACGTGACTAGTGATACGTCACGCCCACTTCCAGAATCATGCGTAAACATAAATAAAATCAATTTCACTTCACACAGTAAGTCATCTGTGCTACTCTTTTTATCACAGTCAAGTCAGATGGAAGATGGAGTAAACTGGCTGGCGTTTGTGAATATTAAGCCTTTGGTAATTGATTTCTAAATATAACTTTTATAGAGAAGTAACGCCATTGCTCGTAGTTCCACCTAATAATTTATGTAGATTAATTTACGTCAGCACTATATAACAGGTGTCGGGTCGTTTCGAGTCCGGGTCGTATCAAGTAGGGTCGTTTCGAGTCGGGTCGTTTCGAGTCTCTATGAAAAAGGCCTATTTTGTATAGTAGTGGATAGTGATGGTAATGATTAGTATTTTAATAATAAATCTCATGTTTAGGCTGGTTAAAATTATCCATAAAGATGATAAAAAGAGAACGATTACAGAATTGCGGTAATTCGGACAAACTCGATGTTTGCTATTCACCTGTGCTACCGACCGTGAAATTGGAATCTCACCGGACACGGTGAAACCATCCTAATCCCTTTTGAAATTCCCTGATGCGGAGCGGAGATGTATAGTTATGAATTAGTAATAATTATGAAACACAAAAAAGAGACATAATTATAGTTGGTATTGAATTATCCTAGCTGATATTAATTTAAGGTACCAAATCGCAGGGCGCGTATAATCCTGGCTAAGTGACGGGAATTTTGTATCTGGTATTAAACTTGTTAATACTTTAAATATCCCATTTCTTTTCCCAATTAAATTGATTAAAACATATATCCATACTTATAACTTCTTATAAAATCAATAATACAAATTATATACGACAGACTCGAAACGACCCTACTCGATACGACCGGGACTCGAAACGACCCGGTACTCGAACGGGATGCGACTCGAAACGACCCGGGACCATATAACAGGGCTCGCGTTAGACGGCGTACGGGCGTATGATGGACGTCCATTTTTTTTATCGTACGCCAAAATTTTGCCCCTCGGACGTCCATTTCGAATACCATTTTGTAAAGTATTAAATTCTCGGATGAGTAAGTCCGTCCCTTTCACTCCTAAACTCGCTAATCTTGCCTGTGCCAAACAACTAGCGTGTGGTGCCGACACGCTGATACGTCAATCAAGTGTTGACCCAAAACAATGTTATTAGCGTACACTCTGATACGCTGTAATTTGGGCAGTGATGGGATTAAACTCCGCCCCTTTTTGGCCAGGGTTGGCCGGGAAATACTCCCTAAAGTGGGAAATACCGGAAAATATGAATTTTGATGTTATTATTTGATAATTAAAGTTATTTAAATTAAGTTTTAAGCTCGTTAATAGTTAATTAAACAATCAACAACTTAATAATTAGATATATGGGTTAATTACAATGTATAGATCTGTTTCATTCCCAACTAGGGGTACTCATCAGGTGGAATATTTGGCAACCATGACATTTATATTTTGGTTGTATTATTTTTTTTGTAAATTACTTCTTCATTAGCCAGGTTTTTTGAAAAAAAATCCAGGCTATTGGATTGGCGAAAGCCAGGCGGGCGGCGGTCGGCGTCCACAATCAATGTTAAGTTTTCGTGTTTGAGTCCATTTCTTTGTTACTGTACCACCTAGGACCACCAAACTTTCACAGCTTCATAATCAAGGGGTGCCCACCACATATCACTATCCAACATGTTACTTTTTTTTTAACTTGACCCATTTTTTCCGCGCAATCGACTTAGCCATTTTTAGCCAGGTTTTTTGAAAAAAAAATCCAGGCTATTGGATTGGCGAAAGCCGGGTGGGCAGGCGGCGGGCGGCGTCCACAATCAATGTTAAGTTTTCGTGTTTGAGTCCATTTCTTTGTTACTGTACCACCTAGGACCACCAAACTTTCACAGCTTCATAATCAAGGGGTGCCCACCACATATCACTATCCAACATGTTACTTTTTTTTTAACTTGACCCATTTTTTCCGCGTAGTCGACTTAGCCATTTTCAATGTTAAGTTTTCACGTTTACAATGTTAAGTTTTCATGTTTAAGTCCATTTCTTTGGTACTGTACCACCTAGGACCACCAAACTTTGACAGCTACATAACCAAGGGGTGCCTACCACATAAAACTATCCAACATGTGACCATTTTTTTACCTTCACCTATTATTTCTACGTAATTGACTTAGCCATTTTCAACGTTAACTTTTTAACGTACGTCTGGTTAATTTTTTGGTTAAAACTTTTTCGTTATACTATATCTCTGCAACTGCTTCGCCCATTACCTTGAAACTTCACATGGGTGTTTATCATCGTCCATATTTTCACTCTAACCCCCAACCGTGCGGCCCCTGTGCGCAATGTCAAGGTCAAATTACTTTGAATTTATTTGTTAAAGTTTTTTCGTGTACTATATCTCTGCAACTGCTTCACCCATTACCTTGATACTTCACATGGGTGTTTATCATCATTGTCGCACCCGCTTGCGGAAAGCGCGATATTGTCGACATTTTGGCGTACGTCCGTCCGTACGTCCGTGTGTCCGGTTAAAGTTTTTTCGTTAAAGTTTTTCCATCTACTATCTATCTATCTATTTTTTTAGTGTCCATGCCTCGCCCCAAGGCGCGACATGCAGGCCATGGCCATCTAGTCTACAAAAAGTGGGTATAATTATGTTATCCAAGTGTCCATGCTTGGAAAAAACCTGGCCTTCGTGGCTTTGCCTCGTTTCTTGTTTTTTATGAAGCATCTGAGTCTGCTAGATACAATTCACAACGTCATCATGATCAGACTATGTTTAGACAACAGGCTTAATTGTCAACCTTCTCCCACACTAATATTCGGTATCAAGAAATGAGACATTGATGAGACTTTAATATACTTTAATAAACCATCAGGCTATGACAACAGGTTGTTAATTGTCAGCCTTCTCTCACACATTTTGTGTCATACTGTATATAATCTACTTATCAGTCTACACAGAAATAAACCATAGTAGATATAGGGGAATATAGAGACTCATCTTGACATTTTGGAATTAAAAAGACCACCAAGATTCATATTTCCCGGTATTTCCCGCCGTCCTGGGAAATACTCTTATTTCCCGGGAAATTGCCAACCCTGTTTTTGGCAGGTACGTGTAACCGCGCGGGTGTCTGGATCCGACATCCAATATTGGTTATACATCGCCAATTCATAAGAAAGCACGCATACGAGTCGAGAATGGAAATAATAAGTGTAATTGATCGCAAATGTGTCTCTCTGTTGACATCGACGTGTATCCAAGGTCAGATCGGCACGACTTTGTAACCTTTCATGTCTCACCCTCCACACGTCATGATTACAACCGCATGTGCATATTATGTACGACGTGATCAGACAAAAACGGGCTTATTATTATGCGACTAGCAAAGACGAAGATCAAAACATGTTCACAATCAGCAATAAAAAAACACGAGATTGTAACGTGTCCCCAACAGACAATTAAGGGTTCACGCTGGCATTCGCAAATGGCGCCAAATGCGCTAATAAATTGAATGTGGCACAAGAAAACAAAATTTGGCGAAAGTAATGGCGCCGGTAAAAAAATAGCAAAATTGACACAAGTTTGCTTTTCCCAGGACACGGTCTCTGTGTGTGTATTTGATAGCCCAGACTGGGTTTTCACTTGCCTCCAAAGTAAGCACATTTCCCTTGGAGAAAATCAATAACCAGTCCGCCTGTGTGTAATTTTGACAGAAACATGTGAAGTTTTAAGTGGCTGTCAGTTACTCTGTATAAACTTTATTGGGAACAGATTTGTTATGTATCATTATGTACGCCATAAACTGGTCAAGAGATTCTTTACAAAGTTAATTGTCATGGTTTATCAACAAGAGGTCACCTCCTGTTTTGGTCTAGGAAGTGAATTTTGCCTGGTAAACAGGGAAATATCCCCAGACTTGTATTCATTTGAAACGGCTGATGCATACTCGAGATCCAGCGTCTTTGATACTTTTATTCAAACTTGCATGGAATTTGGTGTATACAAGTTATATTTTAACTCTTAGAATGAGGGAACCAAAATTGTCGTCTGCTGTTGTTATATACATGTATTTTGTTTTCTGTCGATAAACCATGGCAGCATTTCAGAAACTGAGAAAGTAAAAGTCAGTGGGTTATATGTCCCAGCAACAGCTATGGTCATGCAGAAAATGGTAGTCGGTGGCAACAGGTCACATAACAATCGTCTTAGCAGACGATTCTCATATGCTGCCAAAATAAAAAAAAACATGAAAGGGGGGTGGGTGGGGGTCGGTGCCATTACGTAACATTATTGCCATAAATGTTAAATGACAAATTTCAGGAGTAAAGTTGCTATTTCAAATGTATGTTTTGCACGTCAAATGCTTCGGTGGAAAGGACTTCCAAACAATTTGCCTGGGACTTCCAAATGTTCATGGCTGGAAGTCAGGACTTCCTGAATTATTATCTTAGTGCAAGCCCTGCTATATACATGTAATGATTAAATGACTGTTCATACTGATGATAGTGTACATTTATTTTACTGACACAGTTCAGGGCTGTACAAATTGATTTTTTAGCCACTTGTCCCGGACAAGTGACTTGACAAAAGTGACTTGCCCGGACTTATCCCGGAAAATATAATTTTCAGGGCAAGTAATTTTGAAAAAGTGACTTGTCCTCGTATTTCTTATACGAAACTGTCCCAAAACAAAAACTATTATCATAGTTGTTAAATATAATACAATTGAGCAATTGGCACATATACATATTATATTAAATATCTATAATAATAAACATTATATAGTACATATTTATTCTTGTGGTCTTTTGTCACTGTGCCATCGCGGACATAACGTTGTGACAAGTGCATACTCAAAACACATTTATCGACAATAATAATTTCCTAAAATAATGAGAATCGTCTCGCGTTTTCGCGATCTCGCCTTTCGCTTTTTAAATATTCGGATTAGTTTTGCTCATGCATCATGTGCATGTGCGGCGTGTTTGCAAAACGCGAGATTGAATATGATAGAATTTCTCGTTTTCGTCTCCAAAGCTCGAAAACGCGAGGTTGTCACATGTCCCTAATAGGACACATACACATTGTCTTAGGAGACCGATTCATGTGCTGCAAAAACATGTTTACGTTTTTATTAAGAAATAGAACGCATGTGGACAAACATCTATATTTCTTGACAACAAAAACATAATTTGACAAAAAATGATACTCGTCTTAGGAGACGATTCTAATGTGCTGCCAATACACGTTTATTGAGCAAAAAAAAACATATTTCGATACGTGTTATTGGTTAGGCTACTGCATCGCATCGTAGACCTATACACAAGATCGTGAAAACGCGAGACCAAATCGCGAGGCGAAAACGTGAGATTCTATTGTATTCATTCTCGCGTTTTCGCCTGGCTATCTCGCATTTTCGAGACCGCGATGTCGCGTTTCGCTTCGGCCTTTTCACAATGTCGCCTTCCGTTTTGGAAATACGTTTGTTCAAGTCATTATGCAGGCCCGTATCCTGGGGGGGGGGGGGGGGGGGGGGGGGGGTGGTGTGTGTCGGAGCGGTCGGAAGACCCCCCCCCCCGCCCCGCCCAGCCTCGAGGTCAAATTTTTCAGAAAAAAAAAATCGGGTATGGAAGGTCATAGTTAGAAGCTCGGCTGTTGCGGAGAATGAAGGAAATTGCATTTCAGACCACCCACCTATATTTCAAATTTTCCGGGGGGTGCATGCCGCCGGACCCGGACCCCCTATATACCTCAGGCCCTTGGGCCTTCGAAACGACCCCCCCCCCCCCCCCCCCCCCCCCCCCCCCCCCCCCCCCCCCCTTCAAACAGGTCTGGCTACGGGCCTGTAATATGTGTGTGTAGAATGCATGCGTGTTGAAATTGAGTTTTGCGCATACGTTACATGTACGTACGTAGAATGCAATTCGAACTAGCATGCTTTATATGCATGTACGTACGTAGAACGCAAATCCAACACGCATGCTGTCTATACATGCATGGGCAAATCGTATTTCCAAAAGCGGAAGGCGAGATCGAGATCGCAAAAACGCGAGATTGTAACAAAAAAGAAATATGGCCGTACCCACCCATACCCCAATTAGCACATTTGCGACATATCATTTTCGGTCTAGCTGCACACCTGATGGTGTTTACAATCATCAGTCGCTAATCAAGTTTCACGTGCAAAGTGTGACTGACCTTTAGAATTCTGTGCCAACAAACATACCAAAACCACGCTATGTAGTCGCTCACGTCATCGCATAGCCGATGAATTGATAATTACGCATTATCTTGTGGAATTTCACATTTTTTTGATTTTTTTTATAAAACCAAGATTTTGGCAGCACATGAGAATCGTTTCCTAAGACGATTCTCAAATGTTGTCAAAAATATGTTTTTGTAAAGAAATATCAATGTATTCGGGTTTTCTTTTCACATTTGTCCGATGTCTTAATAAAACAAGTTTTGGCAACACATGAGAATTGTCTCCTTAGACGATTCTAATATTTTGTAAAAAGAATTGTCACATTTGTTTGATTTCTTGGACCGTACAAACAATTGACAAATTCAGAAATCCACAACTTAATTTGTGTTTCTCGAGTCGGGTTTCATATGATGGCGAGGAAATACGATCGATTACACACCGTGAAAATCTTGTTGGAACGTAAATGTCAATTGTCACGTAGGCCATTTCAGTTTACCGCGCGTTACGTCAGCTGTTATTCTAAGTACGTATGGTCACTCGTTAGGAGCATTTCTTTCTTCGTTTATAAGGTATGGGTTGTGACCTAGGGCTTAGAACACCGACTTCCAATCTGGAGGTTGTGGGTTCAAACATCGCCTTGGGAATCAAACATACTTCATAGTATGTCCATCCCATTCAATTTCACTTTTTTTCGTTTATATGCCGCGTAGAAACGATAATTTAAATTAAGAGCCGTAAATTCCATTTCCACCCCATACATATATTTATTTCTCTAAAGTTAGGTCGCTTGGCCTGTCGACGCAGTGAGACGAAAACGTTAACATACATAAAATAAATCGATAACCATCGATCGCCGCAGAATATTTTCGCTAATTCGCTAATTACTTTCAAATTCGATTAAATTAATATAATCAGGGTCGCTGTAGATTGCTATATCACTTTCTTGCGATACACAGGTACTGTGTAACACAGTAGCTGCGAATCGCCAGGACGCCCGCGGCGTTATCGATCGATAAAGTGGTCAGTTTTGGGATTAAGTTTATGACAGTCCGATTCCAAAAAATGGGCTTGTGGCGGGACGTTCTAACAGAAAATAGTGACTTGCCCGGGACTAAATTCCAGCATAGAGGCACTTGCCCGAGATTAAAACCGACTTGTCCTGGGCGTCGGGCGTGCCAATTTGTACAGCTCTGCAGTTAGGAAGGATGGAATCAACCAGTAAACTTTTCCTTCCAAGAATCGACACAATAGGCTGGTCCGTTAACAGTATCCAGATAACTTAATCCAGTAATCGAGGGTTGAATGCATTGATGTTGGGTCGTGATGGCTGCTATTTGTTTATTGGCATTTTATATTTTAAAAAAAAAATGAAAATATACAGCATCTAACTGTATAAACATTTGGATTGAACCCTAGTTTACATTTACAAACATACACCAGCATTGCAATACAATTTTTTACCAATACAATTTCAATACAATTTTTTACCTATTTTTTTTATTATTTTTTTTTCAGATATTCAATAATTCATGCATTTTTTTTAGCTCGACTATTCGAAGAATAAGTAGAGCTTATGTTGTCACCCCGGCGTCGGCGTCACCGTCACGCCTTGGTTAAGGTTTTTAGTCAACCTGGTATATGAAATACTACTGGCCCTACACCCACCATACTTGGACAACTTCATCTCCTAGTGATGTACATCAATAACCCCTGATCTATATTTGACCTACATTTCCTCTTGAGATCCATGGGTGAAGCCTTTTCAGATTTGTTAAAATGGAGGTCATCGCTAATCCGAGATGGCCGCCGTCTAAAAATAGCATACATTCTTAAAAAATCTTCTTCTCATGAACCGCTAGCCGGATTTCGACGAAACTTGGTAGGAATGATTGATGTACATTGCTCTTTCAAAGTTGTTGAAATGGTGACCCCGGGGTCAAAAATGGGCGTGGCCCGTGGGGTCAAATTTTATTTTTGACCGAATATGGTCATGTTATATATCAAATCGAAGGTATCAATGAGGCGATCACTCTGGTACATTTTTTGTCCAAATCGGATTGTTATGTCATCCAAGATGGCTGCCAAAATGTCAAAAGGTTATTTTATTAGAGATTTCAAAATTCTTCTTCACATGAACTGCTTGGCCCATGGTAGCCAAACTTAAAAGTTATGGTCCATGGGTGAACCCTTTTCAGATTTGTTAAAATGGAGGTCATCGCTGATCCAAGATTGCCGCCGAAAAATAGCCGAAAAATAGCATAAATTCTTAAAAAATCTTCTCATGAACTGCTGGCCGGATTTCGACTAAACTTGGTAGGAATAATCTATTTACAATGCTCTTTCAAAGTTGTGAAAATGGTGACCCCGGGGTCAAAAATGGGCATGGCCCGTGGGGTCAAATTGGGGTCAAATTTTATTTTTGACCGAATATGCTCATGCCATATATCAAATTGAAGGTATCGATGAAGCGATTGCTCTGGTGCAATATTTGTCGGAATCGGATGATTATGTCATCCATGATGGCCACCAAAAGGTCCATTTATTCAAGATTTTGAACGTCTTTCTCAGGAACCACATGGCCGATGCTGGCCAAACTTCATAGGAAGTTAAGATCCTTGGGTGAAGCATTTTCAGATTTTGTAAAATGAGAGTCATCGCTTAATCCAAGATGACCGCCATCTAAAAATAGCACAATTTTTTTAAAACACATGAACTCAATGTCACATTCTCCTCTGGTGTTCATGGAGTCAGGTGAGCGAATTAGGGCCATCATGGCCCTCTTGTTTGTCAAGCTATGTGTACATCGACAACCCTCGTAGTCGAGCTATGCTGTTCTCCTACAGCTCTTGTTATTTCTATGAACACTAAAAGCTTTAAATATTTCACAACTACTATTTACATGCATTTTGTTAAAAAATTGTAAATTTGATACTTTATCACAGTTTTTGAAAACAGGAAAATGCTACTTTACGAGAGTAAGCCATCATGACTGTATATCAAGACAGTCATGAAGTCACGACTAGGTGAAAATAAGTCCCCAGTGACCTTGGCCTTGGGTGTTCGGGCGTGGGTTGTATGCGAAAGAAAGCACCATCCCTAGACAGACATTGTGGGAAAATATTATTGAAAGGAGTTGTTGAAAACTTTTCTATGTTTTTTTTATCAAGGCTGCCAGCAAGGGGATTAGCTTTGTTTAACGATGCCAGTTCTTATATTGTTGTATGTTATTTTTCTTAAACACATTTCACTCTAAGGATACAGTAATTTTTGCTGAAAAAAATCTCATTATTTGATGAAAATATGGCCTTTTTTCTCAAACGGTTAATACTAGTAGTATTAACAACAAAACATGTTTTGACAGTACGGTGCATATGAGAATCGTCTCCTTTCGCGATCTTGCGCGTAGATCGAGATCGCGAAAACGCGAAGCGTGATCGCGAGAGCTGAAACGAAAATGTACCGTATTCTCAACAAAACTGATTGCCTGGGTTAATCATGCCCCTATGCGATAGCCAGGGGGGGGGGGGGGGTGGGGCATATTGCCTTGCTCTTGAGGTTCCGTAAGTCCGTCCGTCTGTGTACATTTACATCAACAAGTTTGTAAGAGTACAAAAGCTAATTTATTAGAGGTATTAATACATATACATGTACTTACATTTAAAAAAAATATACCGCCGTACCCACCCATCCACAACTAGAGTGCATAATGTCTAGTATTAATGTTGGTACAAAAGCTAATTTATTAAAGGTATTAATACATATACATGTACTTACATTAAAAAAAAAATACCGCCGTACCCACCCATCCACTCTAAACCGGACACCCTGGGGCACATCCCAGGGGTCCGGTTTAGAGAGGCTCCACTGTGAACCATGTATATAACTACTTCAAGACACGCGTGGGTGCTTTGTGTTCATGAACAGAAATTATAATCGGAGATAAATGGACAGGAACTATGTCAAAATTAAGCACAACTAACTTGTCTCTGTGTTCGGTTTAGAGAGGTTCGACTTTAGCACATTTGCGACATATCATTTTTGGTCTAGCTGCACACCTGATGGTGTTTACAATCATCAGTCGGTAATCCATTTTCACGTGCAAAGTGTAATTAACTGACCTTTAGAACTCGGCGGAAACGAACATACAATGTACCAAAACCACGCTATGTAATCGCTCACGTCATCGAATTGACGCATGCAGCTTGTGCAGTTTCACATTTGTTTGATTTCTTGATAAAAGCAAGATTTGGCAGCACATGAGAATCGTCTCCTAAGTAAGACGATTCTCATATTTTGTCAAAATATGTTTTTGTAAAGAAATACCAATATATTCAGGTTTTCTTTTCACATTTGTCCGATGACTTAATAAAACATGTTTTGGCAACACATAAGAATCGTCTCCTTAGACGAGTCTAATATTTTGTAAAAACAAAATTGTTTTCACATTTGTTTGATTTCTTAGACCGTGCAAACGATTGACAAATTCAGAAATAACGACTTAATTTGTGTTTCTCGAGTCGGGTTTTATATGGTGGCGAGGAAATACGATCGATTACACACTGTGAAAATCTGAATATGCCTGTTTGATATCTACATGTACATCCTACATGATCAATATTCTGAATATGCCTGTTTGATATCTACATCTTACATGATCTGATCAATATCGGTATGACCATGGATGTTCGAACATGATATTGACAGATATACCAAATCGATCCATGCGAAATGCATGTCTACAAGGGTAAAACTGACTTCATTCAGTCAAACAATGTACACATTTTCAGAGTGAATTGCCGAGTTTTGCCGCATTTTACCGCGTCCATTTTGCCGCAATACGCGGCGGTAAAGGTGCGATAACATGTACATGTACGTTGTACACACTGGAAAGTTTTGCCGAGTTTTGCCGAGGATCGCCGCGAAACGACTGCGTAAAATTTACGGAGTTTCGCGTTATGCTGCAAACGGCCAATGGAATATTCCGCGCTAAAGCTAAATTGGTTGCCGCAACTACAAAAAATGTGCGGGTTTCGCGGTGGCTGTACTGTAGGTCGACGATGCGATGCAGTAGCCTAATCAATAACACGTATCGAAATATAATTTTTTTTGTCAATAAACGTGTATTGGCAGCACATTAGAATCGTCTCCTAAGACGAGTATCATTTGTTGTCAAATTATGTTTTTGTTGTCAAGAAATATAGATGTTTGTCAACATTTGTTCTATTTCTTAATAAAAGCTTTAAAATGTTTTTGCAGCACATGAGAATCGTCTCCTAAGACAATGTGTACGTGTCCTATCAGGGACATGTAGCAACCTCGCGTTTTCGAGCTTTCGAGACGAAAACGCGAAATTCTATCATATTTGATCTCGCGTTGTGCAAACACGCCGCACATGCATGAGCAAAACTAATCCGAATTTTTCAAAAGCGGAAGGCGAGATCGTGAAAACGCGAGATGATTCTCATTATTTTAGGAAACGATTTTTATACGACCGTTTTTAAAAAACGGTACGTATTATGTTTTACCGCTGGGCGGGCGAGCGGCTGACAGAAAAAGTGCATTGTTCGTGTACACAACTCCTCCGAAACCGTTCAGTCGATCGATTTAAAACTATACACACGTCTTCTACACATATTGAAGATGTGCACCTTGGTGTTTTTATGCCGAAAAAATATTTTTAACAAAAATATCACCTTTTTAACTTACCATTGTTTCTACATTTTTCTATACAATTCTATATACGGTACAGAGTTTGTATACACAACTCCTCCGAAACCGATCAGTCGATCGTTCTGAAACTATACACACGTCTTCTACACATATTGAAGATGGGCACCTTGGTGTTTTTATGCCGAAAAAGTATGTTTTAAGAAAAATATCACCTTTTTAACTTGGCCATTTTTTCTACATTTTTCTATACAATTCTATATAGGGTACAGAGTTTGTGTACACAACTCCTCCGAAACCGTTCAGTCGATCGTTCTGAAACTTTACAAACGTCTTCTACACATATTGAAGATGTGCACCTTGGTGTTTTTATGCCGAAAACATATTTTTTAACAAAAATATCACCTTTTTAACTTACGTCATGTCCGCGGTGGCACAGTGACAAAAGACCACAAGAATAAATATGTACTACCGGTATACAATGTTTATTATTATAGATATTTAATATAATATGTATATATGTGAAGTGCTCAATTGTATTATATTTAACAACTATGATAATAGTTTTTGTTTTGGGACAGTTTCGTATAAGAAATCTTACGAGGACAAGTCACTTTTTCAAAATTACTTGCCCTGAAAATTATATTTTCCAGGACAAGTCGGGGCAAGTCACTTTTTTCAAGTCACTTGTCTGGGACAAGTGGCTAAAAAATCAATTTGTACAGCCCTGACTACTATACATATGTACTTGTATACCATCTCTAATTGGCTAAAATGTTGAATATGTGAGAATCTTCACTTTCCCACCCAAAATACTTCAAATTTTTCTGATATTTGCACACCAACCATGTTATCTGTTCAGTTTTTATCTCCTTCCGTCGTTCATCAATAATTGCTGCCAGGAGGACAATAATGATGGTTGAAACTTGTACTTGTGAAGTTATCTCACCTTGCCGCGTTGTTCACCTTGTTGATTCACATCCTTAAGTTATAAAATATTTGGAATATCAGGGTTTCCCCCAGGATTTCAGGAAGGCATGTGATTTCTATGCCAGTTTTCAGTTTCCTATCATGAAAAAATGCAGAAATGCATCCTGTACTGTTTTAAATTGGTTATTTATCATTATAATTGCATAGTACATTGTATATGTGTCATAAATCTAAAAGTAACACAAATAAGTAGTAATGGAATTTAAGGCATGTCTACAGACATGGCACAACATAAATAAGGGATGTTGCACTACACTTTAAGAAAAGAAGGCATGTCATTTGCGACATGCCTTATGAGCCTACGGGAAACCCTGAATATTTTATTCATTATACTTCGCATAATATTATGTGTAAATCACAATTTATTTACACATTCCACACTCTGTAGTATACACAATTGCTCAAGTTCTACCTGACCAATCGTAACCAAAATGTTTATGACGGCAAGGCACATAAGCCTATTGATTTTCAAAAATTTCAGATGACTTATCTCGCCTTGGCGGCCATTTTAATTTTCGCACTCTGTATCCTTGACCACGCAATAACTCAAGTTCTACTTGACCAATCGTAACCAAATTTTGTATACATGTTTATCATGTCAAGATGAAGAAGCCTATTTGTTTTCAGTGAGTTATCTCCCCTTGTTGACTGGCCTTGCCTCGACGGGCGTATATTGTGACCTCCGACACTCTTGTTTCCTTTGAATCCATATACATTTCTAGTTTGTTCATGTTCCAGATCTGATCTTGTCTGTAAAGTGAAGTACAACAACACGCTGCCAGACATCCCATTTGATCCCAAGTTCATCACATACCCATTTGATTCCACAAGGTAAGTACCATGTATGACCAAGGTTACTACATAAAACATTTAACCCTTTCAACACCACATACCTGTATAGTGGTATTGGAAAAAAAGTGTAGACCCAGATGAGCTGGCTCGTTCATCAGGATCTGCACATTTTGCAAGTAATTTTCATATTTTTAAGAACAAAAACACCCCCTTTTCATAAATGGACTAGTCTGAAAAAGATTTGGGGCGGTTGAATTGGGTGCAAGATCAACATATCACAAGCCATTCAAGTTACTTAGGGATGAAAGGGTTAAACATGTAGTAATCAGTGGCATTGTCAAGAGGGTGCATGTAATCAGTTGTGTATGTTTACTTGAACGTATGTTTTTCTTAGGGAAATAAATACAATATGAGTGAAATTATAGCTTTAAAATTACTAACATCAAGGAAATTGAATGTATTAATCAATATTTTTTCCTCACGCAACCCTAGTCTAACTTGATCCACAATTTGTACACCACTGGTCATATATAGTAAATACATGGTTAGTGCCGTCGAATATAAAATATATTCGGTTGAGCCTGAGACAACTTTATTGGGGCAAGCTTTAGTGAGCCCATATAAAGTTGTCGGGGCGGAACCGAATATATTTTATTTTTGACGGCACTAATCATGTATTTAATTTAAACCGCATACTAAACTTAATTGTTTGAACATGCGTGATAATAAGCGGACAAAATTCAGCTGAATCGACAGCGATTTCGATTTAAAAATTCTCCGCCATCTTGAATTTGCTGTTGAGACTAACCAATCAAGAGGCCGCGATTAGGGGTCAAAGGTGAAAAAATAAAGGCAAAAACGGCACTAATATTGATCAGTATTGTATTTTGTAACATCTTAACCCTTTCAACACCATAGGCCTGTATAGTGGTATTGGCAAAATGTGTAGATCAAGATGAACCGGCTCATGACGAACCGTCTGATCAGGATCTTCATATTTTCATAAATGAACTAGTCTGAAAGTCATTTTGTGAAGATTGGATTGGTTGCAAAATTAACATATACAGGCCACACCCACTTACTCGAATTCGAAGGGAGATAAAAAAATACTTCGAGTTAACCGTAGTTTGACGTATCCGTAGTACGCAACCTGTCGGACAACAAACTATTTGATTGACAGTTAGAACCAAAAGATTACTTGCTGATGTGGCCTTGAGTAGTAAATATGATTTATTTCAGCAATTAAATGTACATGGATACATGTTAAATGCTGTTTCTAAGACAAGTCATATTTAAACACTTTCGGTTTGTTTACAAATACACATATGCATGTATGTGTGTAATTAATAGATAACCCGGATGTGGCACACGTGACATGCGCATGTAGCGATATGTACATATTCAGTTCACCAATGAAATAAATAATAAAAAGAACATAATATTTTATTAATTATTTTAATAAATTATACACGGAAACAACACAAAACAACAAGAAATACTGATTTGTAACATTATTATAAATGATTATTTCTGACCAGACTTGATTGTACAAACTAATAATGTTTAGAACATAAAACTCGCCCATTCAATGTTTCGTCCCTATACTGTATAATCTGAATCTAATCGCGCAACTTGTGTTCATTTTAATTAACGTTCGAGTAAAAGCATTTAATGCCAGTCCAATTAAAATAGTTGTCATTTATTGCTCACCACTTAATGATCACCGACGGTCATTTCGGGAGTCCTGTTTAATCAGTGTCAACGCAAACACCTTTAACTACGGTCTGAATACCCGACTTTGATCAGGTAAACTGCAGGTGACAAACTTCTACTTACCTCCGCAAATTGACATTTCGACTTAACGAGTGTGAAATACAGTAGATTTACGTTTTCGGGACCTAAATATACCTTCGAATAAACGGAAAATTTGAGTTATCGAAATTTGACTTAACCGAACTTAGTTATATGGAAAATAATAGGATTTTAAACGGGACCGTGCTAGTAATTCGACGTAACCGATGATTTCGACGTAAGCGACTTTGAGTAAACGAGCGTAGCCTGTACATGTATATCAAAATCCATTCCAGTTACTTAGGGGTTAATTATAATATTTCAGGTTCATCCAGTACAAGCCCACCACACTTGAGCGCACATTTAAATATGACCTCCTCACAGAACATGACCTTGGGGTCACGATTGACCTCATCAACCCAGACACATACAAGATTGACCCGAATGGTAAGTTGTGATTCAGGACCCGCGATCATAAGTGATCAGATACTCAGTCAAGCTGTTTCAACTTCCAGCCTGTGGTCAACATAGACATTTCACTGTACCTTGTCTTGATCAGAGCTCCAGATAAGGTGCGTATTGGCATATTTTACACACTTATTTTAGCTGAATACACATTGATTATCAAAAGTGGGAGTACAAAATACTCACAGCAATGTGGTTTTCAAATTGAGTAGTGAAAATACTGTACTAAAGTTGACAATTTACTTAGTTGAGCTGCAAAAAGCAAACAGTGTTTGCAGCTCAAATAAGTGAATTTTTAAATCTGTTTTATTTTTTTATCATTTGTACCCTATGTAATACTAAAGGAAGAAAATCAATACCGGTAATACATTTGTAGAAGTTAAATACACGTTGAATTTGAAATATGGGGGTATAATACTCTTTAGGTACAAAACTTATCCAGAGCTCTGCTTCACAGTTCATAAATGTTACAGTGTTTGACAAACATGCACTTGCATAAACTGTCATTTTGGATATTTATACACTGCAGCTCCCATTATAACGTGGTCGCGTATAGCACGATCTCCATTATAACGCGGGTATCTCGTGGATCCCAAACAAATATTTAAAAAATCGAGAAAAGAAAAATTAAAAAAAACAAAGAAAAAAAATCAAAAAAAAATCGTCGGACGTCGTAGTCATTGTGTAATTAGTTGATTTGTGATTTCTGCAAGTTTATTCAAACAACGAAGTTCAAAGTCCATGAAAGGATTATTATTAGTATGTTAGCAAATGTAATACATGTACCTTTAATCAGGTAATCATGTTAATATTTATTAATCAATTCAATTACACATAATTGTCGCTAATAAATGGTTGCATGTTCGATCGCCTTTCTTTTTCTTTACTCCCAGGTGTAATATTTAGCGTTCTATAAATAGACTGGTGTTTCAGCATTATCTGGGTATGGGATCACGTGGTCTATTGTTTACACTGCAGCCCACGGCAATCTCGCTTAAATCGTAAATTTCATTCATCAATATGACTTGCAGCGTAAACAATAGATCACGTGACCCCACATCCTGAGATTATGCACGTATCAACCGCATGAATAGGCAGGACACGTGACCGTAGGCATTATTTATTATCAATTAATCCGTTTAAGCGTCTGTTGATCGCGAGTAGTATACATTGTAATAAGCGTCTGTCTATCGCAAGCACTATACAACGTAATAAGCATGATTTTATAAATAACTCATATGTTCAATACATTAATACATACAAGTTTGTATTATTAATAATTACTTTAACTTCTTTTCAAATGACATGATTTTATATGGGTCCGTTGCTAATGGAATTCCCGCAATAGTTGGTAACCGAAATGCGAATGATACCAGTAACCCGTGCAGTACCAGTACCCGTGCATGTCCCGAAATTTTATAACGCGGTCGGATTCGATCGCGGTTTGAAATCTTGGACCCCGACCACCGCGTTATAATGGAGCTGCAGTGTATCAGCAATAATAGTGAAACTAATGTGGATGGCATAATCATCTTTGTATGGCTTTATGTGGGATCAAATGATTTGGTTATGACTGGAGAAATCTGGTTTAAGGCGTTTGTGAACAGTGTAGTCCTAGATCAGCCTGCACATCTGCGCAGTCTGATCAATGTTCCACTGTTTGCCATTCAGTCAAGGAAACACCCATCAGGTGTATGACAAGCAGTACTACTACTGATCAGGCTCCAGGAATCTACTAGAAGATCAGGCACTAGACATGAGCCAAATTTCTCCAGTGAAAGCCACAATTCTGCCTTCCAGCCTACCTTGACCCAGAAGACGAGCAGCTACTGGATGAGGACTCGACACTGGCTAGCAACTCTAAACGGTGAGTTGTATCACGCTAACAAATATTCTCATATTGTATCTGGCATTGATACGTCATGTGGCGCTATGAATGACGTCACTGTGGTGTTGTAATGTAAACAAGTAACATTACAGAAACGGTAGGAATTCCTTGGCTCATAATTCCTTGTCTGATGAAGTTCATTGTCTCGTCTAATATGCTTGATATCAATATATACTAGCCTGGTATTCGCAATGTATATGTGGCTGTGACTGGAGAAATGGGGCTTTTGGGTTTTGCGAGATCCTGGGGGCCGTTTCACTAAACTTTGTACAACTAAAATGTTCGTAAGTGCAAATTTAGGATCGTCTGGAAATTTCAATTGATGGATTTACATTCATTGAGCATAGGCTGCATATGCAGCCTATGCTCAATAAATGTAAATCCAATAGTTGTTTACAAGAAAACATTGTTAATGTGAAAATTGCAGACTATCATAATTTTGCACTTACGAACATTTTAGTCGTACAAAGTTTAGTGAAACAGCCCCCAGATCAGCCTGTGCATGATCCATTTATCATGGATCCCTAGTCTTTGACACAAATTAGCATGATTATCAACACGCCCTGCTATTTACTGTTACAGATCTCGGCACAATAAGATGAATGTGTCCTGGTTGCGCAAGACAGAATATATCTCCACAGAGTACAACAGATTCACACAAAAGGCTGACAAATCAGAAACCAAGTGAGTGAAGATTTGTAAAAACTGTCCATTATCTGAGAAGGACACCTGGAACCAGATCAGGATCTTGTAACTTAAATACTGGATTTTGATAGTCAACAATTATTTGATTGAATGATGATATGCAAGAGTTAGACCATGATCAGTCCTTAACCAATCCACACGTCCACTCATATTAGTGAGCGAATTATCTATCTGGACGAGTGGTAATGTGAAGATACAGTGCGGCATAAACATTAACCCTTAGACCGCTATCTTAATTTTTTTGTCGTCTGCTGTTTATTTTCTATTTTCCATTTTTATCGTCAAAAATATGCTTTTGACAGCACTTTAGAATAATTTACAACATGCTTTGACAGCACTTCAGAATCATTTCCAGTGGAAATGATTCTGAAGTGCTGTCAAAACATGTTTTTATTGAGAAATAAGGCAAGATGTAAAAGCAACAGCAGACGACAATTATTGTAGCCATCTAAGGGTTAAGACAAAAAGGAATGTACAAGTTTAAATCCAATCTGGACGAGAGAAAATTAAGAATTTGTTGAGGCCTGATAATATATTATGTATAGTATGCTGGAATCCATTTGTTAATTGTGTCACACTTATTTCCATGTAAATTTGCAGAAATTGGTGTTGCAATATGTTTAATTACAACAGTATGTACCACATGTTCAATATATAGACCAGTCTTATTACCTTTTTTAAACACTACGGACCTGTATAGTGGTATTGGCAAACACTGTAGATCCAGTGAGCTGACTCATGACTAGCCGTCTCATCAGGATCTGCATTTTTGCAAGTCATTTTCACATTTTTGTGAACAAAAGCAACCCCTTTTTAGCTCGACTATTCGAAGAATAAGTAGAGCTTATGTTGTCACCCCGGCGTCGGCGTCGGCGTCACCGTCACACCTTGGTTAAGGTTTTTAGTCAAGCTTGTATATGGAATACTACTGGCCCTACACCCACAATACTTGGACAACTTCATCTCCTAGTGATGTACATCAATAACCCCTGATCTATATTTGACCTTGACCTACATTTCCTCTTGAATTACTTGGTTAATTCCCCTTGGTTAAAAGCCCCGTGCAGGCACCGGGGCGGGATCAACTGATCCTGAGAATAGTGCTGCAGTAGCCATTGCTTGTCGTAAAAGGCGACTAAACTGGCTTAACGATTGGGTTCATACTTTCCGGAACCCACTATACCGGATTTGGCCCTCATGTACATTTTTGGCTTTCTTGTATGTGAGAGTTGAGTCGGGCTATGCCCCATATATAAAAGTAAGATTAGCGCTAATCCTATTACTTTTAGGGGATGGGATAAATGATGCTGGTGTGGCGAGGGCCTGGCACCAGATCAGGTTGTTCTAATTTCAGGACTGAATATATATTTTGATTGTAAATATTGAGTTCTGAAGTTGGGATTTACCCCCCTTGGACAGGTGGATATGGGACTCGACCCCGTTGACCCGTCTGCGTGTAGACTCCCTGAGGCTTGTACCTCTATGTCAGAAAAGCGGACGTTAAACCCTATTCACTCACTCACTCCCCTTGGTTAAGGTTTTTAGTCAACCTTGGTTAAGGTTTTTAGTCAAGCTTGTATATGCAATACTACTGGCCCTACACCCACCATACTTGGACAACTTCATATCCTAGTGATGTACATCAATAACCCCTCATCTATATTTCACCTTGACCTACATTTCCTCTTGAATTACTTACTTAATTCCCCTTGGTTAAGGTTTTTAGTCAACCTTGGTTAAGGTTTTTTTTCAAGCTTGTACATTGAATACTATTGTGCATCCAGACACCGTACTTCGACAACTTTTTCTCATAGGTATGTACATCAATAACCCCTGATCTATATTTCACCTTGACCTACATTTCCTCTTCAATTACTTACTTAATTCCTTTTGGTTAAGGTTTTTAGTCAACCTTCTATATGGAATACTACTGGCCCTACACCCACCATACTTGGACAACTTCATCTCCTAGCGATGTACATCAACAACCCCTGATCTATATTTGACCTTCACCTACATTTCCTCTTGAATTAGTTACTTAATTCCCCTTGGTTAACGTTTTTAGTCAAGCTTGTAGATGGAATACTCATGGCCCTACACCAACCATACTTGGACAACTTCATCTCCTAGTGATGTACATCAACAACCCCTGACCTATATTTGACCTTCACCTACATTTAACCTTAAATTACTTACTTAATTCCCCTTGGTTAATGTTTTTACTCAACCTTGGTTAACGTTTTTAGTCAAGCTTGTAGATGGAATACTATTGTGCATACAGACACCATACTTGGATAACTTTTTCTCATAGGGATGTACATCAATAACCCCTGACCTTTATTTTACCTTCACCTACATTTAACCTTGAATTACTTGGTTAATGTTTATAGTCAAGCTTGTATATGGAATACTTCTGGGCCTACATCAACCATACTTGGACAACTTCATCTCCTAGTGATGTACATCAATAATCCCTGACCTATATTTGACCTTGACCTACTTTTATCCTTGGATTACTTAGTTATCTCCCCTTGGTTACGGTTTTTACTCAGGCTTGTATATGGAATACTCCTGGGCCTACAGCAACCATACTTGGAAAACTTTATCTCCTAGTGATGTACATCAATAACCCCTGACCTATATCTGACATTGACCTACATTTAACCTTGAATTACTCACTTAATTTCCCTTCGTTAATGTTTTTAGTCAACCTTGGTTAAGGTTTTTATGCAGGCCGCAGCCACCTTCTTTGTCAAGCTATGTGTACATCGACAACCCTCGTAGTCGAGCTATGCTGTTCTCCTACAGCTCTTGTTATGAATGGACTTGTCTGAAAGTCATTTTGTTACAATTGGATTGGTTGCAAAGTTAACATATCCATTCCACTTACTTAGGGGTGAAAGGGTTCTCAAATTGGAAAAACTAAGCTATTAAGCAACTTTACATCAAATCAACAAATTCCACCAATTTTCTATAAAGATCAATGATGCCCCCGAAGTAGTCCCAGTAAGTTACTGGTGATATTCCAAGTTCGATAACCTATATACAAAACATGTCTATAGATACGGTCACACCTATTACTGTCTAATGTTTTGGTCACCTATTACTGTGTATAGTTTTGGTAACCTGTTACTTTCTATAGTTTCTTTTATTGTCTATACTTTTGATCACCTATTTACTACCGGTACATGTGTCTATAGTTTCGGTCAGTTATTTTCTAGACCTGTCTATAGTGTCAGTCACTTATTTACTAGACCTGTCTATAGTTTCGGTCACCTGTTTACTACACGTGTCTATAGTTTCGGTCACCTGTTTACTACACGTGTCTATTACTACACCAGTCCGTTGTGTAATTATGTGATATTCTGTGTGCAGGGTGGGTTACAACATCAAGAAGGGCATTACTGAGGAGGACTTCTATAAGGACCGTGAAAGTCAGATCGCCGCCATCGAGAAAACATTCATCAAGTCTAAGGACATTGTAAGTTCATCTACTTTGACATCGTCTTTCTTAACCCATTTCATGCTGAGGATACACCATTTTGTTTGTGGAAAATCTTAAATATTATATTTATATGAGCTCAGAAATATATGTTGTGACCACCATTTGAACCATCTCAGCAAGACGGTTCAAATGAGTGGTCACAACATATATTTTCATTGAGAAATAACAAAAATAAAAATAAAATATTTTAAAAATTTCATACCCATAAAGGTGTATCCAGAATGTAATGGGTCATAATTCCAGCACAAAAATATTTACACAATTCCCTAACATTTGATTGGCCCGTAGCAAGTCTCTGTCCAAAATTTATATCCCAGTAAACTCCCACGCCGAACTACTTTCCATAACCGTGAGGCGCAGTTAAAATAATTCTTAAGAAAACGGAAAATAAACACATTTTCTTGATGAATTTATTTCAAATGCTGGAATTATAAAGAATGAATGGCCTTTTTGTGGAATTTATCGGGGATATAAACTTGGAAAAGTCGCGGGAATACTGGACGAGGCCTTCCAAGTTTATACCCCGATAAATTCCATAAAAAGGCCATTCATTCCTATAATATTACTAACATTTTTTTATGTACCCTGATTTTCGGATACAATCATAATCATATAGTTGTCACCCTGTTCGCCTGTCCATCTCTCTGTCCGAGATTTGCTTGAAAGTTTTTGGCCACCTATTGTCTCTGTTACCGTAAGTCGGATTGGCTTGAAACATTGTACAAAGTACTTGATTCAGTCACGATGCTGATGTAAATAAAACTTTATTTTTAAACCAATATATGTATAGCTTGACATAGAGATCAGAATATTGTCTGAAACTGTTAGAGAATTTACGGCATATTCTGGATGCAAGTGAGGGTGTGGGTCGGGGTGCGTGTGGGTTGGTGGGAAGATTGTCCCAAACCCACCCTACCCCTATAGTGACTATGGAAATTTTCCCACCACCCTACTCCCACCCGTCGTCATAGCAGTTTTATGAACCATGTTTCCAATTCTATGCCTATTTGTATTGTGTTACCCTTGTATTGTAGATCCACAAGCACTACAGCAAGCCAGGCGTACAGCCAGTCGAGGTCCTACCTGTATATCCTGACTTTGAGGTAACACATATGAGCCCTGCTCTTGTAGTACCTACCTTATCGCTTTACCAATTTTCGTTGATAATTGATTTAGAAAAAACATGCATTATTTTCTATAAATGACACCGTAAGTTTGCACAAAATTGACAGAATTTCACATGGTGTTTGACATAGATCGCAAGCTATATTACACAGTAATCTCGACAAAAATTCACATGTCGGTAGTACGATTCCACTTATTATTTTCAACTATAGAATAACCTGTTTGTCCAGCGATATGGATACAGGTCATGGGCTGACTCTGTACATTTCCACAGCATATCAATAGTAAGTAAGATTGCGTGTATACTTGCAGCTGTGGAAGAACCCGTTTGCCCAGGTGATATTCGACTCGGACCCCGCCCCCAAGGGTCGGTCAGGACCCGCCCAGATGGAGGAGATGTCTCAGGCCATGATCAGGTACACTGTCATTGAGGCTACCATTCGAGTTTCATTCCTCACTCTTACAGATCCTGATACTTCAAAGGATAGTTTCGACTGAATAAAATTACTTTCACTGACGATTCATTTGTCGAAGAATGTCACTTGATACTTCCAAACCACATTAGTGTAATGACGTAACGGGAACAATTCAAAACATAGCAGTAGCCTATTTCACCAACATTGTATGTACATGTATACTTTTCTAGCAAAGTATACTTTGAGGGAGTAATCATTTAGTTTTCCCGAAATGCATTATGTCATATAGGACTAACGACTGCATATATTTGATGATTAAAAGTATGCAGAATTATTATACTGAATTTATTACATTATCACAGCCAAAATGGCTGTGATAATGTAATAAATTCAGTATAATAAAACATAATAAATTTATCATTAAATTGAAAATTTCTCCCTCAAAGTATACTTTGCTAGTTAAATATACTTTGCAAGTTTGATGAAATCGGCTACAGGGCTTGCTTATTCTGTAGCGTATGTTACTTGATAAATAGAACACAGGGTAGTGTGTTTTGATCAGACATTCCTTGGCAAGATTTGGAATGCATGCGCATTTCCTAGCCTTGCCTGATTTGCTTGATATTAAAGGAGCAGTACATGGTATATATGCTGGTGTATTTTGTATCAAGTTTCTCATGCTTGGCTAGGAAATGCATATGAATTACACGGTAAGGCTCAGAATTCCATTGCATATCCTAGCAAGGCTCGTAATTCCTATGCATAATTATACTCCCAGCTTACAAAGTATGTCGAGGGGTATATAGTTTTCGTAATTCCGTCTATTTGTCCATCTGTACACGTTAAAGTTTTTGGGTACCCATTATCTTTGTAACACTAGGTCAGATTGACCTCAAACTTCATGTACTTCCTTATCATCATCATCCATATTTTCATTTCATACCACACTCATGCTGCCTTCATGTCCAAGGTCAAATTACTTGGAAATTTGCATCCATAAGATTTGCGTTAAAGTTTTCATGTACCCATTATCTCTGCAACGGTAAGTCAGATTGACTTCAAACTTCATATACTTCCTAATCATCATCCATATTTTCATTCCATACCACACTCATTCGGCCTTCATGTCCAAGGTCAAGGTCAAATTACTTAAAAATTTGCATCCGTAAGATTTGCGTTAAAAGTATTCGGGTACCCATTATCTCCTCAATGGTAAATCGGATTGATTTCAAACTTCATGTACTTCCTTATCATCATCCATATTTTCATTACATACTACACTCATGCGGCCTTCATGTCCACGGTCAATGTCAAATTACTTAGAAATTTGCATCCGTCAGATTTGCGTTCAAGTTTTCGGGTGCCTATTTTCTCTGCAAGTGTAAGACAGATTGACTTCAAACTTCATATACATGTACTTCCCTAAATATTTGTGTTAAAGTCTAGCAAGCCTCGGAATTCCTATGCATATCCTAGCAAGCCTCATACTGCCTATGCATAGTTATCCTAGCAAGCCTTGGAATTCCTATGCATATCCGATCAAGCCTCATAATGCCTGCATAATTATCCTATTAAGCCTCGAAATTCCTAGGCATAATTATCCTAATCAGCCTCGAAATTCCTATGCATATCCTAGCACGCTTCATAATGCCTAGGCATAATTATCCTAGCAAGCCTTGGAATTCCTATGCATATCCTAGCAAGCCTCATGCCTAGGCATAATTATCATAGTAAGCCTTGGAATTCCTACGCATATCCTAGCCTCGTATATTGCTTGTGTCTTCTAATATCCAGTTTATCATGCTTGGCTCAGAAACATTAGGAATTCCTTGGCTAGCCTCGGAATTCCTACAAATTTCTTAGCCTCGCCTGATTACACCCCATATGATAATACTGCTATCCCCATACAGAGGTGCGGTGGATGAGAGCGGGGAGCAGTTTGTCGCCTACTTCCTGCCGACAGACGAAACGCTCGGCAAGCGGAAACGTGATGCAGATGAGCATGATGAGTATGTCGCCGATGAGGAGTAAGTCAACTCACTGGTTTCTTGGTGGTTTCCACTGTCCACTCATTTTTTTTACCTTCACCTATTATTTCTACGTAATTGACTTAGCCATTTTCAACGTTAACTTTTTAACGTACGTCTGGTTAAAGTTTTTTGGTTAAAACTTTTTCGTTATACTATATCTCTGCAACTGCTTCGCCCATTACCTTGAAACTTCACATGGGTGTTTATCATCATCCATATTTTCATTCTACCCCCCAACCGTGCGGCCCCTGTGCCCAATGTCAAGGTCAAATTACTTTGAATTTTTTTGTTAAAGTTTTTTCGTGTACTGTATCTCTGCAACTGCTTCACCCATTACCTTGATACTTCACATGGGTGTTTATCATCATTGTCGCACCCGCTTGCAGAAAGCGCGATATTGTCGGCATTTTGGCATACGTTGGAAAAAACCTGGCCTTCGTGGCTTTGCCTCGTTTCTTGTTACGTTGTAAAGCCATCCCATTTCATTTATGACTTTCCCTGTAATTCCAGTGCAATTTTGCAGACACAAAAAAGTCAGCTTCAACAACATAGCCATCAGAGTGATACTGTTCTGGAGGGTACCTACTCATTGACACTGTTCTGGAGGGTACCTACTCATTGACACTGTTCTGGAGGGTACCTACTCATTGACACTGTTCTGGAGGGTACCTACTCATTGACACTGTTCTGGAGGGTACCTACTCATTGACACTGTGCCGTTGGACATAATGAACTAATCAAAATATAGGAAATCTTTCCTACCAAGAGGTACCAATAGGTTAAAGACACCATCATTCCAGCACAAAAATATTTACACAATTCCCTAACATTTGATTGGCCCGTACCAAGTCTCTGTCCAAAATTTATATCCCATTAAACTCCCACGCCGAACTACTTTCCGTAACCGTGAGGCGCAGTTAAAATAATTCTTAAGAAAACTGAAAATAAACACATTTTCTTGATTAATTTATTTAAAATGCTGGAATTATAAGGAATGAATGGCCTTTTTGTTGAATTTAACGGGGATATAAACTTGGAAAAGTCGCGGGAATACTGGACGAGGCCTTAAAAAATTACGAAAATTGTAATTTTTTATCGCTTTGTCCAGTATTCCCGCGACTTTTCCAAGTTTATACCCCGATAATTTCCACAAAAAGGCCATTCATTCCTATAATCACCATCGTCAGATCAAATTTGCAATACAAACAACAAATCATGTGCACAATGTAAATGTCATAATAGACATGAGATAAAATATAAAGCTCAGTCATTACCTTGTCTCTGTACTGTGTGTGCAGGTATGACTACACGCTGGCCCGTGAGTACAACTGGAACGTGAAGAACAAGCTGACCCGTGGCTACGAGGAGACGTACTTCATGGTGTTCCGCGAGGACGGCTGCTTCTACAACGAGCTGGAAACCAGGTACTGTATCATATTCATAATTCATATTGCCCAAAAGTACGTTCTTGAAATGCAAGAATTACTTGAAATTTAAAACTTCAATAATTGTGATATTTATTGATAGAAAATCTGTCTGTGTGGTGTGAAATTGCCGTCTTCCGCGGTCTTGAAAATGTAAACTGTTTTATTTAATTTTGAAATGTTTGAAAAAATATTCAAAGTCTGACGAAAGTTTGGTGAATTAGGGGCCAGATAGTTATACACACATGAATAATCAATAATACTTGTTCTGTCCATTCATTGACGTCTTCACCATCAATTTTAAACAATTTTATCTCTTGATATATTATTGTACCAAACATCACCAGTACCATCCTCATATTATTCCACACTAAAACCAATCTACGACCACTGATTCAACTGTCAGAGCTCCAGATAAGCTGCGTATTTGTGTAAATACCCAATTAAAATTGTCAAAAACCCAATTGAAATCAGAAGTAGCGAGTATCAAAAAGCAATGAAACATTTGTGGTATCTTTATCATGCTACAGAAAACAATAAACAGACCACAAATATATAGCATATTTCCTTATTTTTCCATGACCTTATCTGGAGCCCTGAACTGTAATTGTATTAATGTTGGTTATGGCATACATTGTACTTGTTTATCTCATTCACCCATTTGTAACAAGAATGGACCTTTTCATGTTAATTGCCAGACTATTCCATTATAATTTAACCCTTTCACCCCTAAATAACTGGAATGCATTTTGATATGTTAATTTTGCAACCAATCCAATCATCACAAAATGATTTTCAGACTACCGGTAGGGTTAACCCTTTCAACACCAAGTAACTTAATAGGATGTTCCATGCCAATGTTTCACGCTATTTCATTAATTTTGTTCATTCAAATTATCCCATTCTTCTAAAAGGGTAATCTGTACGACGTTTAAAATTATTAACAAACAGTGGAGATCCTGATGAGACGGCTCGTTACGAGCCGGCTCATCTGGATCTGCACTGTTTGCAAACATTGTCTCTATAGAGGTCTGTGGTGTTGAAAGGGTTAATAGAAATAGTAGTTTCTTAAATGTCAGGAAATATCTTTAATAGTGTTAACGTGGTTAAATCATTGATATTTCTGCTATTCACTTTCTAGAGTGCGATTGAGCAAGAGGAGGAAGGGGGCAGGAGTCCAGGTGGTTAAATCCCGACTCGTTGTCAAACACAGGGACATCAATGACAAGGAGATACGTGCACAGGTAATCCAGAGCTCCAGATATGCTGCGTGTTTGCGTAAATACCCAATTAAAATTGCCAAAAACCCAATTGAAATCAGAAGTAGCGAGTATCAAAAAGCAATAGCAAATTTGTGGTACCTTTATCATGCTGCAGAAAACAATAACCAGACCACAAATATAGCATATTTTCTTATTTTTCCATGAAAACACATCTCCTTGGAGACAATTCTACTGAAATGCCAGGACGTGTTTTCATTTCGAAGCAAACTATTCAATAATTGCTGTCTGTTGATGTGTAAACAGATGGAGTGAAAATACTCAATTACTGATTCCTTATCTGGAGCCCTGTAATCTCATTAGGATTTTCAATATGCAATAATATCAAGGGTAAAAATTGCCAATCGAGAAAGTGAGAAATTTGGCAAAATGTACCCTTGTGAATTGAATTATGCAAGGTTCACTATTGAAAGCTGCACCTATGAGACACGCCATGGGATTTTGTATCTTTGGTCATCTGCGTAATTTCATGAAATGCATATACAAAATTTACAATATTTCCGTAAATGATGTCGTGCAGATCATATATTAATTTTTGTCAACTTTTGACTTTATTTATGAAAAATATTGTAAATTTTGTAAACGTATTTAATGAAATTACGCAGATGTCCGAAGGTACAAAATCACGTGGCGTGTCTCATATATGGCTGTCACTGGAAAAATGCGACTATATGGAGTTGCAATTCTAATCTGATAACGCCTCGTGCAGATGTTCATGATGATCTGGGTCTACACTGGTTGCAAAGTCAAGTCAGTCAGAGTGTGGTCTAAAACGGGCACGCCATGAGGAACCTGGGGCGTGTTTCACTAAACTTCCTACGAATAAAATGTTCGTAATTGCAAAATTATGATAGTCTGTAAATTTCACATTTCTCTAAAATATATGAAAATTACTAGCAAAAAGTGCAGATCCTGATGTGACGTCTCATTACAAGCTGGCTCATCTGGATCGACACAGTTTGCAAGCACCGGTATAGAGGGTTGTAGTGTTGAAAGGGTTAGAAGTATGCAAATGCAAGACGCCTGCATTTCTCAAATTTTGGCCGATATAATAAGATTTGTCGTCATATTGCACCAAATGATGATAATACAGTGGAACATCTATACATCGGACTCCATGTAATACAGTGGAACATCTATACATCGGACTCCATGTAATACAGTGGAACATCTATACATCGGACTCCATGTAATACAGTGGAACATCTATACATCGGACTCCATGTAATACAGTGGAACATCTATACTTCGGACTCCATGTAATACAGTGGAACATCTATACATCGGACTCCATGTAATACAGTGGAAGATCTATACATCGGACTCCATGTAATACAGTGGAACATCTATACATCGGACTCCATGTAATACAGTGGAACATCTATACATCGGACTCCATGATGTCCAGTTTACAGATGTTTCTCTACCATTCAGGTATGTGAGCACTGTTTTGCAATCGGGAATTAACGTTACACTCGGAGATAACAACTTGAAATCACATCAAAGTCAACATAATTATGATTTGAGCTGAACACGGATATTACTCCCATTATCACACGCCATGTGTGCCAATATTTATTTTGAAGAAAAAACACTATTTTCCATAAATGCCATCAAAAGTCAACAAATGATTCTGAGCTGCTACGGAATTCAACTTTATTTTCACACTTTGTTAAAATAAAAATATGATAATGGTTCTTTGATTCTTCGAAATCAATATTATCAAAATATGGCGATACAACAAGGGAGGTAATTCTATGATATTTATTGTTCTCCAGGACGTGCGGCAGATGATGTTGGAGCCACAACAGGAGGAGGAAGAAGAGGAGGAGGAAGAAGACGAAGAGGACTTCACTCGCCGTGGCAACCAAGGTAACCATGGCAACACTTGGTAAATGTGGCATATTTTGGTAACTAATGCAATATTTTGTAACCATAGTAATACATTTATTTAGTAAGTGGCAATATTTGGTAACCATTGCAATATTTGGTAACTGTCGGTATTTGGTAACTATGTAACAACGGTATAACTGGCAACCAAGGCGACTAGCTGCCATAGTAGGTAGATATTTCATACTTTGTGTGTTTCTTCCTTAGGGCTTTTCCATCTATTTTTCCCGGGTGGGAGGGACGGGCTTTTTAAAACAGCATGGTTGTATTAATTTATTTTTCTACTGGGTGGGGTCTACGTCATTTAAAATATCTATAGGTAGGGGTTTTTTCTTTTTATCCTTTATGGTGGTGGGGGGTTAAGTTCCCCTATGATGTTGGTGGGTGGTTATTTTCCATAAGTGTCGTGTATCAATTTAGAAGTCTCCGTAAATAAACACCGACATTGAATGTTCGCTGGTCAACGTTTAGCGGAAGTTATTAAGAGTTGTCATTCTTGCAATCCAGCGCTTCGGCCTAGTTCGATTCGTCCCGGGTCGTTTCTCCCATAATCCCGTTCGCACCCCGGGTCGTTTCGCCCTTATTCCCGTTCGCCCCGGGTCGTTTCTCCCCCTATATATATAATGTTCGGCCGGCCTAGTTCTATTGGCTGTCAGACATCTCGACCCCAAGACATCTCGTGCACGAGTGTTCGTCGGTCTCCGCGTAAACAAGTTCACGTAGCTTGTTTACGCCGAACCGACGAACATGAGTGTATTATTTCACGCTATTCAATCCTGAACGATTAATTATCCTATTAATTATCCTTTTAATTATCCTTTTAATTATCCTATTTATTAGGATTAGTTTTATTGAAGAAACTATGTCGCGTGCGTATGAATGTTTATGTGCGTGTCTTATTTACTACGTGTTTACGTCACTCATTCATAACAATTTTGGATTCATAAAAAAATGGCGCCTTTCTGTCTAATGGACTTCAGTGGATTTTAATATTTATGGCATACACGTATAGGGTAAGTACCAAGTCGATGGTATTACATGTATAATGATTAATATTTATAATAATGTGTTTTATTAATATAGAACAAAGAGCAGCTTGATATATTCTTTCACAGATATGCATTCACAACGTCTGCCAATAACAAACCAGTACTCGTCAGTGTCCTAATGTCGACACACATCAACGTTCTTTATGACATGACTTTAGCAATATTATTTGACCTCGGCTTCCGGCAGTGGTAATAATCAAACGATTTCACATATTTCTCCCTAAGAATAACATTTTCTGATGGTGGGGGTTAAAGGAGAAATAAATTCTGGTGGTGGGGGGTGTTTTATGCAATTTCTTTTTTTCTGGAGGTAGGGGTTAAATGGTGGTGGGGGTGTTTTATGCAAAAAATCAATTCCAGTGGTGGGGGGGGTTATGCAAGAAATACCCCTAAAAAAAAAGCCAGCACCCCCCCCCCCCCCCCCCACCAGGGAAATTTTACTGGAAAAGCCCTTATGATGTGTAGATGCACAAAATGAATAATATTCCGTATTTTCAGACGAGGAAGAGTTCCTAAGTCTCAAGGGCAGTGACGATGAAATTGAACGTGGAGGTCGGAGGTCAAGGACGCGCAGTAGATCTGGGTCACGATCCATGTCGAGGTCAAGGTCACGATCGGGGTCAAGAAGCAGGAGTCGGTCGCGGAGTCGTAGTCGCAGTAGGAGTGGTAGCAGGTTGGTATATGTAGCCGTGATGGGAGAAATAGGAGTTATTATCAGATTTGTGTCGTCACTTGAGAAATGTTTTTTTTTGGGCTCTGCGACCAGTGTAGCTCCAGATCAGCCTGCACATCCACGCAGTCTGATCAGCATCTACACTGTTCGCCATTCAATCGGTGAAATATCCATCATGCCTCTAGCAGACGGTATGGATCATTATCAAGTTACAGGAATCTTCTAACGTGTGAAGATCTAGACTGGTCACAAATCCCATAAGCCCCATTTCTCCAGTCACAGCCCCATTTATGGAAAGTGTGACTCGTTGTCTGATAGTGTACTCTAACAGCCTTAAAATGATCTCTACTCGGTGTTCTCCACTAATGGCAATTATAAGGTTGTGGCATTTTGGAAATATCTGAAATTAATGTGTGAAATGACAAGGCAGAACTCTATTTTATTTGTTATTTGAATAAACATCTGTTGGTGGATTAACCCTTTCAACACCAAGTAACTTAATAGGATTTTCCATGCCAATGTTTCACGCTATTTCATTAATTTTGTTCATTCAAATTATCCCATTCTTCTGAAAGGGTAATCTGTACGACGTTTAAAATTATTAACAAACAGTGGAGATCCTGATGAGACGGCTCGTTACGAGCCGGCTCATCTGGATCTGCACTGTTTGCAAACATTGTCTCTATAGAGGTCTGTGGTGTTGAAAGGGTTAAGAAGATATTTGCTATTAAATTTATTCAGATCAAAGTTTCACCATGAAAATTATAAGGTGGTGGTGCTTCAGGATAATGTAGTTATCGAGAACTCTGTTACAGTTTGTTAGAAACATGACACAAGTTTCACTGACTGACTGCATGTATGAGACCAGCCAGGTGATTTTGTACCTAAGAAGATGTGCGATGAAAAATCTGGAAAAATATTTACAGAAATATTTTCTGTAATGTCTTAAAAATTTTACAAGATTTTCATAACAAATGCGAAATTCTATTCTATGCTCTGAACATTTCGTCAACTTTCGACGTCATTTATGGAAAATATCGTAACTTATAAATATTTTTCATGAGATATCGCACATGTTCTCAGGGCTCCAGATATTGAATTGGTAATTGAGTATTGTTACTCCATCATTTCTGAAGCAATTGGGTATTTCAAAATTTTAATTGGGTAAAACTACTGTTTACATATTAACAGACAGCAATTATTGAATAGTTTGCTTCGAAATTAAAACATGGCTTGGCATTTCATTAGAATTGTCTCCTTGGAGACAATTCTAATGAAATACCAAGATATGTTTTCGTGGAAAATAAGAAAAATATGCTATATTTGTGGTATGTTTATTGTTTTTTTGCTGCATGATAAAGGTACCATAAAATATGTCTTGCTTTTTGATACTCGCTACGTCTGATATCAATTTTGTTTTTGGCAATTTTAATTGGGTATTTAAGCGGAGCTCTGTGTTCTTAGGTACAAAATCTCCTGGCTTACCGCATATGATAATAGTACAGTAACTTGATACTTGAGGTAGGCAAACTCGAGTTGGTCTTGGGGCAGATCAGCTGGATGAACGAGATAACATGGGCATTCAGTCAATGACACACCCGTCAGTCTCCTGACATAGAGCGTATAGCGACTACTGGAGTGTGATAGGAGATTAGGACCTGTTTTTAAATACTATAAACCCCATTGCTCCACATGTCATTACGCACATTTACATTGATGAGTTGATAGTCGAGAGGTAGCTGGACTTCAGTACTAGAGCCATGCCGTAGGCATCCAATAATAGATATTATTTCCATCCTTCAGGTATTTCGGACGAGACTTGAAATGGAGATGCCACCCCCATATGTGACTGTGACTGGAGAAATGGGGCTTTTTAATCCTTAACGACCAGTGTAGATCCAGATCAGCCTGTGCATCCGCCATGTCTTCAATGAAACACCCATCTAACAAGCAGTATATATTGTTATCAGGCTCCAGGAATGTGCTATTTGATAAGGAGATACACTGGTCACAAATCCCATAAGCCCTATTTCTCCAGTCACATGACCGTAGCTGTTTCTGGGACATTTAATCCTTGCACCTTTGAATATCCGCAGGTCTGGCAGTGGCAGTAGGAGCAGAAGCCGTAGCCGCTCCAAAAGCCGCAGTCGCAGCAAGAGCGGTAGTCGCAGCAGGTCAAGGTCGTGGTCGCGAAGTCGCAGCCGGTCGCGGTCAGGGTCAAGGTCGGGGTCCGGTAGCGGTAGATCTCGGAGTCGGAGTATGTCTGGTAGTCGGTCACGGAGTCGATCAGGCAGCCGGTCTGTCAGCCGGTCACGCAGCAGGAGCATGTCCGGTAGTCCCCGGCGATCACGTAGCAGGTCAAGGTCACAGAGTCGCAGCGTGTCGCGCAGCAAGAGTCGGAGTGTGTCTCGGAGTGGAAGTGACTCGGGCAGTGGGAGTGAGGTCGATCAAGGCAGGAAGGACGAGGAAGAGATCTTTGGTTCCGCTAGTGACAGTGACTAATCCTTGCGGAATTCACTTTTGTCGTCTGCTGTTTAGTATTTCACATTTTTTTGTCATGAAACAACAGCAGACAGCAATTTGTTACGTCAATTCCTGTCGTTTAGGGAGAAATCTTTGGCTCGACCAGTGACCATGATAACCACTGACAACTTCTATAATGATTCTTGTAAAAATAAAAATCAATTGTTTTCTCAATCAGAAACAGTGGACGACAAATTTTCCTTGTCAATTTCTATCGTTCAAGAGGAAATAGTTGGCTTAACTAACCATTGAATGTTATATTTGGTACCATTCTTTTTTTTATTGTTTTCCATTTTTCTTGCAGAACACATGCTTTGCAACACAGGAGAATTGTCTCCACTGTAGACGATTCACATGTCCTGTAGAACATATGTTTTTGCTATTAAGGAATATGACATATTTAAAAAAATAACACAAGCATTTTCATCAATTCCTGTCGTTTAAAGGGAGTTGTAACAATGAAGCGTTCTGAAAATGTTGAATCATCTGAAGTTTTCACCTATGTGACTCCTGATAATCTAACACACATCAGATACTTGGTGGCATATATCAAAACTCAAGATTTATCAGGCTATGCTCAGAAAAGGTAGGAATTTCTACATGTTTCATAGCTGAGCCAGATAAACTTGATATCGAAAGGTGAATAGCAAGGTACACTGGAACTTCTACTGGACAATGTGGGAGGTTCCCAGGTTGTCCGGTGTAGAGATGTTCCTCTTCAATAGGTATTTATCAGCCAGCCTGGGAATTCTTACACATTTCCTGGCTGAGTCTGTTTAACTTAACCCTTTCACCCCTAAGTAACTGGAATGGATTTTGATATGTTAATTTTGCGACCAATCCTATCGTTTTCAAGACTAGTCCATTTATGAAAAGGGTGTATTTTTTGTTCTGAAAAATATGAAAAATACTTTCAAAAAGTGGAGATCCTGATGAGACGTCTCGTTACGAGCCGTCTCATCTGGATCTGCACTGTTTGCATAAACCGGTATAGCGGGCTTTCGGGTTCAAAAGGTTAACATTAAAAGACAGTAGCATCGTATTCTCTATCTACCACACTACTGTTGCTGCTGGTCTTTGTAACATAGTGAATATTGCCGATTCACGGCCAGTGTAATCATCATTGTTGAACCATCAGCATTAAATATGGCTGTGACTGGAGAAATGGGGCTTGTGCGATTTGTGACTGATGTAGCTGCGGATCAAATAACTGGTCTAGCCTGATAACGATCCTTATTGCTTGTTAGAAGCAGGACTTGTGTTTCATTATTGGAATAGCGAACAGTGTAGATCCTGATCAGGCAGTCTGATCTGGACCTACACTGGTGGCAAAACCCGTAAGCCCCATTTCTCCAGTCACAGCCACAAATCACTATCATCTTCATTATCATCATATTGATTATGGACAATTTGTGGACAGTAGTCAAATGTTGGTCATAGTCATCCATTAATACAAAATGTGTTTGTATTATGTGAAATTTCGATACGAGAATTTCCATGTATTCTTCATGTGTTTTGGTTCTATGTTTACAACACTAATCATGTTCCGAAATTATACATGTACATGCATATGTAATAAAGCATATTTTCTTATGTAATAAGGACTCTAATTATTATAATAGTATTGCAGTATTTATTTCACTTGTTGATGGAGGATGTGAGGGTAATATGAGACACGCCATGAGATTTTGTACATAAGAACATGTGCGATATTGCATGAAAAATATTTACAAAATTTACGATAGTTTCCGTAAATGACATCGGAAGTTGACGAAAATAGCATAGCAAATGCGGGATTGAATTCTGTATTTGCTATGAACATTTAGTCATCTTTCAAAGTCATTTACAGAAAATATCACAGTTCCTGTAAATATATTTCATGAAAAGTCACACATTTTCTTCGGTACATAATCACGTGGCATGTCTCCTATGTATCTCAGTTGTAAATCTATCATTACTGACGTGGGTGGCAGGTGGGTGCAAGCGATGGGTAATTTAACGATCGGGGTTCATCCTTACCGGAATTCCGACCGGAGACCTGGTTTGGCCCTCACATACGTCTTTGGCATTTTGTATGTGACAGTTGAATCTGGTTATACCCCTTATGTGAGTATTACGATTATTCGTAATCCTATTTTAGGGGAAGGGTCCAAGTGACTTTGGTGTGGTATGGACCTGCCATCAGGTCGGGTTATTCTAATTTCAGGGCTGAATATATTGTTTCTCGATGTAAATATTCAGTTCTGATTTTGGAATTTTCCCCCCAATGCAGCAGGTTAAAACGGGATTGAACCCGTTTGCCCGGCCTTACATGACCATAGCTGTTGATAGGCCGTTAAACACTAATAAACAAACAAATTACTGACGTTCTGACCTTTGGTAATGTTCGTACGAAGGTTTCTATGAATTAACGTATTTCACTAATGATACAATATTGTACCTACGGGTTCATGTCATTAAATGTGGCACATCCACGAACGATTTTCAAATTTCGGCTGTCAGAGAAAACGTTACTGTGAATTTCAATTCTGTAGCCGATTTCATCAACTTTGCAAAGTATACTTATCTAGCAAAGTATACTTTGAGGGAGAAATTTTCAATTTTAGGATAAATTTATTAATTTTTATTAGCTCGACTATTCGAAGAATAAGTAGAGCTTATGTTGTCACCCCGGCGTCGGCGTCACCGTCACGCCTTGGTTAAGGTTTTTAGTCAAGCTTGTATATGGAATACTACTGGCCCTACACCCACCATACTTGGACAACTTCATCTAGTGATGTACATCAATAACCCAATTGCAATCAGAAGTAGCTAGTATCAAAATGCAATGAAAAAATTGTGGTATCTTTATCATGCTGCAGAAAACAAACAGACCACAAATATAGCATATTTTTTCTTATTTTTCCATGAAATCACACATCTTGGTATTTCATTAGAATTATCTCTTAAGGAGACAATTCTAATGAGATGTTTTCATTTAGAAACAAACTATTCAATAATTGCGGTTTGCTGATGTGTAAACAGTAGTGTGATTTTATTTTACCCATTTAAAATTTTGAAATACCCAATAAATTGCTTCAGAAATGATGGACTGACAATACTCAATTACTAATTCCTTATCTAGAGCCCTGTGACAAGTGAAGCTCCTGATCCAATAACACACTTCTGGTGCAGTGCAGATCCAGATCAGACTCTACAGATGCACATGCTGATCTGGATCTACATTAATCACAATGGCGAACAGTGCTAATTCTGATCAGACAGGCTGATCTGGATCTATGAGGGGTGTTCATAAAATATCCGGACAAGTCTCATGGTTTTGTCATCTTTTATCACATTTCAATCAAATTTGGATATCTCTTAGCCTGGCCAATTGTTTCCCATTTTTTAGCTCGACTATTCGAAGAATAAGTAGAGCTTATGTTGTCACCCCGGCGTCGGCGTCACGCCTTGGTTAAGGTTCTTAGTCAAGCTTGTATATGGAATACTACTGGCCCTACACTCACCATACTTGGACAACTTCATCTCCTAGTGATGTACATCAATAACCCCTGATCTATATTTGACCTTCACCTACATTTCCTCTTGAATTACTTGGTTAATACCCCTTGGTTAAGGTTTTTAGTCAAGTTTGTATATGCAATACTCCTGACCCTACACCCACCATACTTGGACAACTTCATCTCCTAGTGATGCACATCAATAACCCCTGATCTATATTTGACCTTGACCTACATTTCCTCTTGAATTACTTAATTCCCCTTGGTTAACGTTTTTAGTCAAGCTTGTAGATGGAATACTCCTGGCCCTACACCAACCATACTTGGACAACTTCATCTCCTAGTGATGTACATCAACAACCCCTGACCTATAGTTGACCTTGACCTACATTTAACCTTGAATTACTTACTTAATTCCCCTTGGTTAAGGTTTTTACTCGACCTTTGTTAAGCTTTTTACTCAAGCTTGTACATGGAATACTATTGTGCATACAGACACCATAATTGGACAACCTTTTCTCATAGTGATGTACATCAATAACCCCTGATCTATATTTGACCTTGACCTACATTTCCTCTTGAATTACTTACTTAATTCTCTTTGGTTAAGGTTTTTAGTCAAGCTTGTAGATGGAATACTCATGGCCCTACACCAACCATACTTGGACAACTTCATCTCCTAGTGATGTACATCAACAAACCCTGACCTATATTTGACCTTGCCTACATTTAACCTTAAATTTCTTACTTAATTCCCCTTGGTTAAGGTTTTTACTCAACCTTGGTTAAGGTTTTTAGTCGAGCTTGTAGATGGAATACTATTGTGCATACAGACACCATACTTGGATAACTTTTTCTCATAGGGATGTACATCAATAACCCCTGACCTTTATTTTACCTTCACCTACATTTAACCTTGAATTACTTGGTTAATGTTTATAGTCAAGCTTGTATATGGAATACTTCTGGGCCTACATCAACCATACTTGGACAACTTCATCTCCTAGTGATGTACATCAATAATCCCTGACCTATATTTGACCTTGACCTACTTTTATCCTTGGATTACTTAATTATCTCCCCTTGGTTACGGTTTTTACTCAAGCTTGTATATGGAATACTCCTGGGCCTACAGCAACCATACTTGGAAAACCACGCACCTACGTCCAAGGTCAAGGTCACTGTTGAAGGTCAAAGGTCAAACCTATTGAAATTCCTTTCCGCTCTCTGTATCTTCTACACCGATACATGGATTATCAAATGGCTTGGCACAAATGTTTCTCATGATGAGAAGGTGTGTCGCGATCAATAACCACGCACCTACGTCCAATGTCAAGGTCACAGTTGAAGGTCAAAGGTCAAACCTATTGAAATTCCCTTCCGCTCTATATCTTCTACACCGATGCATGGATTATCAAATTGCTAACCACGCACCTACGTCCAAGGTCACGGTTGAAGGTCAAAGGTCAAACCTATTGAAATTCCCTTCCGCTCTATATCTTCTACACCGATGCATGGATTATCAAATGTCTTGGCACAAATGTTTCACAGGATGAGAAGGTGTGTCGCGATCAATAACCACGCACCTACGTCCAAGGTCAAGGTCACAGTTGAAGGTCAAAGGTCAAACCTATTGAAATTCCCTTCCGCTCTATATCTTCTACACCGATGCATGGATTATCAAATGCCTTGGCACAAATGTTTCTCAGGATGAGAAGGTGTGTCTCGATCAATAACCACGCACCTACGTCCAAGGTCAAGGTCATAGTTGAAGGTCAAAGGTCAAACCTATTGAAATTCCCTTCCGCTCTATATCTTCTACACCGATGCATGAATTATCACACTATGCCCAGGGTCAAGGTCACAGACTTGATGCGTTTGAAACCTTAACGCTTTGCTAAATGGCTTATAATCAAAAATGCCTCGTTTTCTTTGGCTGCCAGTGGGGGTATTCGTGTGCCGACAGGCCACATTTCTAGTTTCCCTTGGTTAATGTTTTTAGTCAACCTTGGTTAAGGTTTTTATGCAGGCCGCAGCCACCTTCTTTGTCAAGCTATGTGTACATCGACAACCCTCGTAGTCGAGCTATGCTGTTCTCCTATAGCTCTTGTTATACATGTACTGAATTTTTTACATTATCACAGCCAAAATGGCTGTGATAATGTAAAAAATTCAGTATAATAATTCTGCATACTTTTAGTCATCAAATATATGCAGTTGTTAGTTCTATATGAAATGATGCATTTCGGGGAAAATAAATGATTACTCCCTCAAAGTATACTTTGCTAGAAAAGTATGCTTTGCAATGTTGGTGAAATAGGCTACAGAACCTTCTTGGTCGTACAAAGTTTAGTGAAACGGGGCCCCTGTGTGTGTTATCCCTTTCAACACTATAGCGGTGTTTGCAAACAGTGTAGATCCAGATGAGCCAGCTCATCACGAGCTGTCTCAACAGGATCTGCACTTTTTGCAAGCAGTAATTTTCATATTTTTTGAGAACAGAAACACCCACTTTTCATAAATGGGCTAGTCTGAAACTATTTTGTGACGATTGGATTGTTCGGAAAATGAACATATCAAAATTCATTCCAGTTACTTAGGTGTGAAAGGGTTAATGGCTCCTGGCAGTAGACCAGGATATTGTAGGTTATATGCTGGAAGGATACTGTAATTTCAGTCCTAAATTCGAAATGTTCCATCATCTCTGTATATGTACATTGTATTCCCATCTGTATAAGTGATTGTGACTGGACCAGTGTAGCTCCTGTAGCACACCCTGTAACCTGATAACGAACTACAGTCGAGCACCAGGGGGCCGTTTCACTAAACTTTGTACGACTAAAATGTTTGTAAGTGCAAAATTATGATAGTCTCTTCACATTAACAATGTGTTTGTGTAAACAATTACTGGATTTACATTTATTGAGCATAGGTTGCCTATGCAGCCTATGGTCAATAAAAGTAAATCTATCGATTGAAATTTACAGACTATTCTAAATCTGCACTTACGGACATTTTAGTTGTACAAAGTTTAGTGAAACGGCCCCCAGTATCTCAAGTCAAAGAGAATTCGTCCATATAGTCGATGAAGTGACATGGTTGAATATTTTCGCCAAAAATATGAAATCATGTTACCCAAAACATTTCGAGTAAACAAACGCCAATTAACTAATGACTAATTGTAAGCTAATCAACATTACAAGGTGCGTCACGACTCTCAGTGAATTGCTTAAATGGCCAGCGTGATATGCTTAGTGAATCGTGTCAAACACTCAAATATATCCAGGTGGACCAATTAAGCAAACGACCTGAGGTAAGTGTGATTTTAAGTGTGAAAATTAGTGTCGACCAAATCGATCTTGGCAGCCAGGCGATTTATCCAAGTGTTTATTAAACAAATAAGGATATAATTCGGGACTTTAGTGAGGTGCTCGACTGTATATTGCTTGTCAGAAGTATGCATTGATGGAGTGGTGAACTGTGCAGATCCTGATCGACTGTGCGGATGCACAGGCTGATCTGGATCTACAGTGGTCACAAATCCCATATACCCCATTTCTCCAGTCACCGCCACATATGTACATACTACATGTATATTACAGTGGTACATTAAAGCAAGGTCTATAAAATTAATGCTGTAGCACTACATAGTGTTTGTGGTATTTGACAGACAAGTTGGCATACACCATACACACATTCAAATTGTGAAGTACATTCCATGTAATTATCAAATGAGGCGGCCAATGTCGTATTGATTTCAGAACCAAGTGGTGTAATTCAGCGTTATATTTGTGTAAACTACTGACTGAAATGTAAAAATTTAAAAACATATTGGTGAATACAAACATGCCTGCTTCTTGTTTTCTTTTGTACAAAGGCCAGAAGTGGGTGGCAGGTTGGAGCATGCGATGGGTAATTTAACGATTGGGGTTCATCCTTACCGGAATCCCGATTGGAGACCTGGTTTGGCTCTCACGTACGTCGTTGGCATTCTGTATGTGACAGTTGGATCTGGCTATACCCCTTATGTGAGTACATGTATTATGATTATTTGTAATCCTATTTTAGGGGAAGGGGCCATGTGACTGGTGTGGTATGGACCTGGCACCAGGTCCGGTTATTCTAATTTCAGGGCTGAATATATTTTTTATCAATGTAAATATTCTGGGATTTTCCCCCCAATGCAGCAGGTTAAAACGGGATTGAACCCGTTTGCCCGGCCTTACATGACCATAGCTGTTGATAGGCCATTAAACACCAATAACTAACAAACAAAGGCCAGAAAGTAAAATGTGCACCCAAATCATGCCAGACATACCAAACCCAATTCACCATTGCCAATCCTATATTCAAATTGCCTAACTCTTCCTGGCAGTTTGTAGAGGCAGGGATTCCGCTGGGGAAAATAACAAAATCGCCACTTCAAAAAATTGGCGATAAAATTTTTCGAAAATATCTTCTTTTTTTCTTCGAAAATTGTAATTTTTTATCGCCAATTGTTTATTTTTATCGCCAATTGCGAAAGTGGCGATCGCCAGCTGAATCCCTGAGAGGTAAAATGTCAGAATGATCTTATGTCATTAAATGATGTAATTTGTGTGCTCCATGCATTCTTTGACACAACCATGATTCATCTAGTGATGACAAATACTAGAGTAAATGAAAATCACTGGTGCTGCACTCCACGCTGTCAGAAAATGTTTCACGTCAAATTAGGTGCCGGATTCCCGAGGAATTCCCATTCAGATACTGCCAGAAGATATCATATTTATATGATATCTTCTGGCAGTATCTGAATGGGAATTCCCTAGGAATTATAAACACAGTTTTGTCTAGTAACCGGCACAAGAAGAGATTTGCGCCGGTTACTAGACGAAAATGTGTTGCTGCAAAATTATCTGCACATAGCTGGATGGGAATTCGTCAGAGATTTGGCGCGTATTTCTATTTTGATGTGAAGCATTTTACGCAGGTGCGGAGTGCAGCACCATTCACAATGGTGAAGATAATAAGAATTAGTTGTAAATTTGAAACGTCTTGTTCCAGTGATATGGCAGCTACTCGACTTAGTTAAACTGTTTAGTAGACAAAAAAATCAACTGGGTCATTGAACCCATTTGAACCACATTTGAGAGAAGCCATGTGATTTTGTACCTTAGAAGATGTGCGATTCTTCCTGAAAATATTTACAGAAACTGATATTTTATTTAAAGGATGTCGAAATGCGGCATTTGCTCGGAACATTTTGTCAACCTGCGTCGTGATTTAAGGTAAATTTTGTAAATATTTTCTATGAGATATCGCATATCTTCTTGCGTACATGGCTTGTCTCATTTAATAACCTGTTTCCAAGGTACTGGAGTGTGATAAAATTGCCATATAGTGTGGCAGTTAATAGGATGGTTTATTCCAAAACGCACTCTTTATTTTGATGTACACTAGGCAAACTGGCATGAATTGCACATTAACTGATGTGCTGAATCAATTGAAATAACGGTACAGTACATTGTACATGTATTTCAATGTTGAACATAAAAGACAGTTGCTTCAGTTTGAATAAAGAAAGTAAGCTAGAATTTAATTTTTGACAAAATATTTATATATAATTTAACAAATTGCAGCATACTTGTCAAGGTAAATAAAATATAAATAGTTGTGTTGTTGTTGCCGTCATTTTCTCCCCTCATCCATATGCAAGAGGGGATATAGCGTTACGTTAGTCCATGTGCGTGCGTGTCCGTGTTCTGGTATGGCTGTTGCTGGAATAGCTAATTTACCTAAATTGGCTCCACTGGCTGGCTGTAAGTATCTCGCAGAATTTGTGACGAACTTAGCGGTATATTCAGTCCATTACTGCTCAACTCTTTCACCTACGTAACTGAAATAGAAGTTATTTTTCAGACTTTTCCATCCATTAGAAGGGGTATTGTTTTTATACGCCATATTTGAAGAAGAAAAAACACCAAACCGGAATACGGCGCGTGCCCTTAGTGCAGAAAGGGACCAAGTGACATTTTCTTACTTTTGAGAAAAACAGGTTTTAATATTTGATCTTCGACCATTACTACACTTTTGCACTTATTTATTCCAAGTTGCACCGGTGTATATATAAAGCATATTTGATGTGATTTTATATGCTACCTACACAATATAATGTCATATGTTTGATTTATTCATGAATAGGTACTTGGTTCCTTTTGTAATTGAACAAATATGCAAGAGACATGTGTGCAAGAAGGTACCAAGTGGCACATGGTTGCTTCTTGCACAAAGAAAATGTCTCGTCTCTGTGAAAGTCTTCACAGCAAGAAGGAACCAACTGACACATGGCCCCTTCTTGCACAGAGGTAAACTGTTACAAGTGTATAAATGTTTAGGGCAGGAAAGTACCAAATGGCATTTGGTACCTTTATGCATGGGCCAAAACTTGAACTATTATGACAATTCTATGACAAGATGGGACCATATGTCACATAGTCCACTTCTGTTAGATGCATCATTTTATCTAAGAGTCGTTTTTTAACACTAAACTGTACCATGATATATAAATGCATATTGCTGTGTTATGGCAGAATATTTAGTGTAATATATTGTCTACTTCATTAATATATGCAGCCACATTGAAAGATCGTACTAATCCGTGAAATTGAAATAATATTTAGAGTAATATGAAACTCATTGAAACACATACTAATGAACATAACAATATGTGTTTCTACATGTATGTTTGTTTAGCTCCATCTCTTTCACACTGGAAATGAACGCGAAACACAGAACATGTGAATACTCAATCCGTGACATTGAATCTTAATGTTTTGCATAATATGTATTATCCATGAATTTTATTCACAATCTGTATCATCAGATTCTTCATCTGAATCTGGTAGTGGAATTCTATCCTTGACTAACTTATTGGTGGGCAATGAATTGAAATACCCATGAAATTCTTCAGGTATTATTCCCTTCCTACACAAGTTTATTAAGTCATTTTTCTTATGTACAGATAGCGGTTGTTTGGTTTCATAGCACCGTTCTAACTGGTCAGGCCAACCTCTGGGTGTTTTTCGCATAGCCACTGGTTGCACATTAATCTGCTTGAAATTGATTTCAGAAAATGTATAATTTAAGAGTAAACCTCTCGGCCTGCTTTTGCGCACTTGTATCCATTTGATTTGTTGCCAGTTGATTCGCTCTCCAGTTGACGAGACTTTCATGTTCGGGCAGTTTTCTTTTACAAAGTGTTTCCAGTTAAGAACATGGTCATATTTCAGCGGCACAGCCAGATACGGCACTTTTTTCTGGCAAGGCTTACAACAGTACACCATTGTGATGGAACATATACTGATGTCTTCCTCTTGGCCATTTCAATCGAACTGTGGACAGAATCACACTCGATCTGTGAATGCCCGGATTGTAGAAACTTATGATTTATAACTTGCAACTGTGGTATCTTTTCCATTATATGCATATAAGATGCAGCAACAAACTGGTTTCTATTTTGCCTAGCACATGTGTCCGAGTAGTACGTTATCTCCTGAAATCCGCTAGAAGAGGAACATACAGACATTGTGTTTTTCATTAAACATGTGGCGATTTCACAAGATCCGCGCTTACCCTGGGTTTCATCCCATAAGTGGCACACAGTTTCGTTGTCACTCAAAGAAAATATTGTCAAATTGTAACAGCACACTTTTCTTGAATAGTACATTTCACTGACTAGCGAACAAGGAGTAGTCAACACGGCTTGCAAGTCAAATGTTGCAACATACTGGCTAGAATCCACTTTTGCAGTATCTTTGTCTCTTTGTTTTTCTACTCTTGCTCTATTTTTATTTTCCTGGTGGTCGTTATATTCAGTTTCTGTTTCTTTGGTCCAAAGGTCCTCACTTTTCTTTCTGTTATATTTTGCACATACTGCACATTGGTCTTTCTTCGGTTTGAAGAATGACATGTTGTAATTTTCACAAAATATTTGCCGATACTTCGCTTCCTTAACAGGTGTTATTTTGTTTCGTTTGCACTCATTAGAATACAAGCGCCACATATGTTTTATATTTAGATCATGCGAAAGATATTGCTTTTGGTCGATTTCTTTCTGGCATAATGCGATTCCATTTTAGGGAATGACTGAATGTGTTAAATGTGAATATGCACACAATCAATTCTTTCTTTACTAATAGTATTGCCTGATTGTTGCCTTCCTCTTCTGTCTATCCCACCAAATGTTCCATGGGCTTTTCTTTTGATAGTGTAATCTATTGTTTTCTTCTAATTTTTGTTTTCAATTTGCTGCTGACACTGCCGTCCCTATGCGTGCATGTTTTCGCTTTCCTGCTTCTGATGTGAGTTGGTGTCTTTTTCCATGCCTTGTCTCTGCCACTTTTGTATCGTTCAAATTTTTTGTCAAGAGCATCATATTTTTTCTTATAATGTTCATTGTCCGTATCAGAATCAGATGAGTTAATGTCTTTCTGACTTGGTTTGTATGTTCTATCTTCCAAGCTGTCATCTGACTGGATGTCTTCCTGAATTAGCTTCCTTTTTACCGGTAGTCTGTCAGTGTGTGTAGTACTTTTAGATTTTATCGATCGTTTCAAGTCTGCTAAAGGGACATTTTCTTCTGACTCCGAACTACAATCCATTGTAACAGCCTGTACAACCGTTCCGTTTTCATCTGGAACATTCGGAATGTCACCTGAGATGTCCACGGCCACGTATATATTAGTAGAATCCAACTGATCATCATGTCCACTAGGTTCTTCTGTGTCATTATTTCCTGCAAAAATAAAATGTACTATAATGTAGATGATTAACACTGATTCTATGTTTGTACAACATACATATCAACGGCATATGCGTTTGATACAAATACGATATATCTCAGTACATGATATAGAAACAAATATGTACGATATCAGTCAGCCACTTCGTTAATATATACGTATTGTATAAAAATATCCTTAATCTCTCATATTTTAAAAACGTCTTTCACATCCTTGTGCTGTAGTAATATATATCAGAAGTACAGAATGGTATATTGGTATAATTTACCTACGATATTATATGACCCTATATCGTATATACATAACATAAAACACTATAGTAGTACACATAGTATGTACACACTAAATAAGTGTATCTTCATTAAAAATAATAGTACTATATTGTATGTAAATTATATTGACGCAATATGTATATATGAGCATAGATAAGGAGCATCTGCATTTACTGTATATCATAATACTATCTAGTGTTATTATATATAATTATATTATCTTTACATTCATCAGGACTTGTGCAGGCAATTGTTATATTTTATTTTGTGTAATCATACAGAATACGCAATATTAATGAATCTCCATTAAAGAATTAATGCCTGCAATAGTTTAGCCTCAGCACACAGAATATGGGACAAACACTAAACAATTTTTAAATGTATGACCAGTTCGTTAGTACACTGACAAGAAATTACGCCGTCCGCTGATTTTCAATATTTTCATTGTATTGATTCATAAACAATTTTTGCAACAAAGTATAAATTCGAGACAATTATACTTAGTTGTCAGAACATGCTCTTGAATAACCAAAAACAAAAAAAAACAGCAGACGACACATAAGGGATTTAAAGGTTAATATAGCAGTCATCATTTTTGGTTTGCTAACAAAAATAATATAATATACTTGTACATACCATCCAACTGTGCATCTCCTGCTAAACGTTCATAGAGCTCGTTGTCTGACCAATCTGAATCACTGCAATACATAATATACCCTTGTAAATACAATATGTGTACAATTTACTGCTCTTATGATCATAATTATTTTATGTATACCTAGAACGACAATCGGCCACGACTGCATTGTACCCCACCACCCCCCCCCCACCCCCCCCCCCCCCCCCCCGCAGCCATGTCAGAAAAAACAAACAAAGGGCAATAACTTCAAAAGTGCCTGCGGACGCGGCGTGACGACGTTAAATCCATAGTATCCCCCGACTTTCGTCCGGGGATACAAAACTTATATTGCTTTCATTGTCTTTGACACTCGAGCACTGTTAAATTCCACCTATATGCCTTTTAATCAATGTGTAAAATGTTCACCACATTCATAGACACACTATGTCTTGAAAAATACAGCAAACCCTTAGTTGACGGTCAATTGTGGAACGTTCTGTGAAATTAACATAATTGAAACAAAACTAAAAATTAGTCCATACCTTTCCTGCATCCATATTCCCGTGGTAGATTGTATTATTGTCGGTACATTTGTAACTGTTTCGTCCTGTTCACAAAGATCTGAATCCCACTATATTCACAATGCTCGGAATCCACTATAAACTTCTAACAAGTGATTACAGCATTTATAATTGTGTAAGGAAACAAAAAGTGTGATAATTGTATCTATGTGAATGTGAAATTCAATATCCTACTTGTCAGAAGGAGTTACTATAAATTAGCTCATTGCAATTACAACACAGAACTTAAACCTATCATTATGCAGAAAGGGGCCATTTGGCAAATGGTACCCTTTGGCCATAGTTTTGACAGAAATATTCTGTATTTCCTGCATGCAGAAAGGTACCAATTGCCAGATGGATCCTTTTTGTCATAATTAATGAACAACAATCTGAATATGTAATACATGCAATAAGGTACCAAGTGCCACATGGTACCTTCTTGCACAAAACATTTTTACATTAGTCTGACAAATGATTTGTGCAGGAAGGATCCATGTGACAAATGGTCCCTTCTTGCACGATTAGAGTAGCGCTTGGTTCCTTTCTGCACGCATATTATGAGCAATTTTCACTTGGTCCCAAATGACATAACGCCATAACTTTTGTTCTAATTGGAATACAACTCCGAGACTTTCAGACATTGTGGGGGACACATGGGCGGATTCGGGGGGGGGGGGGGGGGGGGGGAGGGGGGGGGGGGGGGGGGATGATGGGGGGGGGGGCGGACCCAGCACACGCCCCCCCTAAAATTCGCCGAGTAAAGATTTTTTACAAGTTACAAGGCACGTTTCATGCCAAGTGCCATGTTTTCCATGCATTTTTCGGTCGTTTTCTTATTGTTTCAAAATTTAAACGTTTTCAATAAAAAATCATGTCTAAACATACTGTGACAGTGTCAATATTTTTGCTCCAAAATGTGCCAGAACGCAGGAAATGCGATGTAGATTTGCAAAATAAATTTTCCGGGTGGGAATGCCCCCGGACCCCCCTAGCGCTATCTCGACTATTTTGCAATACTTGACTATATTATCGAACGAGCTTAGCTCGTTCGATAATATAGTCAAGTATTGCAAAATAGTTACGCCCCCCCTAACCCGAAATCCTGGATCCGCGCCTGGGACATCTAATACAACCTATGCATCAGTCAATGTGAATCCCCGCACCCCCCCTCCGGGGGAGGGGCGGGGCTTTACCGGGGCATACACCGGGGCTTTTACCTTTCATGATGCCCCGCAGTGCGGGGACTTTACCGGGGCTTTTACAAATGGGCCGGGACACACCCCGGGGGCTTTACCGGGGTTTTAACCGGGCTTTACCTGGGCATACCCCGGGGCTTAACATTTCATGATGCCCCGCAGTGCGGGGCTTTTACCGGGGCTTTCACAGCAGCGAAAATATAAGCCCCGCTATTCCCCCGGAGGGGGGGTGCGGGGACTTACATTGACTGATGCACTAGTAATGCTGAAAAGTCAAAATATGCCAATATGTCGCTTGGTCCCTTTCTGCACTAATGGGACGCGGCGTATTAGGTTGTACCGTTCGGCTGGCGGGCAGAAACTCATTGTAGCATACGTCTTATACCATTTGGAATATCTTCATGAAACGTCAAATGTGTGTTGATATCAATTGTGCGAACACATCTGTACGTCTTTGGCGTTCTTGTATACTGCTGCAGATCCTGATGAGCCGGCTAGCTCCGCTGCTTGCGTGGGTTGCCCCTCGGGCATTTTATAAGGTGAAAACGCCAATGACGCAGTCGGGCACCACCGGGCTTATGACTTCGCTCCAGCTAGATAGTTTGACATCATATGCCTCTCTGTATGTGTTGTCATGTCCCAAGGCAGAAATTTGTTTTTGTCGCCTGCTTTTTTCAGTATTCAGTATACATGTATATTAAATAGTTCTCAACAATATGTACTTTGACGACGCACGTATGGGTATTGTCTCCAAATCAATGTAGACGATTAGGCGTACCACGTTCTGTTAACGAATTTTATTTGCCGAGAAAATGTATGAAAATCAGCAGACGACAATATTGGCTTCCATGATAGTGTGTTATTATTCGGCACCACAGTTCGTTTCCGACCTGATTGCCCGCTTGTTATGCAGGCCGTGCCCGGCTTAGACCGCTCACGTGTTCTGGTATGGCAACATATATACTCAACAAAACTAGAAACGTCCCTGTTTTATAGCCGGTGTAGCTCTGTCTATGTATGTACCACATGTTCAAAGTACATGTATTTTAAACCGTGGTGATGTTCAGAATACGATCGTGTAGAGTTTAGCCGATACACACGGTTTACATAGCGGCCAGTGACCGGAACGTTGATTTCCACTTGTTGCACGTGCACGCTATACTTGTCATCGATAAGGTGATTCAGTTCATGTCGTACCATTCATGCGATAGGGGCTATTCGGAAAATTAAAAAACTTTTTTAATTTTTCACTGTTTTCGATATGCCACGGCTTTCCGAAAACGAGCGAAATCAGGCAATTGGGATGCTTGCGGGTGGGATGGCCGCCAGGGCGGTCGCGCCTCGGTTTGGTTGCTGTCGGAAGACGATTGATCGTCTTGCAGCCCGGTACCAGCAGACTGGGGCTGTTCACGACCGGCAGCGACCTGGTAGGCCTCGTGTAACGACGGCTAGAGCCGATCGTTACATTACGTTGACGCACTTACGTCAACGTCGATTGGCAGCCACAGTCACTGCTAGGCGATACGGTGTCTCAGGGCAGACCATTCGCAACCGGTTACGTCGTAACGCCCAACCAATCCGGGCACGCCGCCCGTACACTGGTCAGATAATGACCCAACGTCACCGTGCTGCCAGACTGTTATGGGCGCGACGTCATCTGAACTGGAGAAGGGCTGACTGGAACCGAGTTTTGTTCACCGATGAATCTCGGTTCACAGTTAGTCATGCTGACGGAAGATTACGGGTATACAGGCGTAAAAATGAAAGATTCACCGATTGTTGCATTGTTGAGAAGAACAAGTTTGGGGGAGGGAGCGTAATGGTCTGGGGTGGGATCATGGGAAACCGGAAGACAGATTTGGTTGTACAGGGCAACATCAATGCACAACGTTATGTTGCAGATGTGCTAAATGCACATGCCTTACCATTTATCCGCCAGCATGGTCCTGGTGTGACATTGATGCACGACAATGCCCGCCCTCACGTAGCCAGGGTCACCACTCAATACTTACAGCAAAACAACGTCGACGTCATGCCATGGCCCGCGGTCTCCCCGGATCTCAATCCCATTGAGCACATATGGGATGAGCTGGGCCGCAAAGCACGAGCTAACCATCAGATTGACAATGTTCGCGATCTTACACGGGCGTTACAACGGGAATGGAGGAATTTTCCCAACGCACTGGTATTGCGTTACGTCACGTCGATGCGGCGTAGGATCATTGCATGCATTCATGCAAATGGTGGCCACACTCGGTACTAACGAGATTTACTGAATTTGCCACATTACTTATTGAAATTCCATCTCTAAACATTAAGTAAAACATTTCTGAGTTTTTGTGATTTTTGATTTTAACCCCTACCGCCCTTGGCCGGTTATCTCTCGAATATTTAACAAGATATCCAAATGCAATTTATTGGCCTTGATACAGAAATGAATGAACTTGTTTTTCCATTTTGATTTTTAAAAGTAACCCTTTTGGTTTTTGATGAATCTTTCCTTAAACATGGAGGGACGTTTCTAGTTTTGCTCAGTATAGCTACAATAAATCGCCTGCGATATGTTATCTATGTTATCCTTGCAAAATGTTAGAAGCGGGGTAGCACTTTTGTTTCTAGGCAACATACAGTGGAACCTCTCTAAACCGGACACTCCAGTACATGTGACACTGGTAGGTCCCCAGGGTGTCCGGTTTGGAGATGTTGCACTGTAAATAAGATATGTACTGGTTTATCGTAATAACTATACAGTGCAACCTATCTAAGCCGGACACCCTGGGAGGTCCCCAGGGTGTCCGGCTTAGAGAGGTTTCACTGTGAATATTAAAGGTGTGTAATCATTGTGAGTCGCAGCTGTGTGATATGCGAACACGAACAAACATTGTCACCTGAGATGAATGACCAATATACTCATCAAAAATAAGATCACGTGTTTTCCTGGCGTCCGGTTTAGAGAGGTTCCACTGTACATGCCGAAGGTTTACAGTACAGACTTGGCTCGTCATTCGGGTGTGACGTCTGCTGTGCAATTTATAATAAAAGTAAACCACGCCTGTAGCCTGTGCAACCGCTCCTATGTATGTGTTGTGTCCATTTTCTTAGGACAACAGTGAAGGTTAAATAATTTATGTACGCCTGAAATAATTGAAAGAGAACATAAATGTAATTAAAATGCCTGTTCTTATTGATGCTGCACTCCGCGCCGTCGTAAAATGTTTCGCGTCGAAATAGGTGGCGTATTCCCGACGAATTGCCAGTCGGCTACATGTAGAACATACTGCATAAACACATTTTCGTCTAACAACCGGGCTAGACTGAGTGGTATCACGTGAGGAAACCGGGGGCCGTTTCACTAAACTTTGTGCGACTAAAATGTTCGTAAGTGCAACTTTAGGATCGTCTGGAAATTCCAATTGATGGATTTACATTTATTGATCATAGCAGCCTATGCTCAATAAATGTAAATCCAGTAAGTGTTTACAGGAAAACATTGTTAATGTGAAGTTAGGATCGTCTGGAAATTTCAATTGATGGATTTACATTTATTGAGCATAGGCTGCAAAAGCAACCTATGCTCAATAAATGTAAATCCAATAATTGGTTACATGAACAAATTACAGGCTATCATAATGTTTCACTTACGAACATTTTAGTCGTGCGAAGTTTTAGTGAACGGCCCCCGGTGTATTCATTCGACGGAAATATTTTACGCCCGCGCTGAGTGGTGCATCATCTGTGGTTCTGATCTCCCATTCCGCTGTGACGTCTTTTCGGTCGTAATTGCCTTTGTTCAGAATTGATGAATAAATAGATAATTCGATAGTCTTTATTTATCGAGGGTAACCCAGTTTTTCACCAATCTTCTATACTCATGGGCAGTTGTCCTGTCACCTCCAACTTATCAGTATTTTAGAAAATGATTGTGTGTCACATCTGTAAAACATTGCTTCTGATGTGGCGGTTTCATAAAGGGCTTGTTTAAATTCCAAGGGTGGCAGGTGATTGGTAATTTAACGATCGGGGTTCATCCTTACCGGAATAGCATATTTCACCAACATTGCAAAGTATACTTTTCTAGCAAAGTATACTTTGAGGGAGAAAATTTCAATTTTAGGATAAATTTATTAATTTTTATTATACTGAATTTATTACATTATCACAGCCATTTTGGCTGTGATAATGTAATAAATTCAGTATAATAATTCTGCATACTTTTAGTCATCAAATATATGCAGTAGTTAGTTCTGTATGAAATAATGCATTTTGTGATAAGTAAATGATTACTCCCTCAAAATATACTTTGCTAGAAAAGTATACTTTGCAATTGTGATGAAATCGGCTTCTGGTTTGGCCCTCACGTACGTCGTTGGCATTCTTGTATGTGAGTATTACGATATTGGTAATCCTATTACTTTTAGGGGAAAGGATCAAGTGATTTTGGTGTGGTATGGATCTGGCACCAATTCAGGTTATTCTAATTTCACGGCTGAATATATTTTTTTTTCAATGTAAATATTCCGTTCTGATTTTGGGATCTCCCACCTACCCCCAATGCAGCATGTTAAATACGGGATCGAACCCGTTGGCCCGGCCTTAAATGACCTTAAATGTTGATAGGCCGTTATTAAACACCAATACATCAATCAATCAATTGTTAAAATTCCATAGTTATACAATTAGCAACCATTTAATGTCAAACACGTTTGGGTGAAAATCAAAAGTCGTTTAAATGGTATTTATCGGATATGGTTACTCGACTTGTCAGTAATGTACTCAACAGTATCTTTGAACTATTTTTCTTATTTTTATGATTGACATTATACATGTACATACATATTCTGTGTATAGAGGTTCCACGATATTATGACCCTCTTATTACGAGAACATGTAATCGATAAGGACGTTACTACAGTGCTACGCATAGCTTTCGGTCTCGTGTTGAAACATGTATCATGTCACATGGGGCTGGTACATGTACCTACTGTCTGTTCCACGTTTTGCTGCCGACGAACTTTTGCCTATTAAACACATTAAATCTAAACAAAACATAAAAGTAAGTACCTTTTTATCAATAACAAAAAAGTCACCCTCCCTTATTGCGAAAAAACGATTTTCCTATGGGATTTTCTTTTTATTTGTGGACCGATTTTCAAAATATAACTTTTGTTTTCTTAGTTACATCATTTTAAAGCTATCTCGCCAGGTTTCGGAGTAAATTTCCCTTTTTTATTTTTCGTTTTTTGATCCTTCAGGATAAAAAAAAAGAAAAAATTTGGAAATTGACTCCCCATGTTAAATTCCCATAGGAAAATCGTTTTTTCGCAATAAAATCAATATTTGATGGAATTATTTTTTAGATTTAATGTGTTTAATAGCCAAAAGTTCGTCGGCACAAAAACGTGGAACAGGCAGTAGGTTGATATCAAACTGGGTCCAAAGAATAAGTATTCCTAGGACCCGGTGTCAAAGGACCAGTAGCCTATTTCACCAACATTGCAAAGTATACTTTTCTAGCAAAGTATACTTTGAGGGAGACATTTTCAATTTAAGGATAAATTTATTAATTTTTATTATACTGAAGTTATTACATTATCACAGCCATTTTGGCTGTGATAATGTAATAAATTCAGTATAATAATTCTGCATATTTTTAATCATCAAATATATGCAACGGTTAGTTCTATATGAAATAATGCATTTCGGGAAATTTCACAGGTGTCAAACTTACAGAGCCCCGCAGGTGAGATGGATTTATTTTTATTAATTCGTTCCCACAAAATAAAAATCCGTTCCCTCAATTTAACAATTCGTTCCCTCGAATTAACAATTAATTCCCTCAATTGAACAATTCGTTCCCTCGAATTAACAATTTGTTCCCACGATATAACAATTTGTTTCCTAGAATTAACAATTCGTTCCTACGATATAACAATTCGTTCCCTCGAATATAACAATTTGTTACCTCACATTAACAATTCGTTCCTACGATATAACAATACGTTCCCACGAATTAACAATTCTACGTCCCCTGCGGGGTTCGTATGATATCCTGTAAATAATACAATGTAATACCAACTGTGCACGGATCACAATGGATCACTGGACTTCGTCTTCTAGATTACACAGGCCATACACCATGTACAATGATTAACCTTTTCACCCCTAAGTAACTGGAATAGACTTTTATATGCTAATTTCTGGACCTATCCAATCGTCACAGAATGATCTTCAAACTATTCCATTTATGAAAATGGGGTGTTTTGTTCTCAAAATTATAAAAATTACTTGCAAAAAGTGCAGATCCTGATGAGACGGCTCGTCACGAGCCGGATCATCGGGATCTACATTGTTTGCCAATACCACTCACTATACAGGCATGTGGTGTTGAAAGTGTTAAAGATACATGCTCACTCAGTAGGCACAAACAGTTCTTTATAGGAATTAAATAAGTGTATACATGTAATTGTGTCACTATTCCACCAGTTCTAAAAATTAAGAGTGCCCGCTATACAGATATAATCATTTAGTAATATTTATTTTACTGATAGTGACGCGCGGTGGTATCATGCTATTTTTTACCTATTTATACTAATTTAAATGCGTCACCTGAAAAAAATAATATTTTCGACAGATTATAATGTATGATCATTGCACAACAAAAAATGAATACAGAGAATAAATAGTAATGTCCGTTAACATTTTAAGGAAACACGGTTATCGCCCTTGATATCAGTGTTGAAATTTACGTCTGATATAAAATGTATAATAATGCCAATCAATACGTGGTGTATTGGTTTGAATGTTTACTTTTCCAGAAAATGTCTCAGATACTGTCTCTGATATAAAGAACGGTTTGTGCCTACTGAGTGGGGGCACGTACCTTTAAATTATATACTCCATTCAAGTGGTTTGATTTCTCACAAACGATCACTGACTAGTACGTGGGTGGCAGGTGGGAGCATACGATGGGTAATTTAACGATCGGGATTCATCCTTACTGAAATCCCGACCGGAGACCTGTAGCCGATTTCATCAACATTGCAAAGTATACTTTTCTAGCAAAGTATACTTTGAGGGAGAAATTTTCAATTTAAGGATACATTTATTAATATTTATTATACTGAATTGATTAAATTATCACAGCCATTTTGGCTGTGACAATGTAATACATTCAGTATAATAATTCTGCATACTTTTAATCGTCAAATATATGCAGTCGTTAGTTCTATATGAAATAATTAATTTCAGGAAAAATAAATGATTACTCCCTCAAAGTATACTTTGCTAGAAAAGTATACTTTGCAATATTGGTGAAATAGGCTACTGGTTTGGCCCTCAAGTACGTATTTGGCTTTCTTGTATTTGTGAGTTGAATCTTGTTATATCCCTTATAAGAGTACTTCTATAGGAATTTCTTTTAGGAGAAGGGGTCAAGTGACTTTGGTGAGGTACGGACCTGGCACCAGGTCAGGTTATTCTAATTTCACGGCTGAACATATGTTTTTTTCGATGTAAATATTCCGTTCTGATTTTGGGATTCGTCAGGAATCCGGCAATTCGACGGGAAACTGTTTATGCTTGCGCGGAGTGCAACACGAGTGACAATCAGGAACGTGTTTTCCTCTGTCCGTTTCCTTGACACCCTGTGTTGTCACGTTCGGGTCGTCATGGGAACAATTACACGGCGGAGCACTGCCTGCGGTCCCCATCAACAGCGTCACAATCTCACAACTCATGTCGGGGTCTGTAAACTTTAAAGGCATTGTGTCTCAGATGATGTCTCAGATATTCAACATGTTGATGTTCGCTTAACCCTTTCACCCCTAAGTAACTGGAATGGATATGCTAATTTTTCAACCAATCCAACCGTCACAAAATTATTTCCAGACTAGTCCATTTATGAAAAGTAGGTGTTTTTGTTCTAAAAAATATGAAAATTACTTTCAAAAAGTGCAGATCCTGATGAGACGGCTCGTTACGAGCCGGCTCATCTGGATCTACACTGTTTGCATAAACCGCTATAGCGGGCTTTCGGGTTCAAAGGGTTGACGTTGTATATCAACGATTCACACCATTTCTTTTGATCAAATTCGAAACAATTTACGCTATATTCAGGTATATACTGTCAGAAACTGTGATAAGCAAGATGATTTGGTGATGCAGTATCGCTATACCAGTAAGAAGAATTTTTGAAAGATCATTATTTTGTTGTTGTGAAGTGATATATTATACCAAATTTAGAAAGAAGTATCGATTATAGACACTTGTTTAATTTATGCAAATAAAGCTAAGGCCATGCCATTATTTTTCTCTGTTAAGCGTCCACACAGATGGCCAAAACCTACATACGTATCCGGTAAAAACAAACAAGGTCTTGAAGAAAATAACGAATGTAAATTTATGTTAAAAACTTCCTCAACCGGAAGATTTTAGCATAAATTTAAATTTCCGTCGCCAAAAAATAAGAAAATATTCTAATTAAACTTATTAAGTGAAAATTCACGAACGGACATAAAACGTGCACACGTCTCCAATCAGTTTTCATATTACTTCGCCAGTAAATAGTGTCAAATAGCATACAAAGTTTGTTTGTTTGTTCACATAACCACTCTAAAGACCCGCGGACGCGGACGCTTAACAGAGAAAGAACTTTGTATGGCCTAAATTACATGTAATAACCGTTGATTGCAGGACTGTAAAAAAGTGCTTCAAACTCCATTTTCGCTCTTATAAAGATTTTGTTTTTAATATCAACATGATCAATATCAGTTTGTTTAAATCGACTCGTAGTGTATTATGTAATGATTCCAGCACAAAAATATTTACAAAATTCCCTAACATTTGATTGGCCCGTACCAAGTCTCTGTCCAAAATTTATATCCCAGTAAACTCCCACGCCGAACTACTTTCCGCAACCGTGAGTCGCAGTTAAAATAATTCTTAAGAAAACGGAAAATAAACACATTGTCTGGATGAATTTATTTCAAATGCTGGAATTATAAGGAATGAATGGCCTTTTTGTGGAATTTATCGGGGATATAAACTTGGAAAAGTCGCGGGAATACTGGACGAGGCCTTCCGGCCTTCGTCCAGTATTCCCACGACTTTTCCAAGTTTATACTCGACCAATCATCGTTTGATAATTTTGTGTCGCGTATAGGTCATTTGTTTACACAGACCGCATACAGAACGTTTGGCCAGGCGCGTCACGGCCCGGTGCGTCGTAAAAATAACATAAACAGACCGTGGTTTGGAAATGAGTGTAGTATAAATAGGAAATGTTTTATGCAGGCTAAAAATGCATATCATTTTCATAAAACGGCACACAATAAAACGATTTTACATCGTGCGAGTAAAATATATAAGAAAACAATTACTACGCATGCGAACAACTATAAACATAAATACGGTGCACGAATACGACAAATGCAAAAGTCAAGACCTAAAGACTTTTGGAAGCTTTTAAACGACGTCCAAAACACCGAACATGTCACTTGCATTCATGTTAATCAATTTTATAACTACTTTAAAGACATGAATGCCATTGATCATATTAATGAACAACATATTATTGATGCTGCAGCAGATATAAATTTACCGAATAATGAAGACATTAACACGCCTATATCAGCAAATGAGATACTCTCAGCGATTTCCAAACTGTCAAACAACAAGGCTTGTTCTCGCGATTCTATACTTAACGAATATATTTCAAACACTAAACACATAATGTTAAGTCTCTACGTGAAACTGTTTAATCATGTTTTTGAAAGTGGAATTGTACCAAATGATTGGCTCGAAGGTCATATAATACCAATTTATAAGCATAAGGGCTCAAGGCATGATCCTGACAATTATAGGGCAATAACTAGTTAGCTGTCTTGGTAAAGTATTCACTTCTATAATTACAAATAGGTTGACAACATATGCTGAACAGAATGGGCTTATAACTGAGGCACAGGCTGGTTTTCGGAAAGGATATAGTACGGCTGATAACATTTTTACTTTACATGCAATTATAGAAATACTATTTAGTAAAAGGCAACCTCTTTTCTGCGCATTTATTGATTTTAGGAAAGGAAAGCTTTTGATACTGTATGGAGAAATGGCCTCTGGTATAAGCTGTTGCTGTCCCGCATAAACGGGAAATGTTTAAATATAATTAAAAACATGTATAAATGTATTAAATCTTGTGTTAAAGTAGGAAATGACTTTTCAGAATCCTTCCCATGCATGGTGGGTGTCAGGCAGGGTGAAAATATGTCACCATTTTTGTTTGCCATGTTTTTGAACGACATTGAAGATTTTCTAAATGTATGCGGTATTGTAGATTTACAATCGGTTACATCTGACATGTTTCAACATCTAGATATATATGTTAAACTATTCTTGTTATTATACGCTGACGACACTATTCTCATGTCTGAGACAGAAACTGGCCTACACGATGCTCTAAATTATTTTCATCAATACTGTATTCAGTGGAAATTGGAAGTAAACGCATCAAAAACCAAAATTATGATTTTCGAAAAACGTAAATCATCAAAAAAGATAGCCTTTACATATAACGATAACACAATTGAAATTGTAGACCACTTTACATATTTGGGAAATGTTTTTTCACAAAACGGAACTTTTCATAAGACTAAGAAACATTTGATTGACCAAGCATCCAAAGCTCTTTTCGGCCTATTTAGAAAGATTAACAACTTGTCAACTCCAGTAGACTGTCAGCTTAAGTTATTTGATCAATGTATCACTCCAATTCTCTGCTATGCCTGTGAAATCTGGGGATTTGAAAACATTTCGGCTATAGGAACAATTCATTTGAAATTTTGTAAAACTGTTTTGGGGGTAAAGAAATCCACACCAAATTTCATGGTTTATGGAGAACTCGGCAAATTTCCGCTTATTATTGACATTAAATGTAGAATTATTTCGTTTTGGGCAAAATTAGTTTCAGGGAAGCAGAGTAAATTATTGTTTCTTATGTATAAGTTATTATATACACAACATGAAGCAAATGTGACTCATTTCCGATGGATTCAGAATGTTAAATCTATTTTAACTGAAATTGGAGTTGCTGGCGTATGGCTTAGCCAGAACGATGTTAATGCTATCTGGCTGAGCCACTACGCCAGGACTCAGCTTCAGAACCAGTTTATTCAGTCATGGCTCACCAGCATCGATTCATCTTCACGTGGAATTACGTATATAATCTTTAAAACAGAGTTTGGATTAGAAACATATTTAATTAATCTCACGGAAAGGTTAAGAAAAACATTGACCAGATTTCGAACTTGTAATCATAGATTGGCGGTCGAAACTGGTAGATGGACAGGTGTGCCGAGAGCAAGCAGGGTCTGCAACAAATGTGGCGCTGGTGCTCTCGGTGACGAGTTTCATTTCCTTTTCGAGTGCCGCTTCTATGATGAAGTTCGAAAACGGTATATCAAGCCATTTTATTTTAGAAGACCAAATATTTTAAAATTCGCACAGCTATTTGAGAAAAAATCTGGAAAGCAATTAAGAAATTTAGCTATTTTTATAAGAAATGCTTTATGGTTATAATGACTAGTGAGCTTATACATATGCATTTTGTATTTTTACCCATCGTTGTATTATGTAATCTATTGTATACCTCGTGTGTCACGTATGTGGCTTAGAGTGAATAAAATGTATTGTATTGTATTGTATTGATAAATTCCACAAAAAGGCCATTCATTCCTATATAATTGCGTTCAGAAATACGATACTACGGAGCCCCACAGGGGACATGGATTTGTGTTCAGAACCTCGCAGGGGACGTAGAATTATTTTTTTTATTAATTCGTTCCCACGAAATAACAATTCGTTCCCTCAATTTGTTGAATTGCTGATTCGAGGGAACGAATTGTTAAATTGAGGCAACTACTGTCTGTTTCACGAAAGCTGCCCAAATTATACGGCTATATAAACAATTCAAAAACAAGATTTCTTTTGATAATATTAAATTAAAGGAAAATTTAAGAATGAACCTTCTTTTTATTTCGTGAAATTTGGTCAAATATTGATTTTATTGCGAAAACAAAATTTCCCCATGTTAAATCCCCATAGACATCTTCACGGAGTGAAGATGTCTATGGGGATTTAACATGGGGAAATTTTTTAGAATTTCAGAAATACTGGACCGATTTTTAAAATTTAACTTTTGTTTTCTTAGTTAGATCATTTCCCAGCTATCTAGCCATGTTTTTTTGACTCCTTGCACAACTCCTCTACCTCTTTTTCCCCACGTTAAATTCCCATAGAGAAATCAATTTTCCGTTATAAAATCAATATTTGACAAATTTCACGAAATAAAAAGAAGGCTCATTCTTAAATTTTCCTTTAATTTAATATTATCGAAAATAATATTGTTTTTGAATTGTCTATATAGCCGTAAAATTTGGGCAGCTTTCGTGAAACAGACAGTAGTTGTTATTTCGTGGAAACGAATTAGTAAAAAAAAGTCCATGTCCCCTGCGGGGCTCCGTACACTATCGATTGCAAAGCACACATTGAAGTTGCAACGCAACATTGTGAGAAATTAGGTACGGTATTGTGGCCATCTTGGATGTCATTTTGCATTATAAAACATACGTATAACGCCTACGGTACATGCATTAAAACATTATAATATATTACAGAAATATATACCGGACTATAGTTTGTGTTTTATTCTAATATATATACTATATCACAGATTTGTAAACGGGGGAGATAATTTGGCAATGAATTTTCGCCCTTACTCAATCAAGATCGGATCTCTAGTTGTATTCTTGAAAAGGAAATAACTTCATACGACTTTCCATCGACATTTCAATTATTTATATCCATTATAGTAATTGATTTAGCCGCGATTGCGCGAATTTTGTGGCAAGTTTGGTAGAGCATTGTATCCGATTTAATTTTAAATCTAAACAATCAATTATTTACAGCTAATAAAATCCATTATGCAACTCGAGAAATGTGGATGCCTCAACGTCGCCCACTTACTCGCTTTCCCGAATTATGTCATTCTCTTTTACAGTGAAACTTCGCTAAACCGGACACCCTGTGAGGTCCCCAGGGTGTCCGGTTTAGCGATATGTCGCTGTAAATCAGGCATTTGATTATTCCGAGCCATAGTTGTGTGTTATGCGATCACGAACAGGCATTATCACCTGAGATAAATGACCAAGAAATCCATCAAAAGTATGATCAAATAATTCCAGCACAAAAATATTTACACAATTCCCTAACATTTGATTGGCCCGTAGCAAGTCTCTGTCCAAAATTTATATCCCAGTAAACTCCCACACCGAACTACTTTCCGTAACCGTGAGGCGCAGTTAAAATAATTCTTAAGAAAACGGAAAATAAACACATTTTCTTGATGAATTTATTTCAAATGCTGGAATTATAAGGAATGAATGGCCTTTTTGTGGAATTTATCGGGGATATAAACTTGGAAAAGTCGCGGGAATACTGGACGAGGCCTTCCGGCCTTCGTCCAGTATTCCCACGACTTTTCCAAGTTTATACTCCGATAAATTCCACAAAAAGGCCATTCATTCCTATAATATATTTCTTGTTGCCCGGTTTAGAGAGGTTCCACTGCGTATATTTGTACAGTTAAAGAACACAGTGTTGGCCCATGCATATTACATGTACATGTATTGGTTTAGACAGTATTTTCTTTTTCATTTTAACCCTTAGACCGCTACTCACAACAATTGTCGTCTGCTGTTACTTTTATATATTGCCATATTTCTCAATAAAAACATGGTTTGACAGCAGTTCAGAATCATTTCCAATGGAAATGATTCTGAAGTGCTGTCAAAGCATGTTGTAAATTATTCTAAAGCGCTGCTAAAGGATGTTTTTGATGATAACAATGGAAAATAGAAAATAAACAGCAGACGACAAAAATATTAAGATAGCGGTTTAAGGGTTAATAAGCACATGTCATACATGTATATACACATCAGTACTGGATATTTGAGAAGAAAGCAAAACTGTTTGTATACTACCTCTTTCCTACATGTGTTACTATCGGAGGGCAAACAAATGGTGACAGGAAAACCTCATCAGATGCGGGAATTAGACAGTCAACACATTCCAGGATGAGCCAAGCATTCCTGGGTGGAGTGGGGATTGTCACTGATCGTCAATGCAAATCCATCCTATCGATTTTACAAGAAATAAATGCTGTTCAGCTCCGCAACAATTAGTTTTTTATTTAATTATGGGAGACGCGAATTAGACAATCCATTTTAATATGTCTACACCCTGGTAGTTCGTCCACTCCAGCACGTCACCGCGCGAGGTAGACATTGGAATAATGATCAAGGTGCTACATCACGTGGTTACAACAACAACAACGTCGCCCACTCCAAAGTAAGTATTATTTGATAGTTTCCTTAATATGCAACGGAATTTGATGAAATATGGTGCAGCAAACGCGTCTTCATGAGATGCATTTGGTGGTCCAGGGGGTTTGACACAGACTTATGTCGAAGAATCGATTTCCGTGTCGGAGACAGAAGTTTTGGCGAAAATACAGAGACCACCAAATGCAGCTTAACAAGACGCGTTTGATGCGCCATATTTAATCAAAATCCGTTAGGTAATAAGGACACTATAACATAATACGTACTTTGAATCGGTACTTGTTGTTGTTGTTAGTACCACGTCGTCCTACACCTTGATGATGTATTACTTTGGATATTTTAGACGAAATGCGTTTCGTGAATTTGTGACCATGACATGACTTCTTAAGTATAATAATTCTGCATACCTTTAATCATCAAATATATGCAGTTCTTAGTTCTATATGAAATAATGCATTTCGGGAAAAATAAATGATTACTCCCTCAAAATACACTTTGCAAGCATATAAGTATGCTTTGTAATTTTGGTGAAATCGGCTACAGGTCATCACCACAGCAGCTACAGCTGACCGCATGTGCACACACGGTACTAATTCACACGGTAACTTATTCCAAATTCCGACGAGAAGAACTGTACTTTATTTGTCGGAACTGGGTTGTACGGAATTTACAACCACACCGTCACATAACCTTCGGTCTATATTCGCCGAGTCTATCGCCGCTACATACAAGTTATTGAAGAACGGTTCATATGTCTGTTTTATGGGTTATTTCGGTATATCTGGTGGTTTTGGCGCATTGTTCCCAACATACAATTTACGTCACCTCCCGCCAGTTAAACGTATAATTACGAATTTAATAGTATAAAATGGGTCCGAAAGTTCGGAACGGTGAATGAGTAGATACTTGACAATTCTTGTCGTGTGTAATGATTGAGCATTAGTAGTTGCACAAAACTATGTAAATTACCCAAAACCAAGGAAATCCACCCAAATCTACCAAAAATTCACCATATACACCAACATTCTGACCATCTGTTCCAGCACATGTGCCGCTACATAAAGCGTTCTCCATTGATCTGATCACACACGGTACCAGTACTGACATCAACATACAGTGGAACCCCTCTAAACCGAACACTCGGGAAAATATAGATGTTTACCTTATATGTGTTTAGCTGTTATGTATCTCTGATTACAATTAATGCATTTTCATGATTTCAAAAAAACTTGAGCTTGTCATGAAGTGCATGCTTTACAGTGGAACATCTCCAAACTGGACACCCTGGTCCACTAAGTAAGTTATCTAAGTTAACCCTTTGAACCCGAAAGCCCGCTATATCGGTTTATGCAAACAGTGCAGATTCAGATGAGCCGGCTCGTAACGAGCCGTCTCATCAGGATCTGCACTGTTTGAAAGTAATTTTCATATTTTTGAGAACAACAAATACCCCTTTTTCATAAATGGACGAATCTGAAAATCATTTTGTGACCATTGGATTGGTCGGAATATTAGCATATCACAGTCCATTCCAGTTCCTTAGGGTTGAAATGCACAATGTCTGCATCATCAGCACGTGGAGCAATTATTATCCGAGTCATTAATAATGTGTCATGTCAATCCAATATGTTACACTGAGAAGAAAACCGTGGCCATACTTGGCAATCAGTGGCTTATATATTGTTTGTCCGTGGTGACTCCTGGTCAATTTGCACAGTCACATCTCCTGCTACGGTTATGTTGTTCTATCATTCAATATATTTGCGTATTATATGCATTTTTCAAGAAGTGTATATGTTATTAAACCGCGTGAATGCGAAACTGGGGCTGGCATAGACTGATACCCAAGATCGTTAGGGCGTTATTCGCGTCTGCAGACGGCATAGCAGAAATAAATAGGAAGAAATTCACTACAGTTCATCCCATTATTAATCAAGTTTTTTTTGTAAATCGGTTAAGGCTGTTATGCACAGATGAGAAATGTGATAAATGATCTGCATCTTGGGCGAATACGACATTACCTTGTTTGAAAACACTTCGCAAATTTCCGTAACTGATCGGAATTTTACGAAAATTACCGAAATTACCGAATTCGAAATTCGCATTTGGTCGAAAATCTTCGCAAACTTCCGACGTAGATTATTGTCTACTTCACGACATCGGTTTGGAAATTCCACTAGCGCAGTTTCCGAGATACTGATCTTCGGTACAAATGTAATGACATCTCAGCACGGTGTCAAGCGTCTTGATAACTCTGACTTCCGTTTGCAATTAATCACGTGAGTTGCCTTTCAGTTTATTTGTGGAGTGTGGAGGAAGGACGTTGTTTCCATCAATGTTGTCCGCCAAATGTTTGTAAATGGGGGTGAATAATTGCCACAGGAGTGAAAAGCAATAAATATAAATACATGTAAATCCCAAGCATTTACAGACAAGTATACACCATGTACAGGCAGACTGGTGTTCTGAGTTAATTGTTTCTAAAACATTCCGTGACTTCCGTCGGAACTTATTTTGTCAGAGATATATTGAATTGAATAAGTATAAACTATGGCATATTTGTCATATATTTCACATGTATACGCTTTCAATTGCGTGTTTGCATTTGACCTACTCACGGTCTGATATGTACGGAGCCCCGCAAGGGACGTAGAATTATTTTTTTTATTAATTCGTTCACACGAAATAACAATTCGTTCCCTCAATTTAACAATTCGTTCCCACGAAATAACAATTCGTTCCCTCAATTTAACAATTCGTTCCCACGAATTAACAATTCGTTCCATCAATTTAACAATTCGTTCTCACGAACAATTCGTTCCCACGAACAATTCGTTCCCACGAATTAACAATTCGTTCCATCAATTTAACAATTCGTTCCCACGGGAATGAATTGTTATATCATGTTTCGGTTATAAAGTGGGAACGAATTAATAAAAAAAATCCATGTCCTCTGCGGGGAATTATTATATCGTGGGAACGAATTGTTAATTTGAGGGAACGAATTGTTAAATTGAGGGAACGAATTGTTATATCGTGGGAACGAATTAATAACAAAAATCCATGTCCTCTTCAGGGCTCCGTAGATATGCCTGCTGTGGTATCTAGATACCCTAGATACTGACTTGCACACGCCGTAATGTCCCTGTCCTCACTCGAGCACCCAGACACTAGCATACGTATACACTATTAGAAACTTAATCATAATTACGAACCTATTTACGTCCTAAATTGGCCCAAGAAGAGGTCGTTAGCGCCTAAATTGTCTACTCGTATGGGTATAGTATGGTCACGGCTACTCTGGTTGTAGATCTCTAAACGTTCATGTCTCGGCCGTGACCCCATATGCGGTCCAATTTGCTTTGTTCGTTGTTCGTATGTACATTCAGACCACTAATTTACTGTCATAATTAACCATTTCACCCCTAAGTAACTGGAATGGATTTTGATATGTTAATTTTGCAATCAAGCCAACAGTCACACAATGGTTTTCAGACCAGTCCATTTATGAAAAGGGGGTGACCGTGTTGTTTTTGTTCTCAAAAACATTAAAATTATTTTCAAATTGTGCATATCCTGATGAGACGGATCTTTACGAGGCGGCTCATCTGGATCTGCACTGTTTGCATAAACCACTATAGCGGGGTTTCGGATTCAAAAGGTTAATTCATCGTATGAGGCAAATGTCCACTTTCATTAGGTGTTATACCTATTACTGTCTGTTCCACGTTTTCCTGCCGATAAACTTTTGGCTATTAAGCACATTAAATCTAAAAAATATTTAAATGTAAGTACTTTTTCACCAATAACAAAAAATTCACCCTCCCCAATTTTGTTTGTTTGATGAAATTCCATCAAATATTGATTTAATAGCGAAAAAACGATATTCCTATGGGAATTTAACATGGGGGAAAAGAGGCAGAAGAGGAGGGGGACGAGTCAAAAAACGATTTTATTTTTGGAAATTGACTCCGAGACCTGTCTAGATAGCTTGGAAATGATGTAACTAAGAAAACAAAAGTTAGATTTTGAAAATCGGTCAACAAATAAAATAATGTAAAACAAATATATATTTTTAGCCCCCATGTTAAATTCACATAGGAAAATCGTTTTTTCGCAATAAAATCAATATTTTACGGAATTTCATCAAATAATTTATTTTTGGGAGGGTGACTTTTTTGTTATTGATGAAAAATTACTTACATTTAAATATTTTGGATTGAATGTGTTTAATGTCCAAAAGTTCGTCTGCAGCAAAACGTGGAACAGACAGTATTAACGTATATCACACGTGTGAAGTATTCGTGCAAATGCGTCACTCATTTCGGTGAATACTGGCCGAATTCGGCCGAATACATCACAAACCGAAAATCTCACGCAAATATTTTTCACTTTTTGGTATAAACGAATATGTCACATAATCGCAAATTTCAAACTTGAACGAATATGGTCATATCATTATCAAATCGAATGTATCGACAAGACGATCACTTTGGAACATTTATTGTCCAAATTTGATCATTACGTAATCCAGGATGACCACCGAAAGGTCAAACGGTCATTATTTTATTAGATATTTCAAACGTCTTATTTTCATGAACTACCGGGCTGATATTGGACAAACTTCACAATTATTGTCCGTGAGTGAAGACTTTTCATATTTGTTAAAATGGAGATATACTGCCAATAAGTGTACCATGTAATAACAATCAAACGCTATGTGTGTATATTAGTGACATATCTAAATGTTGAAATAATAAAATATAGCCCCCACAATACACCCTGATGTGAGCGACCTCATCATAATGTACATATTATATACATAGAGCAATGAGTGGAACAAAATAGGAACGAGATGGCCGGGGCCCGCATGTCGTGTCCGCTGATGCGCACGGACGTACTACGGGGCGCCATGTAGGACAGGTTAATTATGTGTACAAAATTGAGTTTTGTAACACTAAAAATCACAAAATTCAATTCTGTGTCACAAAATTCAATTCTGTCAATTCTGTGTCACAAAATTCAATTCTGTGTCACAAAATTCAATTCTGCATACGTTTCGTATACAAAATTCATTTTTGTTATAAAGGATTCAATTTTGTAAGACAGAATTGAGTTTTGTGAAGAAAATTCAGTTTTGTAGGACAGAATTCATTTTTGTCCACAATAATTAGTTTGCGTAGGATAGTCTATGTCATCTCTACGTTGATTGGTTGAGATCGGTCTTAGTCCATTTTACTAGATGGTGGAGTACACTTGCAGGTTTAAATATTTCAATGCGAAAATATAACCCAATATATCAATATTATACTTCTTTATGGACAGTTATTTTGGTTATATTATGATTACAAATGAGTGGTCACACCATATAAGCATATATACTTTGAAGGAGAAATAAGAAATTTTTACAGAATTTTCCCTCAATTATGTAAACAGGGTCAAACATAAAGTAGCCGGGACATAGCTAGACCTGAGAGCATGCCCATATATAGAGAATACCAGGCTAGTGTATTTTGATATCCAGTTTATCAGGCAAGGCTAGGAAACGCGTAGGAATTCCGAGGCTTGCCGTGGAATTCCTACCGTTTCCGAGCCGAGCCTGATAAACTTGATATTAAAATACACTAGTCTGGTATTCTATTTATCAGGTAACGTTTTATGCTCGAAAATGACATTAGATGACGTCGTATTCTAACCTTGTGAAACAAATGGTATTGGATCTGTGTCTACTAGTTGCGAAGTTACGTGTTCGCAACTATGTGTCTACATGCATTATTTACAGTATACACCATCTTAGTACATGTATCCATGGTATCTACACAAATACTACAAATGGTTTCCTCAAATGGCCCAATACACACATTCTGTTTATAAACACAGACAGCAGTCAGAACACAGGCCACAGCGCGTGTATTATTGATTTAACTGGGGCAGATGTACCTTGCGATACACACTAAATGACGTCAGTACTCGCGGGAGATCTACATGTACATGAATTATGTGTACAATTATAACGCAAATGAGTTTAAATACGAATGGGTTTGTCAACGTTTGACTGTTTGGAGATAGTTGAAGCAAAATGGCAGAATGAGAAATGAATCATCGGCAGAATGAGAAATGAATCATCGACATTGAATGTGTAGATCGGCGACCGTGACCCATTTCTCCAGTGCAGTTTCTGACCAATGGTAGTCCTTACATGCGTGTGCAGAATTGACAGAATTGAATTTTGTGACACAGAATTTAATTCTGTGGCACATAATTGAATTTTGTGACACAGAATTCAATTCTGTGGCACAAAAGTGAATTTTGTGAATTTTGTGACACAGAATTGAATTTTGTGGCACAAAAATGAATTTTGTTGACAAAATTGAGCCATGTCCCACTTGGCGCCCCGTACGGCCTTCGGGCCCTCCACACTTCCACCCCCAATAATTATCGTCTTCCGCCGCTTATGTTGGCCTCGGCTATTTCGAACCTCTGGCTACGGCACTGCTTGAAGTAATATTGAAGATATGACATGATGGAGAAAATGGGACAAACTTTTCGACGTAAAGAAATAAGTATTTCATCTGCATTTCAAAGGTCACAAAGGTCAAGGTCGTGTTACTGGTGGCGCGCGTGTGTCACATAAGTCCATGTAAAGCAAGTGTCCAAGTATTGAAGGAATCCTTCAAGTAATATTGAAGATATAGCACAAAGTTTTCGACGCAAATGTACACGTACGGACGTACGGACGGACGTACGGACGGAACCTCAGGAGCAAAGCAATATGCCACCCTTGCCACGTTTGGGATTTCAAGTAGATGTAACTTATCATTACGCATAAGGTATTTAACATTAAAACGTTAAGACATACACGTGATTTGACAACTTTAACTTAGAGTTCGGTCTAGCTCTCCCACGGCCGTACAATTGTCATTATAATCACAATGTCTCGCTTTCCACAATAAATAGGTTATCGTGATATTTCAGAGCTATATATATATGATGTATGATACTGCTTCTGTTATTAATCAAACGATAGGTAGCATGATTTTCTCAGATGGTTATTAGGGATATATTGTTTACAACAGTGCACGTCACGTTATGTATTATATATAATGCAAATGGATTCACGCAAGACAACGAAAATATTATATTAGTACAAACCCTTTAGGATAAAACAAAACGGTATTTTCAAATACATATACGTGTGTAACACACTATCAATGTCTCATTGCCTTGACATTTGATGTTTACAGTTCCGTAGGAACAGTTTTATACTACCTGACATTATGTGGGCTGTTAGCGGGGAGCATGAGACAGTATTTTAATGATGCAGTTCATCCTTAGCAGAATCGCGATATCCCTGATTTGGTCCTTTTGTAAATTTTGCTTGTCTTGTATGTGTGAGTCGAATCCGGTTATACCCATGGTAACAGTAGCAAGATTAATGTCATCCAATTATTTTTAGGAGCTAGGACTAAACAACTGTTGTGGGTTTTTGGACCTGGCACCATATCTGGCTATTCTAATCTGAGGGCTGAATATATATTTTCTTGATGTAAATATGCAGTTCTGATTTTGGATTCCCCCTTTACAGGTATTTTACGGGATATACCGCAGTTGACCGGTGTGTAGAATGACGATAGCTGTTGACAGGCCGTTAAACACAATTAATAAATAAATCTACCTAACATTCTAGCAGTCCAAAAAGGTTTAATGTTACACAATATTTATATATGTTTTTATTAGCCGATCTATTTATAGATCGGCTATATATTGGTTATCCATTGGTTTGTGAAAAAGTTTGTAACCACCATTTTCTCCTATATTTGGTAATCTACAAACGCGCAATTTGTTGTATCACTTCCAAATTACATCAACTGGATATTTTTTCATGTTTGGCCATAATCTCTGTTTACAACTTTAAATATAGCGAAATAACACAATTTGGCTATAAATAAACGTTTTCACTACATGAGTTCGGCAAACTAAAGTTAGGCGGTTTGCAATTTGGCTATAAATAAACGTTTTGACTACAATAGTTCGGTAAACTAAAGCTAGGCGGTTTGCAATTTGGCTATAAATAAACGTTTTATCTACAAGAGTTCGGTAAACTAAAGTTAAGCGGTTTGCCTTCAAGTCCAGGGGCAATTGTAGGTATATATATAAGATTCCGGCACCTCGTGTTAATTTATGGCACCCGGTGTTTTTATAAACTTGAATGTATAAGGTTTCCAAAAAATCCGGGTGCCATTTTTTAAACCAAGTTCAAGGTCATTTCAAGGTCATTAAACTTTATGCTTGACTGAAGTCGAAAATTGCCAATATATGAGCCAATAGGTAGGTCATGGTTCTTAACTTGGAAATTGGTGTAAGTTGTTAAAACACATTGCTGATGGATATATTAAAGAATTTACGTAAACTACACTAATATTCAGTATATAATTATCATATTTTCAAGATGGCCGCCAAAAATCGGGTATTTATGAGATTTCGGTTGACTTGCTACATATTTGTGTAATGCTAAGCGCCTTCACCTATATTCAAAGGTTAATTCTTTCAAGCAGAGTTGGGGAGTTTTGATATGTTATTTCTAATGATATTCTGAACATTTTCCGAAAAATTGTGCTTTGGCTTATTTTTTTCCGATCTCAACCATAATACTCTTCTCCTATATCCCCCATTCGAATGTTCATGTGACATATTCGTCTGGAAAATATTTTAATAATTTTTGTTCGAGTTTTTGTAACTTGTGACACATTTGTTTTTGTTGCAAGGGGTAGTGATACCAAACGTAAACGTCACACGTTTGTGTGATGTATTCGTACGTATTCTTCACCATGTGTGACGCATTCGCACGAATATATCACACGTGTGATATATTCGTTTCTGTGACATATACGGTTCAACACATGTATATCATGTATATGGCGGGAGCGAATCCAAAGGGTTGCGGCGGCCGTAGCATAAAACTGGTATTGCCAATGTTTTCTTGCCCTTGATTTTACAAACTATTTACTGTTAACTGTTATTGGTTAGCTACTGTTGTATAAATGTACGCTGTTAACGTTATATGTTATTGCAGAAATATATTACATAATTGTTAACTCTGACTTTCAAATATTTAGAAAGATGCATCTCATGACTCATAGTCACTGTGTTTCAATTTACGTTGCAATTTCCATGTCATTTTGAAAAATATACCAATGTGGCACCAACCGCCAACTTTGTTTGAATTTCATCAATGTTAAACTGTGAAGCCATTTGTTTTGTACTTAAGAATATGTGCGATATCTTATGAACTATAATTTAAAAATTCGCGGTACTTTCCACAAATGACGTCAGGCGTTGACAAAACGTTCAGAGCAAGTGCAGAATAGCATAAATATGCTATGAATATTTATATAAAAAACAAAACAGTCACCCTCCTAAAAAAATGTATAGTTGATGAAATTCCATCAAATATTGATTTTATTGCGACTTTTTTTCTATAGGAATTTAACATGGGGGCTAAAGATAGATTTTTAAAAATCATTTTTGAATTTGTTGCCAGTTTTTCGAAATTTAACTTTCTTAGTTTCTCATTTCCAAGCTATCTCGCCATGTTTCGGAGTCAATTTTTTTTATCGTTTTTCAACCCTCACCGTCACTCCCCAACTAATTTTTGCCCCATGCTAAATTCCCATAGGAAAAAACAAACTTGCTATCACAATTTTGCTAGGACAGGATAATTGAACTAATGACCTTTGTGACCACCAGTATCGACAAGGACTTACACTGTTAGCCATTCAATCAGTGAAACACCTGTCATGCTTCTAATACACAGAACAGATCCTTACTGTCTGTTTCACAAAACCTGCCCAAATTGCACGGACATATGCGCGATGCTAATACAAGAAAATAAAAGTTAATGTTTTAAAATTGGTCCACTATTTTCGAAATTAGAAACATGTATTACACTTTCCCCGTAGACACCTTCACCCATGTGGGATTTAATATTTACCAATTTGCACACAGATATTTGTCTTATTGTTAAACATAGCTATAAAGTAATGATACTGGAAATATATTGTTTTTGCACTGTTTTTATACCCTAAGTAAAGCGTGGGCAAGTTTTCGTTAGACATACATTAACCCGTTGAACCCGAAATCCCGCTCTATCGGTTTATGCAAAAAGTGCAGATCCAGATGAGCCGGCTCGTAACGAGCCGTCTCATCATGATCTGCACTGTTTGAAAGTAATTTTAATATTTTTGAGAACAAAAACATCCCCTTTTCATAAATGGACGAATCTGAAAACCATTTTGTGACCATTGGATTGGTCGGAACATTAGCATATCACAGTCCATTCCAGTTCATTAGGGTTGAAATGGTTAAGCTACACAGTATGACACAGGACTACATGAGTGACCTGGCATATCAGCAGCTACGCTGGTCACGAACAGAATAAGTCACATTTCTCCAGCCACAGCCACAGCCACACACAGTGTAGTATTTCTCTTGCGGATTGACGGGTCCTGTAAAACATGGACGGTGAAATCCTGCCCTATATAACATTGTACCTGGCTTTTGTGTTACCTCCCGTATCATATCGCCGTATCCCGCCGATATTGATTTCGAAAACCAGTCATATTTTCTATAAATGACATCAAAACTTGACAAAAACATCAGAGCTCATGCGGAATTGAATTCCGCATGAGCTCTGATGTTTTTGTCAAGTTTTGATGTCATTTACGGAAATGAATGCATTATTTCCGAAATCAATGTCGGCGAAAACGGCGATGCGACAAAGGAGATATTGTCAGAGCCGCGCCCAAATGTTAACATAGAAACAAATATATACGCATTATTACATTGGTACAAACTTCCCACGGATTCGAGTTGCTAGGAATGGATCTGCGAGTTCAATGCGCGCACGAATACAATATCACTCCGCGTGGCCCGGAACTATCCAATCAAAAGAAAGACAATACTCGCAATCAAGCAACGGCTTGTATTTCCCGGAACTATTCCATTTATGAAACGGCCCGGTTTTGAAGTGATTATTTGACCAAGACAAGATACGGATTTCAAGAAAACGGACGACATATTACAGACTGATGAAGTTAAATGTTTGGAATCATACTTTGGAACTTGTACACTGATTGTAACCAGGATTTAATGTACACTGTGTCGACATATTTATTTACAACGTAGTATATAACGAGGATTAAAAGCGTATTACATAACAGGTAATTATTATACACTAGCCATTATATTTCTATTATTGTTCTTGCTTATTATCATGTTTGTGATCTATGTCCCACCACGACAAAAACAAAATGTAATTGAGTTTGCGACCATTGCTGCGGTAAAATTAGCCATTCGCGCACAATGCAATCAGTGACTATACTGTTCGCTATTGAAGCAACAGTTTAACGATTATACAGTGAAACCTCTCTAAACCGGACATCATGGGAGGGTGTCCGGCTTAGAGAGGTTTCGCTGTAAATCAGGCATTTGATCGTTCTGAGCTATAGTTGTGTGCTATTCGATCACGAACAGACATTATCGTCTCAGATAAATGACCAAAAACACTCATCAAAAATAAGATCACATGTGTTTTCAGGGCCGTAACCAGAGGTAACAACCAGAGGAGGCGAACAAAGTCCCGATATGGGGGTCAGGGAGCATTCTCTCCGCCACCAACCGGGGATTTATTTAATTCTTAGCATAAAAAAATACTGACTAGTATCGTGAAAATGACAGACGGGTCTGCCTGATCCTGGTTACGATACATGCTTTCTTGGTGTCCGGTTTAGAGAGGTTCCACTGTAATACAATTTGTAAATGTGTGTCAGGTTATATGAGAGTGCTAGCCGATCAGGAGCTACACTGGTCAAAACTCGATATGCCCATTTGGTTGCGTGTGTCACGTGTTTGTCCTTATCGCCGGAACATTTTTATGAAAACTACAAAACGGAACATATTTCGTAAAATCTTCTCCAAGTTGTGAAATAATTTAAAGTCAACAGCATTTATTTGCATATATCACTGTATTATTGTAAGAATACTAGCTGTTATTTTGTATATGGCGAGAAAGTTGTATAAGTTTAACCCTTTCAACCCTAAGGAACTGGAATGGACTGTGATATGCTAATGTTCCGACCAATCCAATGGTCACAACATGATTTTCAGATTCGTCCATTTATGAAAAGGGGGTATTTTTGTTCTAAGAAATATGAAAATTACTTGCAAAAAGTGCAGATCCCGATGAGACGGCTCGTTACGAGCCGGCTCATCTGGATATGCACTGTTTGCGTAAACCGCTATAGCGGGCTTTCGGGTTCGAAGGGTTAACACCTTTTATTGCATAAAATGGACTTTGAACACAAAAGCAGACAATATGATAACCATTGTCTACTCAGGTTTATGTAAACAGTGCAGATCCAGAGGAGCCGGCTCGTAGCTTTCGGGCTCAAAGGGTTTAGTCAATAGATTTTATTATATTCTATATTACTATAGATATCACAAGCTCATGTGTCCATGGCAATGACTGGAGAAATGGAACTTAAGGGTTTTGCGACCAGTGTATATCCATATTAGTATGTGCATCCACACATTCGCCATTCCATCAATGAATCACGTCATGTTTTAACAAGCGATGCACACGTAGATCGTTTCAGAATACAGAAATCAGGCTACATGGGTCACGGTGTGCTATTTCAGTTACACTGGTCACAGATCCGAAAAACGCCATTTCTCCACAAGTCAGTTCGTTCTGTCGGCTCTGTAGCAAAACTCTGCTTCCGTCCGCAAAAGCGTTCGAAGGTGAGGATAATATAGAAGTCCGGAAGTAAGCCCGTCCTATCGACAATATAGCAATGCTTCCGCCCCGGAAACATGTAGGACACAACTTGAATGTGGTTCCGAGAGACGGGAATTATACGTTCGGCGTGCCTAAAATCCCCGGGTTGCTCCATCCCACACGGACCAGCACACACCGAACAGGCTAAGTAGCGAGTGCTGCATTATCTAGATAAAATCTGATTTTCATGTTATGTCACCATTACAAAACCGGGCTTACTAAATTTACGGCCAGTATATATACACATACATATTGATAAACCTTCTCACTACTTCCGCTTGATAATTACATACTAACATGTAAACATTATTTTTCTTTTTCATTCCATGTTCTTCTTGTATAAATTGAGCGCCCTTCGTATATCAACAATTGTCACGGTAGACGTTTATCAGACTGCGAGACGGCTTGTATTTCCTAGAACGATGCTAACTAAATTATCATACTACATGGCGGTGACATTTAACACGAAGACATGATTAAATAAGGCATTAGTCTGTCTTTTTGCAAACTACGATATGTACAGGATATTATTTTGGAAATCTACGATCTCGTATTAACTTTGTGGATAATGTACGTCATATGTGCTTGCTATTTTGGTCCGATTCGAACTACACTTCTGCAACTGTCACAGTAACTACTGCATCAATGTGCATGCGACAAAGCGTATATACCTATACTGAAGGGGTCATATATATATTGAAGGGGTCAGTGGAAGAAGGGAGCTAACTCCAAGAGTTAGCCCCCTTTCTTCCACTGACCCTTTCAATTCAATATTCTATATATTGTCTCATGTTTGTAACCGTTACATCGAGAACACTTACATTTGTCCATACATTTTCTCGACGTACGGTACAATAATTCCAGCACAACAATATTTACACAATTCCCTAACATTTGATTGGCCCGTAGCAAGTCTCTGACCAAAATTTATATCCCATTAAACTCCTACGCCGAACTACTTTCCGTAACCGTGAGGCGCAGTTAAAATAATTCTTAGGAAAACGGAAAATAAACACATTTTCTTGATGAATCTATTTCAAATGCTGGAATTATAAGGAATGAATGGCCTTTTTGTTGAATTTATCGAGGATATAAACTTGGAAAAGTCGCGGGAATACTGGACGAGGCCTTCCGGCCTTCGTCCAGTATTCCCGCGACTTTTCCAAGTTTATACCCCGATAAATTCCAAAAAAAGGCCATTAATTCCTATATTACATGTAACTCCGAAACAGTTATTTAATGGATTACCAGTCATTTACTATTAAGACATTCACTTCATTTTGCTTCAACTATTAATGCGTGGTTATTGTTGAGCGCAGCTTTGCTTCTTCGAAGTATTTTTGTATCATATATTAACTATTTTTTTACTATTACTTTTGAATTGCCTATTTATTATGAAGTTACTATCCTAGTAGTTAGTTGTTATTTTGTATTGTCCTGTAGAACTGCTGACTGGCCCCGTCATATAGAGAATAGTAGGTTAGTGCTGTGAATGGGAAAAATATCTGGCAAGGCTCAGGAAACGGGATGGGCGAGGCTCTGCGGCTCCACGTCTTCCATCTCTTTTCTCCCCACGTTACAAGCCCATAGAAATTCGTTTTTTCGCTATAAAATCAATATTTGATGGGATTTCATTAAACAATTTTTTTAGGGAGGGTTATGTTTTAGTATTTGGTGAAAAATTACTTACATTTAAATATTCTTTTAGATTTAATGTGTTTATCCATTTCCCTGATAGAGACGACTTTTCACGCCTCTGCAGAAGATGTCTTTTGAAAACATTGTGGGAAAAGGAGAAATTGCTTGTAACAAGCAATTTCTCCTTTTCCCACAATGTTTTCTATTCTATCAGATAATTTAACCATCATATGACCCAGCATTTGATTCTTTTATTCAGATGTTTTCGATTTGGAAGAGTCGAAATATCGCAAAACAGGGAAAGGGTTAATAGCCGGGAGGAACAAAACGACAATGGATGTTCAGTATCGTACGCATCTGAATACCTGCAGCTACATGTATGATAAAAGTAAACACAATGGACGATGATGGTCAATCACGGATCTATGAACTAAATATCATCGCAAACAGGCATGTACATTATTCCGTAGAATGCGGGAAACGAAAAGTATCGTCTGCTGTTGTTTTATATTGTTCCTTCTTTCTTAATAAGGGCATGGTTTGACGTCAAAGCACTTTAGCCTCATTTCCAATGGAACGATTCTAAAGTGTTGTCAAAGCATGGGTTCGATGAGAAAAATGAAAAATAAAAGATAAACAGCAGACGACACAGTTTAATTAAGCATTGTATGGATTATACACCAAGGTAATCAACATGACAACTTTTAGATATATGAACGGCTATTATATATATGTAAAATATAATTTTGCAACGCTAGGTATATTTCAATACTATACATGTACCATTGGATTCAGATATTGATTAAATAATTTGTTCTTAATCTGTTCCATCACTTTCTTCGCATATTTGAGACGCCAGGGGCCCGTTTCACTAAATTTCGCACGACTAAAATGTTCGTAAGTGCAAACTTATGATAGTCTGTAAATTTCACATTAGTGAAACGGGCCCCTGGTCTTTAAAGCTATTTGTGCACCGTTATGGCACATATCAGAAACCAATAAAGTATAAACTAAATTATGGTATTCTGTGGCTGTATATAGTTGATATAACGCTCGCATTTATCGATTTATCGCCAGAAAAAAATAAAAATAAAGAAATAAAAAATAGTTCGCTGGATGTGGGAATTGAACCCACTTTACGAGCCTTGCGCAACATATACATTGTACACAAACGATATAGCATGGCCGACACATATGTACATTGTATTCGTACAGTGTGGGATACGGTGGGATACAAGATATAGAGAATAGTAGGTTAGTGCCGTGAATGGGAATAAATATCTGGCAAGGCTCAGGAAACGGGATGGGCGAGGCTCTGCCGAGCACATCCCGTTTCCGAGCCGCGCCAGATATTTTTCCCATTCACGGCACTAACCTACTATTCTATTTATCCTGTCAACACCTACAAATGGCTTTTAAATGCAAACAAAAATAACCCCAGTCACCGCACATATTCATACGCAGTGATTAGGTTGTATTGCCAGGATATCAAAAATGTTTCACGGCACCATGTTTCACGGCACATACGCACTGTGTTGACGGGATACATATAGTACTACGATTTGGCCCTGTCGTCCATTCCTTTGTCGCTTGAGTTTTGTGTTGTCGTATTTCCTTCTTTTTATATAGTTATATTTACAATATTACCTTTCGTTTCATGTATAAGATGGTTGTTTTTCGTTGTGATTGTGTTGTCTGTTTCTTCGCTATATTAATGGTGTTGTATTGCCTTGTATATTTCTGCCATTTCGAGGCATGGCTACGACGTAAGCGGGATGTTTGCACCGCCAGGTTCAACCTATTCTATTCTATTCGGCTTATATTTAAGGGTGGGAATTGGCTCGAACACCTTCCATACCCGGTAGTTTAACCGCCCCAGTGGACTGTTTTGTTCACTGGCCGTTACGGTTCATTGGTGGCTTCCTTGCTGTCATGTCATCGTGTATTGTACTTCATTATGGCTTGTTTCTCCTGCTGGGACTTTTATTTTCTCTGCAACTCATTGGGGAATTACCGAGCCCCGCAGGGGACGTAGAATTAACTATTCGTTCCCTCAATTTAACAATTCGTTCCCATGAAATAACAATTCGTTCCCACGGGAACGAATTGTTAATTCCTGGGAATGAATTATTATATCGTGGGAACGAATTGTTAATTCGAGGGATCGAATTGTTAAATTGAGGGAACGAATTGTCATTTCGTTGGAACGAATTGTTAATTCGACGGAACGAATTGTTGTATTGTGGGAACGGACTGTTAATTCGAGGGAACGGATTGTTAAATTGAGGGAGACGAATTGTTATTTCGTGGGAACGAATTAATAAAAAAAAAACCATGTCCCCTGCTTGGCTCCGTAGTTGTGGGGCTTTCGCAGCATTTGTTTTATTTTAATGTAGTTCACGTACTGCTGCTTTCCTGTTGGAACTGTCGCCTATTTAACCAATATTGCAAAGTATAGTTATCTTGCTAAGTACACTTTGAGAGAGAATTTTTCAATTTAAGGATAAATTTATTAATTTTTATTATACTGAATTTATTACGTTATCACAGCCATTTTGGCTGTGATAATGTAATACATTCGGTACAATAATTCCGCATACTTTTAATCACCAAATATATGCAGTCGTTAGTTCTATATGAAATAATGCATTTCGGGAAAAATAAATGATTACTCCCTCAAATTATACTTTGCTATATAAGTATACTTTGCAATTTTAATGAAATCGGCTACTGGTCGTGGAGTTCATGTTTGTGCCGCGTTGAATGCCCTCGACCACCACAGTGTGCGTGTCATGTGTTTATCATGTGTTGCGTTATGTTCTTCCTTACATAGATGCACGTGTCTCCGTTGGGTATCTTGTTCTCTATTGTTCAATACATACACTATCCATTTGACGTCATTACGTAATATCTACGACGCTGTCGATTAACTATTGACCGGCAACTTTTTCAGATTTAGCATACTGTTTGTGGTAGTCATTGGCGATAAATTGTCAATATGACAGAGCTATATATCATATTTGCTATTATGCGACGTCCCTTTGAGAACATTACGTATAAAACTAACGTTAACTGCATGCTACGTTATACCAGCTAACTTGCCAAACAAGTTTTATATCTTCATACCTAAGCAAGATATTGACTTGGAATTTTCTCATGATACACAACTAAGATGGGACTTAAACATTCTGTAAATATGGTATTTTGCTACTGGACCAGTTTGTCTTGGCAGGTCACAGTTAGTTTTTTGCTAACCACAGCAAACAAAACCACGGACACACGGAGGGGACATATGTGTTTTTATTTAGGTCATTCTTTATTTAGGTCATTCCGTACAACAGCCCATGGTTTAATATTAACACTACATTGCCACCGATTGTGGTCTATGACATGTAAGTGGCAATACATTATTCAAGCACGAGAAGAAGATTGTAGATTACTTTCTGATTTTCCGATGCACCTCATTTTAGCTGTCAAATATGGCTGTGACTGGAGAAATATGGCCTATGGGCCATACGAACCAGTGCCGATCCAGATCAGCATCCGCACAGTCTGATCAGGATCTGCACAGTTAGTCATTACATGTATGAAACACTTGTTATGCTTCTAACAAGTAATACAAATGTTAGCAGGCTCAAGAAGTGCATTATTTGATAATGAGCCACATTAGTCCCAAAACCCATAAGCCCCATTTCTTCAGCCACAGCCACATATGAGACACGCCATGTGATTGTGTACCTTCGGACATCTGCGTAATTTCATTAAATACGTTTACAAAATGTACAATATTTGCATTAAATGGCATCAAATGTTGACAACAGTTTCAGAGCACATGCGGAATTATATTCCGCATGTACTCTGAGAATTTTGTCAACTTTTGACTTTATTTATGAAAAATATTGTAAATTTGGAAACGTGTTTAATTAAATTACGCAGATATCCGAAGATTCAAACTCGCATGGCGTGTCTCAATTACATGCAAATCTAGGTATTCGCGTTTCTTTTTCATTTCAGTTGGCTATGTTCACTGGCGCTGCACTAAGCACCGGCATAAAATGTTTCACGTCGAAATACGCATCTCGTCAGAAAATCGGTGTATCTTTCGACTTAACCATTTGAACCCGAGAACTCTCTATATAGCCGGGTTTGAAAACAGTGCAGACCCAGATGAGCCGACTCGTAACGAGCCGTCTCATCAGGATCTGCACTTTTTGCAAGTATAGTTTCATGTTTGTGACGGTTGGCTGGGTTGCAAATTTAAAAAATATATCAAAATACATTCCATACATTACTTAGGGGTGAGAGGGTTAAAACATTTGCGCTAGCGCGGAGTGAGTGAGTGAGTGAATAGGGTTTAACGTCCGCTTTTCTGACATGGAGGTACAAGCCTCAGGGAGTCTACACGCAGACGGGGCGCTAGCGCGGAGTGCAGCAGCCGGGAAGCATGTATCTCGGATGTAACATATATACCTATAACATTCCACAAAAATCGCTAACATATACCTATAACGCATTCCACAAAAATCGCTAACATATACCTATAACGCATTCCACAAAAATCGCTATTTTTATATGTTATCTCCTTTGAGATAGCATATTATGTCACGCAAATTTCTATGGGGGCAGCCATATTGTCGTGCTACGCCTAAACGGCGATTACGACAAAGAAAATAGTGCCCTGTGCCAACTTGTCCTATGGCGTTTTGGTCTGTCTTGCTCTGTATCTAAAACTCTACATGTATTGTTCTCAGTTTTGGGCTCAGTTTATCAGTTAAATTTTGGAAAATACGAATCAAGACATTTCGTGATTATGAATACAGCAGCTATATTTTTATATTGCCTGATGATCTGCCGGACACCAAGCACCATATCTGACATAGCATACCGATGCTGCATATTGAAGACTCGACTAAACAGAGCCGCCAGAAACCACGCAGCATACCTGACACACCGATGCTATCACTGTGTATCGAGGGATTATTATTTCCTGCGCTGTTGATTAGATCCAGCCGCTACTTTTTCGGCTCATTCTCTCCCAGGCACAAAGAGTAGGATAGTAATGTTGGTTTATTGTCGTCGGTGCGATGGTGTGGGTTTTGGGTCAATAATATTAATTAAACGGTGAAACAATCGTTTGAATAGTCTGTTGATGTAGCTGGGTGCCAGACATCACCATTGTGGGTGTCTTCATAAATATTTAGTTAATATATCTTTATTTTTTGAACATATAATTGATTGATGTTGAACATCAATTTTAATTGTTAGATTCTAAGTTTAAGTTAGATCGGAAGAGTTACGGGTGTGCGAGGCCATGTAGACGTCCATTTGTTTTCAAATGTATTCATATAGTACAACAACAATGGCGGATCCCTGATCTGACTGTCTGACATGTGACACACATAGTTCCGGTGTTGAGTGTCATATCTGTCAAAATACAAATGAAATGTCATGCAGAGCATGATGTTATTAGCCGATCAAATCAGGGTTCAATATATGTCCACATTTTATTAGTTACGGAATCTCAGGGAAAAGTGAGAGAAGTGTTGATTTCCTCCCCAACCAAATTCTCCCAGTTATATGTAGAAAATTACTATGGATTTGCCATTTACTTGGCGGCCATTTTGAGTTTTCTGACAATGAAGTATATTAAATGCAATATTATTCCAGTTGAAAGAATTAACCTTTGAATATAGGTGAAGGCGCTTAGCATTACACAAATATGTAGCAAGTCAACCGAAATCTCATAAATACCCGATTTTGGGCGGCCATCTTGAAAATATGATAATAATATACTGAATATTAGTGTAGTTTACGTAAATTCTTTAATATATCCATCTGAAATGTTTTTGAACAACTTACACCAATTTCCAAGTCAAGGACCATGACCTACCTATTGGCTCATATATTGGCAATTTTCGACTTCCGTCAAGCATAAAGTTCAATGACCTTGAAATGACCTTGAACTTGGTTTAACAAAATGGCACCCAGAATTTTTGGAAACCATATACATTCAAGTTTATAAAAACATCGGGTGCCATAAATTAACACGAGGTGCCGGAATCTTATATATATATACCTGATTAATTTGGTGTGCAAGTATTGTATGTAAACTTCAATGGTATATATTGCCAATGCAGATATACTGTCTGTATAATAGAGACGCACCATGTGATTTTGTACATACAAACAGGTGCGCAATTTCATGAAATATGCTGAAAGTTTATGAAATTCTCAAAGCAAATGCAGAATAGAATTCTGCATTTGCTCTGAAAATTTCGACAACCTTCGGTGTCATTCCAGGAACATATCGTAAATTTTGTAATTTTTTTATGAAATTACGCCCATTTTTGTAGGTACACAATCACATGGCGCATCTTAATTATCATTATTACACTGGTGCTGCACTCCGCGCCGGTGGAAAATGTACTTGAAAAATACGATATGCGCCATTATAAAATGTTTCTAGATGAGTGTTAAACAATCAATAACATTGCTACTCGTCTTGAAACATTTTTTTTACAATTAATGGCGCCTATTGTATCTTTCAAGTGGATTGTCTTGAAATATTTCCATCGGCACGGAGTGCAGCACCAGTGAAGTAAGTGGACTGTTTCTCTAACGGTGCATCACAAATATAGAAAAGTATATGTGGCGGTGGGTTTGATCAATCTGGATATTAATCTGCTAGCACACTCCTGTATGTGAATGTGCAGGCTGATATGTGCCTACACTGGTCATATTACCATGGAAAGGAAGTAATATCATGCTTACTATGAGTGTTTATAGTTTATTATTACATGCTTTATGTGATAATCATGATAATGGAATAAATGATAAAGTATACAATTTAGTTCTATTAAAAAAATGGTTTTGTATGATATATAGTATACATGTTTAGCTTCTATTAAAAATGGTTTTGAATTGGGATATATATATGATTTTAATTTCAAAAGGTGCCAGCAAATCTGATGAAGAAATTCCACACCCCTGGCCCAGGAATACCAATTCAGTGATTTCGGTCGGCTGCTGGCATGGTACAGATAAACAGGTCGGCTGTCGGTCGGTATAGTCGACTATACCGACCGACAGACAACCTGTTTGCCGGTACCATGCTGGCAGCCGACCGAAATCGCAGAATTGCTATTTCCTTGCAATCAATAGAAAAGTAAATGTTTGATGGCGAAATAAGTGAATCAGAAAAAGAAGATTTCAGTATTTACAAAAGGACACGAAGGAGTGCAAGGACCAGTGTAGATCAATTTGGTTCAGTTAAAATCAACAATTGAGTCACACAAATGTACTAGTCCACACGAAACGGTAACAATTTTGTCAGTGACCGTCTTACCAAACTTATCCTTGTTCATGAGACAATTAATGGGAAGACAACCGTTAAATATAGTATATTTCTGTCGAACTGAACCAATAACCCGTTCCACATGTATTCTTGAGTGGGCAAGTTTACGCGTTGATCCCACGTCCAGAGGGGATAGCTGATCACGACGTTTCGTAAATGCTGGAATCTTCACTTCTGCAGCTACCGAGCCAACACTGTCATTGACATCAAATCCTCTGTCCGCCAACACTAAATCCCCAGGTAATAACTTGGACAGGAAGTCACTGTTCTCTGTCACAAACTTGTCACTCACACGACCACCCCGTGCTTTCGATATGAGGGACACACTGCCCTGAGGAGTAATTCCAATTAGAAATTTCACAGTGTGGTGGTGTTTGTATGAAGACCAGGTTTCTGCTCTGGCTTTCAAACCACTTGGTTTCTCAATAATACCTCAAAACAATCAATTATCACTGCACACCTGTGGCCGAAGTACTTCCTAAATTCCATTGACATGGTTTTTCTCAACGTCTCGCGCTCTGGCCATCTTATGAGTTTCTTTAGCCGCTTGTACGTACAGTCAATTGTCCGTGTAAAATGTCTAGATAGTGTTGATTGAGTAGTGTCAAATTCATACGCAAGAAAGAGATTTGACAAATTCAGTCGCAATTTCACTAATATCATTACCTTGAATTTGAGCATGACCAGACTGGATGGCAGGTGAGGCTCCAGAAAATTAAACAATATAGATAGAACTGTGAATGATGGTAATCCTGTTAAATGTTTCACCTTCTCGTCACTACCCTTAAAATAACTTGCAGTGAATTAAGTTTCCAAATGGGGCCACTTTTTCCTTCAGCTCCCCATTCTCTGTACGCAGTTCCTGCAGCTCCAGCGACATAGACTCCATGAGTGTACCATCAAGATCAGTCTGTGACTGAACGCCGTCTTCATCAACGCTGTCACCCATATCCATACTCTTCTCAGTGTGATCAGGTCCAACAATAGTTGTGGATTCAGCTGGCTTCCTTCTCTTCTTTTCCTGCTGCCGATCATATTTTGATGTAGATGATGCTCGCTTTTGTCCGCCCAGATTAACTGATGGTGCCCAGTTTGGGCTAAGATGGTCATACAACTCTACCTTCTTTCCTGAAACATATACATGATATATATTAAAAACAAATAAATACATGCGTACTTGTCGGATATTGTAACTTTGCACATTTAGTTACAATATAATAACTTATTTTTATTATTTCTTCTCGGAAGTATATGTTGCATACACCATCTGAACATTCTTGCTGAGACGGTTCAGATGAGTGGTCACAACATTTATATGCACTTTTGAGGAGAAATAAAAAAGAAAAGGTGTACTCTTATGAAATATCACTGCAATATTGACAATTTATGACACATTTATACATATGACATGCGCCATGTGATTTTGCATGTACAAACATGTGCGCACTTTGATGAAAAATATTTACAAAAGTTACAATATGTTTCATAAACAACATTGAATGGTGACAACATGGTGACATTCCGCATTTGCTCTGAGAATTTCATCAACTTTTGGCATGATTTACAGAAAATATCGCAAAATCTGTAAATATTTTTCATGAAATTCCACACAAACTGCAATTTTTTATTGTCTGATGTCCATCAAAATACACCATCTCGCACGTCTTAAGCATGTTAAGTACAGTGACAGCACGGGTGTCAAACATTATAATTCAGTGGGTGGCCGCAGGGCTCCAGCTAAGGAATTATTAATTGAGTATTGTTACTCCATCAGTTCTGAAGCAATTGGGTATTTCAAAATTTTAATTGGGTAAAATTAAATCACACTACTGTTTACACATCAACAGACAGCAATTATTGAATAGTTTGTTTCGAAATGAAAACATACCTTGGCATTTCATTAGAATTGTCTCCTTGGATGTGTTTTCTTGGAAAAATAAGAAACATATGCTATATTGTGGTCTGTTTATTGTTTTCTGCAGCATGATAAAGGTACCACAATTGTTCTCATTGCTTTTTGATACTCACTACTTCTGATTTCAATTTGGTTTTTGGCAATTTTAATTGGGTATTTACACAGGGGTCCGAAGTTGTGCTGGGAAAAGTGTACTGAGTCCGAATCGGTGGGCGTCTTAGTCGGTGTGCGTCTTTTTTACATGACGCCCACCGACTAAGACGCCCACCGATTCGGACTCAGTACAATTTTCCCAGCACAACTGCGGACCCCTGTGGGTATTTACGTCAATACGCAGCTTATCTGGAGCTCTGGGTGGGGTTCACACACAATATAATGATTACACTAGCTTACATTGTCTCACCAGCTGACAAGTAGAACTATCGGATTGTTTATAATATCAAGGACTTACCATTGACAACATGCGCCGAATACACCTGAACATTTTGGATATTCTTGTGCCCAAATTCTTGTCCAATTCTAGCAAGCCATTCCGAACTCAGTTTCTCGCATTCCACTCCTTGATTTGTGATTACTGCAGGCAATCTATTCTATTCCAGTGTCCTTTTGCGATATTTACGATGACTACATCCGTATATAGAACACTTCATAACCATTATGCGTATAACGTGAATCGACGTGTTTTGTTTTGTGTATCGAGATATTGGAACTATTGCGCAATAACACGCGGCCTCCAACATGGCGGAGCTTCCGGTTTGTGACGTCAAAACGTTTATTTATAGCCAAATTGCCAACCGCCGAACTCTTGTAGTTAAAATGTTTATTTATAGCCAAATTGCAAACCGCCGAACTCTTGTAGTTAAAACGTGTATTTATAGCCAAATTGTGTTATTTCGCTATATTTACAGTTTTAAACAGAGATAATGGCCAAAAATGAAAAAATATTCGGTTTATGTAATTTGGAAGTGATACAAAAAATTTCGCGTTTGTAGATTACCGAATATAGGAGAAAAGGGTGGTTACAAACTTTTTCACAAACTAATGGATAACCAATATATAGCCGATCTATGAATAGATCGGCTAATAACAAATGCGAGCTTTATTTGTATACGTGTTTCTGATTATTATAAAAATACATGTAAAGTGTGCGAAGCCATGTACACTGGCTATATTTATTTTCTGCAAATATTCTGTTCTGATTTTGGGATTAACCTTCTATCCATACAGATGTAATATGGGATTTGACCCTGTCTAAAATGACTTTAACTGATGATAAGCCATTAACATCATTATATAAATAAATAATAAGTGTTACTAATCTTGTGGTGCCAACCTAGTTTCAGTACTTTCAGTACGTTGCTTATATGTTATCTCCTTTGAGATAGCATATTATGTCACACACATTTCTATGGGGGCAGCCATATTGTCGTGCTACGCCTAAACGGCGAGTACGACCAAGAAAATAGTTCCCTGTGCCAACTTATCCTATGGCGTTTTGATCTGTCTTGCTTGGTATCTAAAACTCTACATGTACCATTCTCTATATTTTTCACAGTTTTGGGCTCAGTTTATCAGTTAAATTTTGGAAACTACGAATCAAGACATTTCGTGCGTATGAATACAGCAGCTATTATCTTTAGTTCTCACAGTTATGTAGCAGTGACCAGTTAGCCCCGCCAATTTCGTACATCTTTGTCTGGGCAGCCATATTGTCGTGCTACGCCTAAACGGCGAGTACGACCAAGAAAATAGTTCCCTGTGCCAACTTATCCTATGGCGTTTTGATCTGTCTTGCTTGGTATCTAAAACTCTACATGTACCATTCTCTATATTTTTCACAGTTTTGGGCTCAGTTTATCAGTTAAATTTTGGAAACTACGAATCAAGACATTTCGTGCGTATGAATACAGCAGCTATTATCTTTAGTTCTCACAGTTATGTAGCAGTGACCAGTTAGCCCCGCCAATTTCGTACATCTTTGTCTGGGAGTTACAAACAGTAATGTATTCTAGAGAAAATGTGTGGATGGGAATGGGTTTGCACCAGCACAGTACATTTGCCTCTGGATGATGATTGAGAAAATATGCAACTTTCAGTCTCTAGTCCCGCCAGTGATCAGTTTTTGTGGAGACAGCATATTTCAGTACTTTCAGTACTTTGATCTTTATACAGCGTTTCACTTTTTGGACATACCTTCCTGATCAACCCCTGCCCGCCTACAAGTTCTGCTTGAAATTCTAAGAGAGGAAGTAAAATTTGCTTAATTTGTTTCGTGCAGTCGCGTGCAGTTTCTGATCAGAATAAAAGAGCACTAAACTCACTCGTGGCAATGAATGCTGCACCGAATTCAGGCGCGGATCCAGGATTTCGGGTTGGGGGGGGGGGGGGGTGGCGTAACTATTTTTTTGCAATACTTGACTATATTATCGAACGAGCTAAGCTCGTTCGATAATATATTCAAGTATTGCAAAATAGTCGACCGAGCGGAGCTCAGGATAGCGCTAGGGGTCCGGGGGCATTTTCCCCCGGAATTCTTTTTGAATCTACATCGCATTTCCTGCGTTCTGGCGCATTTTGGAGCAAAAATATTGACACTGTCACAGTATGTTTAGACATGATTTTTGATTGAAAACGTTTACATTTTGAAACAATAAGACAACGACCGAAAAATGCATGGAATACATGGCACTTAGCATGAAACGTGCCTTGTAACTGACCGAAAAATGCATGGAATACATGGCACTTAGCATGAAACGTGCCTTGTAACTTGTACAAAATCTTTACTCGGCGAATTTTAGGGGGGGGGGGGGGGGTGTGCGACCGGCGGCGCGACCGGCGCCCCCCCCCCTGAATCCGCCCATGGAATTCAATATAAACATTTCAACCACGTTTCAAATGATAACTAAATTCTCATTGAGGAAACAGTTTGCGCGTTCGTGGCTGAGAAAGTACACCACTTTCTGTTTGCGACCACCATTTCGTCTCTACACACCGTCAACGACAAGAATTGTTCAACTAACATTGAAAACGGATTGTCGTTTTGTATATACATGTACATGTATTTGAGTGCATGCTCAAGGCTTGTATTTATTACACAAACTGTAACTTGTTAGAGTAATAACACAATGTTTAATGTTAAAACACACTACTGTCTGTTCCACGTTTTTCTGCCGACGAAAATTTGGCTATTAAACACATTACATCTCAGAAATATTTAAATGTAAGTACTTTTTCATCAATAACAAAAACGTCACCCTCCCCAGTTTTTTTTACTTGATGAAATTCCTTCAAATATTGATTTTATTGCAAAAACAAAATGATTTTCCTATGGGAATTTAACATGGGGCAAACTTAAGGTGAAGAGTGACCGTGAGAGTCGAAAAACGAAACGTTTGGAAAATCGTTCTATAAATTCAAAAATTATTTTCAAAAATCTATGTTTAGCCCCCAAAAATAGTTTTTAGATTTAATGTGTTTAATAGCCAAAATTTCTTCGGCAGAAAAACGTGGAACAGACAATAGTGTAATAATTATGTAAATAAGTCCGCTACTGACAATACATTATTGACCACTAAAGCTTCAATGCATGGTGCTGTGCAACAAATATAATCTAACATTTGTGTTAATTTAATACTCGGCATTGCCTCGTTTTAATGAAATCAGTAGCCGATTTCATCAAAATTGCAAAGTATACCTTTCTAGCAAAGTATACTTTGAGGGAGTAATCATTAAAATGGCTGTGATAATGTAATAAATTCAGTATAATAAAAATTAATAAATTTATCTTAAAATTGAAAATTTATCCTTCAAAGTATACTTTGCTAGGAAAGTATACTTTGCAATGTTGATGAAATAGGCTACAGGGGCTATGCTGGTCACACTTGTTGATGAAATAGGCTACAGTACACTCGTTTACTCAATATCATACTCCATCATTACTCGACACATGTATGTGACATGATGCGTATTGTTTGCCGGGGTGTCTCAGCTTCACATTTGTGTTCGCAGTTGCTGAGCTATGTAAGAAAATATATTGACTTTATTGCAAAAACAAAATGATTTACCTATGGGAATTTAACATGGGGCAAACTTGAGGTGAAGAGTGACCGTGAGAGTGTATGTTGAAGTAGTTGCGAACGGTAACTCTTGTAATCTACTCCCGTACCGTCCGGGCTACGGACGGTACGGGAGTAAATTGCAAGAGTTACTGTTCGCAACTAATGGTGAAGCGGCTTAAAACAGCTCTGCTGAACACCATACACCATGTAAGAGACATGCACACACACTATATATATATATGATGTATTCATGACGTAGACGAAACAAGGAACGCTAACGCATTCTGACGTTTGTTGTTTCTGCAACGTCAACCATACTACTGTCTGTTTCACGAAAGCAGTCCAAATTTTACGGCTATGTAAACAGTTCAAAAACAATATTTTTTTCGATAATAATAAATTAAAGGAAAATTTAACAATGAGCCTTCTTTTTATTTCGTGAAATTTGGTCAAATATTGATTTTATTGCGAAAAAACAATTTCCCCATGTTAAATCCCATATGGGGATTTAACATGGGGATTTTTTTTTAGAATTTGAGAAATACTGGACCGATTTTTAAAATTTAACTTTTGTTTTCTTATTCAGATCATTTCCAAGCTATCTAGCTAGGTTTCGGAGTCAATTTCCAAAACTTTTCGTTTTTTGACTCCTCCCACACTCCTCTACCTCTTTTTCCCCCATGTTAAATTCCCATAGAGAAATCAATTTTTCGTAATAAAATCAATATTTGACCAAATTTCACGAAATAAAAAGAAGGCTCATTCTTAAATTTTCCTTTAATTTAATATTATCGAATATTTAATATTGTTTTTGAATTGTTTAAATGGCCGTACAATTTGGGCAGCTTTCGTGAAACAGACTATAGTAAGAAAATACATTTAGGCGCAAACTACAGGTTAGTGAAGTCATTTAGGAACAAACTAGAAGTTGGTCAATATGGTCACGGTGATTTGAGTCTTAGTTGGGCAGAACATTGAAGTGGTATCTTGTGTCTTCGCACTAGAATTTAATTATATCCAATCAGTCATTAAAGAAGATAATAAAATGGGCATAATATCTTTTCACAGCTAAAACGTGATATGTTTCACAAATTGTGTTTCCCAGTACAGCACTAGCGGATATCATATGCATATACATCAGATTACCACCACTGTCATTATCACGGTGTATGATCGTATATAGCAGAATAAAACGAAAACTTCTGAAATGTTGATCAAATAAAATGGAGCGTTTGGTTGACATTATTTTCAGTCTATAAAACGAAAACAAAACAGCGCATACACAATCGCCTGCGTTAAATTTGTCATAATGTCAACGTTTCTGAACATATATTTGCAATCTCAACGCGCAGTCAGACTTTTTGATTGACTGAGCCCGAGCTGTAACACAGCTCAATCTCATCCAATCAATCTGCATGCTTTAAAGCACAATGTTCAGGTATTTTGAAATAAAATACATGATACAGTGCCTTTGATCCTATCAACAGCACTAGGAACCTAGTACGTGATGTTTGCAAACAGTGTAGATCCAGATGAGCCGGCTCGTAACGAGCCGTCTCATCAGGATCTGCACTTTTTGCAAGTATTTTTTTTTTATATTTCCATATTTTCGCATCCCATTTTTATAAATGGACTAGTCTTAACATCAGTTTGTGACGGTTGGATTGGTTGCAAAATTAACATATCAAAATCCATTGCAGTTACTTAGGGGTGAAAGGGTTAACATTTGCCGTTCCACAAATGCTGGATCCGCCCCTGCCAGTTATTGAGGGTTGAAAGGGTTAATACACATTCAAATGTTACTGTTTGCGTGTATGTATGTACACATGGCACACATGCATTAAATAGAACGTTCGAGGGAAATGGCCAGCTGCGTCTGCAGTGTGTTGGCTCATACATATTGCATAGGTTTGTCACTTGACAATAGGGTAGGTGCGAATGGCTTTTACAATAGACACGACCCCAATACAATACAACACATGATGTGGCGCAAGGTGGCCCGATGTACAACAATGTATGCATATGATTACTTAATACTACAAGTATTTCATTCAAGTTTAAGATTTGTATTTGTTTTCAAAAGCATCTAAGTGACGGATAAATTCCGCATGACCTCTGATTCCTTTCGTCATTTGTCGACGTCATATACGGAATGTGGCTGTGCCTGGCGGATTTCACATCAGTCCATGCATCCGTACAGTCCATAAGTGACTTGGTGCTCTTCTTCCATGGATTTTTCAATGCTATATACATTCGAACCTCTCTAAACCGGACACCCTGGGAGGTCCAGAGAGGTTCCACTGTAATTAACCCTTCCTACGCTGTTGACGGAAATTGTCGTCTGCTGTTTTTCATTTTTGCTTTAATTCTTAACAAAAACCTGGTTTTGACAGCACATGAGAATCGTCTCCAGCGGAGACGATTCTCATGTGCTGTCAAAACCAGGTTTTTGTTGAGAAATATTGAAAATAAAACTTTTCCAGCAGACGACAGCGTTTAATTCAGCGTAGCCATTTTCATTTTCTGTTACGAACAGACAGGACATTGACATACACTACATTGAAACCATCTCGATTAGACACAATGGGGTCCCCACGGTGTTCGGTTTAGAGGGGTTCCATTGTAGGAACGGGCAAGAAACAGTAAGCCAAGCCACACAACGTGAATAGTGACACAAGTCTCGGCGGGAGATCTGGTGCCATTAACAAATTGTATACAAACAGTGTCTAAAGGTGGATCGAGTGCGCACGACAGCAATCAACCGGTGTTACATGAGAAACGCATTTGATGAGAAATAAAGAGTAAAAAACAACAACAAATAACGAACTGTCTGTAATAGAATTAGAAATCTAGTTCTGTTTTATATTTAAGTGTCTCTGAAAAACGATTTGTCGCGGAGGCGTCGGTCTAATTGTTTAATACGTCATCAGTTAATGATATGGGATATTAAATATTCAACGACTGCGAAATAAACCAATTATCCTTCAAACGAACACGTACAAATTATGAACTCATATAATGACATATAATGAAATATCATAATAATTCCGCATACATTCGATCGATATAATATCATTAAAACTATGTGTGGGTTTGAAAAAAGAAACCAGTCGTAACAGAATCAACACTTATATAGTACAACGCTGAATTAAATATTATGTTGTCTGCTGTTTATTGTTTGTATTTTGTACACTGAAAACCTGTTTGACAGCACATGAAAATCGTATCCAATAGTGTCGATCCTTATATGCTGCCAAAATATGATTTTGTTTAGAAATCAGTTAATAATGTCGTCTGCTGATATTCGTTTTAAACTGTATTTCGTATAAAAACAGGCTTTAGCAGCACATGAGAATCGTCTTCCATGCACCTTTAAACATGTTTCATGGAGACACGTGGAAAATAAACAATGAGCAGCAGACGACAATCTTAAATAAGACAGCACTACACTGCAAGCTGTGCAAATTCCCCCATAGACAAGTGACTACTTATGAGTGCACGTATCCTGCATGCATAGCTGTGCATGCAGGATACGTGCACTCAATAAATAATCATTTTGATTGGTATGTCGGATCATAGCCAGATACCGAGCATGAGCATCGAGTGAATGCTCAGAAATGTCATAAACCTATTTTATCCCGTCAACACAGTGCGTATGTGCCGTGAAACACGGTGCCGTGAAACATTTTTGATATCCAGTCAATGCAATTTTTGCATTTTACAGCCATTTGTAGGTGTTGACGGGATAAATAGAATAGTAAGTTAGTGCCGTGAATGGGAAAAAATATCTGGCGCGGCTCGGAAACGGGATGTGCTCGGCAGAGCCTCGCCCATCCCGTTTCCTAAGCCTTGCCAGATATTTTTTCCCATTCACAGCACTAACCTACTATTCTCTATTTATTTTTTTTCTTTACGTACTGAAACGCGCGTCTTTCGTGTATTACATGTATGTGCAGGATCATATTTTATTCATATATACATGCACACACAATCAAATACAATTGAGTGTCCCTATAATTAGTCGCTACCCAGTTACAGCTGTGTGAAAATACAGTAGAAAATATTGGGTCACCTTGGCAAATGTGGAATCTGTAACATAATAGAAGGGATTTAGCCCCCTTTTCCCCCTTTTCCCCCTTTAGCCCCCATAATGGACTTAGCCCCCTTTTTCGCTGACCCCTTCTATTGTGTTGTCCGATCACGAAACCAGAATGTAGAGCGTATACGTTGATTGGTTTTGGTATCGATTACTGGTTTAAGTAAGTCACTGCGCCCAGTCACGCTATGTCTGCACCGTTATGTACGGTAGATTAAAAGAGACACCCTCAACAAATGTCTATCTCTTTCCCATGACTTAGAAAATCTCAGTCACACGATATATAAAAACTCGTTCCCACGATAAATATTATCATTACCACAAGTTAGCTATCTCGTTACCCCGACATAGCATCGCGTTACAACTAGTTAGCTATCTCGTTCCCACGATATAGCATCTCGTTCCCACGAGATAGGATCTCGTAACCATAATATAGCAACTCGTTCACACGAGGTAGGATCTCGTTACCATGAGTTAGCTATCACGTTCCCACGACATAGCATCTCGTTCCCACAAGATAAGATATCGTTATCACGCGTTAGCTATATACCACACATCATCTCGTTCCCGATAAACTATCGAGGAACTAGTTATCTATCTTGTTCCCACGACATAGTCAGCCAAATGGTAACACCATTGTTATTCATGATGGTTGAGTAATATATATTAACTTATTGGAGGAGTATGTCGTTCGAACGAGATGCTCTATCGTGGGAACGAGATAGTTAACGCGTTTGAACGAGACCATATCTCGTGGGAAAGGGATATGCCATGGAAACAAGATAGCTAACTTGTGGTAATGACGTCCTATCACATGGAAGCGAGATCCTATCTGGGAACAACAATCGCTCATGTCCATTTTAAGCTGCCGTAGTTATGTCTCTTGGCAAAAAACATTGAATCAAAATAATCGGTCCGCGATAGACGATGGCATATGCTATTATGAATTGAGAAAAGCCATGTGATTTTGTACTTAAGAATATGTGCGATTTTTCATGAAACATATTTATAGAAACTGTTATATTTCCTTTAAATGACGTCGAAAGTTAACGAAATTGTGATAGAAAATGTAGAATACTATTCCGCAGTTGCTCTGAACATTTCGTAAAATTTCGCAGTCATTTACGGAAAATATCGTAAATTTCTTAAATATTTTTGATGATATATCGCACATATTCTTAGTTACAAACTCATATGGCTTGTCTCAATTAAGGACCCGTTCTATACTTGATCATCGTTTGATTCAAAGATAAGTGCTTCCTAAATGTGATGGGATATAACATTAGCTTGTACTATATGCTATACGACGCACGGAGTTGCTATGTCTGCCATCTTAGTGTGTACTGAAGATGTTGCACCAAATTGTATTTATGTACATGTATATGTCATATTATTTGTGGTATGTATCAAAGGCAACAAGAGGTAAAACTGACTGATGATCAGTTAGTTGTACCTCTTGTTGCGTTTGACACATACCACAAATAATATGACATATACATGTGCATAAATACAATTTGGTGCAACATCTTCTGCATATGTTAAACAACAACGTCCTATTGGTTGCTTTCGTCACACTTAATTAGTCTGATTTCTGAAAGGTTTGCTGACCTGTTGTTATTTCTTTGATAATCCCAGTTATAGCTGTGTAACAGCCAGATAAATACACATTGCTGTCAATATATACATGCATTACCATACATATTGTATCACTTCCAGTGATATGTAAGCAGTTATCTGAGTGTATTGTCACTGGTGTCTTACTTGCCTACTATGCGAGTAGATATGGCTTTGCATATGGGTTATGCGTACACTAACAATCTAACAATAAAATGTGCATCAGCTAGAAAAGTTTACACATTGAAATATATTTTGAGATTGATGGGAGAAATGCTCAGATATCTCGTCTTTTGTATCGCTTTCTGGCATGATATTTATAGCACGTTGCTTCCATATCTGCCTATGATGTATTGCACCACATTTTATTACTTTTACTGTCATATTATTTGCTGTATGTGTCAAACGGTCAACGTGGTGAAACTGTACGATGGCTTGTACATACAAAGATGGTGGAGATGGCAACTCAATGTACGATATAGTATACAATAACAAGACGATATTCACTTATCTTATATTCATATATCACATCACTCTTATGAAGCAATTATGATTGAAACCAATTGTATCTTTCTATGACATAATTCTTAAAGGTACATGCGCACTCAGTAGGCACAAATGTTCTTTATATCAGATACATAATCTGAGACATTTTCTGGCAAAATAAATATTCATTCACCATTACCTCACGTATTGATTGGCATTAGTATACATTTTATATCAGACGTAAATTTACACACTGATATCAGGGGCGATAACCGTGTTTCCTCAAAATGTTAACGGACATTACTATTTATGCTCTGTATTTATTTTTTGATGTGCAATGATCATACTTTATAAGCTGTCAAAAAAAAAATTCAGGTGATGCGTTTAATTAGTATAAATTATTAAAAAATATCATGCCTCATTTGCATATGAAAATAGCCTGATACCACCGCGAGTGACTATCTGTAAAATAAATATTACTAAATTATTATATCTGTATAGCAGGCACTCGCAATTTTTAGAACTGCTGGACTAGTGACACACTTATACACTTATTTAATTCCTATAAAGAACAGTTTGTGCCTACCGAGTGGGCATGCACCTTTAAGGACATGCTATGCATGAAAGGCATCACATTATGTAGATAAAAATGTACGCCATGTAAACAATTAAAACGATATGGCGATAGTTCATTTTGCCAAATATATCACACAATTTCTTCCACTAAATGTCGACGGAACTTATACATGAGGTTGTACAGTTATGACATTATATATGAACAGAAATGTGGCTGTGATTGGCGGAAAAATGGGCTATGTCAGTTGCAATCAGTGTAGATCCAGATCAGCCTGCGCATCCACGCAGTCTGATCAGGATCTGCACCGATTGCCATTCAGTCAGTGAAACATATGCCCCGCTTCTAGCAAATAGTACAGTCCTTATCCCGCTGTAAGAGTGCACAGTTGGAAGACTCGGACCTAGGACCCAGTAATTGTCTCATTTTAAAAGCGTTACCCCACCCACCCATTTCTATACACTATACATTAGTCTGTAATGTATAGTGTATGGAAATTGTATGGGTGGGGTAACGTTTTTCAAATAAGACCAATTATTGGGTCCTAGGTCCGAGTCTTCCAACTGTGTAAGGGTGAGCTAGCAGAGCAGGGGGTAAATTGGCGATACGGGCTATACATGTAAGCTCCATTTCTCCAATTGCAGCCAGACATATTATATAGTACATGTACTTCAGCATTTGACAAAGAGCGAACAAAAGCGGCATGATAACCTGTGATACAACTAGGGTACACATATATAGAGGATCTTGTGATGATTTAATATGATATGTATTAACCCTTTGAATCCGAAAGCCCGCTATAGCGGTTTATGCAAACAGTGCAGATCCTGATGAGACGGCTCGTTACGAGCCGTCTCATCAGGATCTGCACTTTTTGCAAGTAAAATTGGTCGGAAAATTAGCATATCACAGTCTATTCCAGTTACTTAGGGTTGAAAATGTTACACGAGTTTACTGATTTCATAAGAAACGAGGCTATGCCGAATCAACGAGCTTAATAATACCTTAAATCAATACAGATGTTAGGTTCTATGTATTACATATTGAAGCTGTACTGGTCACCGAAGCTGTTTTTTTTTTTATAATGAGCTAATTTGCATATATACATCACTAGTGTATATTTTGATTTGTATTACACTGGGTTAATACACTGAGATCATACATTGTATGCAATAAATAAATATGAAGTAGGTACGGGCTCATTCCTGTATGTGATCTAATAACACACTCGTGTAGCCTGACACCGACATATACTGCTTGTTATAGGCATGATGGGTATTTCATTGGATGTAATGGCGAACAGTGCATATTCTGATCAGACTACACAGATGCACATGCTGATCTGGGTTTACACTGGTCGCAAGACCCATTAACCCAATTTTCCAGAATTTGTTCAAGTCACAGTCACAGCTATGTTCGATAGTAACCAAATATAGTTGTGATTACAGGTGGTGTTACCAAGGCAACGACGACACCGCAGCCTCGCGGCGGACACAACATGAAACAGGTAAGTCTGGTGGTACGGAGTCCCGCAGGGGGCATGGATTTTTTTTTATTAATTCGTTCCCACGTAATAACAATTCGTTCCCTCAATTTAACAATTCGTTCCCTGAATTAACAATTCGTTCCCACGATATAAAAATTCGTTCCCACGATATAAAAATTCGTTCTCTCGAATTAACAATTCGTTCCCACGAAATGACGATTCGTTACCTCAATTTAACAATTCGTTCCCTCGAATTAACAATTCGTTCCCACAATATAACAATTCGTTCCCACGACACGGGAACGAATTGTTATTTCGTGGGAACGAATTAATAAAAAAAAAGAATTCTACGTCCCCTGCGGGGCCCCGTATGGTGGCGATATGAGACGGCTTTGTGTTGAATTACACGTATACGAGGGGTGTTGGAAAAGTGATGCAATTGTGATTGCTGCCGTCAAACCTGCGACGAAATTGCAATAAAAGTCCACATACAACAGTCTCAACAGTTAACTTTTTATATATACCCTGTCTATATATGTGATTGCTATTACGTAAAACCCCAAATCAAATCAACCACTCTATCAATAATCCCGGAATACCAGGGGGCCGTTTCACTAAACTTCGTACGACTAAAATGTTCGTAAGTGCAACATTTGGATCATCTGGGAATTTCAATGGATGGATTTACATTTATTCAATAAATGTAAATCAAATAATTGTTTACAAAAAAACATTGTCAATGTGAACGTTACAGACTATCATAATTTTGCACTTAAGAACATTTTAATCGTACGAAGTTTAGTGAAACGGGCCCCAGACGTTTATTCAGTGGAGCCTCTCTAAACAGGACACCAAGAAAATATATGTGATCTCACTTTGATGGGTTTCTTGGTAGCGCATCTGAGATAATACTGCATGTTCATGATTTCAAAATAAATAAGTATGTCTCAGAATGGTCATATGCCTGATTTACAGTGGAACATCTCTAAACCGGACACCCTGGGGGCCTCGCAGTGTGTCCGGTTTAGAGAGGTTTCCCTGTGGTTTCACTGTCGTATCGACGCCAAGTAATATGATACAGTAGTAGACTAAATGCTGGGTGCCCCTTCCTGGAAAAAGTGCAAGGTATTAATTTGAATGACACACTATGTGAATTGAAAAAGAACAATGGGAGCAATTTATCAGCGTATATATGCCAGCTATGAGACCAGCGTATACCCATATCAGCCTGCGCATCCGCGCAGTCTGACCAGGGTCTGCACTGTTCGCCATTAAGTTGGAGAAACACCCGTCATGAATTCAACATTCATCACATCCGTGTCTAGCTGTGTGCATATGCTAGTAGATCAGACACACATCTGATAAGCCTCATTTCTCCAGTCACAGACAGAATTATATATTCGCGGACATTCCACGATTCATATTTGATAAATACTACTGTCTGCCCTGCGTATAATCCGCTCACTATTGCTCAATTAAACATATCAAATTTTGAAAATATGCAACTTAAACATATTAAATATTGAACTATGCAACGTCAACATGTTGAATCTTAAAAATATGCAACTTCAAGTATTTACTTTTTGCAGATACATACATGGTATAATCACGTGTTACATGTTCCAAAATATTATATAATGTAGAAACTCCATAAAATATTATTTTTTTGAAACATCGAATTTCCTCTATTTGGGAACTCAACATGAGCGGAAATTGAGGACGAGAGTGACTATCAGGTGTGAAAATTGATGATATCGCTAAGAATAGCTGAAAATCGGCCCACACATACAAAAACATTACAACAATCCCCATATAAATGTCACAATGACAAATCGTTTCTAATGATAAAACCAATATTTTCAAAATGGAATTGCATTAAATACGTTAACAGTTTTATGATGTAAAAAGTACCTGGATTTTGATAATATTGAGCAGTAGCGTTTGTATGGAGTTCTGGGGGCCGTTTCACTAAACTTCATACGACTAAAATGTTCGTAAGTGCAACATTATGATAGTCTGTAAATTTCACATTAATAATGTTTTCTTGTAAACAACCATTGGATTTACATTTATTGAGCATAGGCTGCATATGCAGCCTATGCTCAATAAATGTAAATCCATCAATTGAAATTTCCAGACGATTCTAAATTTGCACTTACGAACATTTTAGTCGTACGAAATTTAGTGAAACGGGCCGCTGGACGGCTTCCTCGTGACCGACTGGGCAATTACGTCGCACCGCCTACCACGATATTAGCAGATAAATGGTGATACGTCATGAAAATATCCCTCTGGATTGCATACCGCCCGCATCTTATATATTATTCATTTTTGTGACATATACATTTATGTAGTACCAATGTACACACTGGGAGGCATATTAGTATTTATTATATACCTACCCATGCAATACATAGTTATATGATGTAAATAAAAGTGATATGTTCTCATCGATGAAATAAACATCTTCCGGTGAAAATACGACTACTTCCGCTATCTATATTCATAACGTGCACCTGCAGTGCCGGACAGCAAATATGCTGCAAATACACATTCATTACCGTATACAGTCTAACAAACTGCTAATTTCTATGTCGCGGTATATAATAAATAGAATATTCATATTTTTGCAACGAATATGACATATAACGGCACTCGTGAAATATGGACATTCCACACCACTCGATGAACATATATGTCATATTCGGTGCAAAAATATGAATATCCTCTATTTAATGCGCATATGTCAACGGGAAAGCATGGTCGGGTGGGGGATATGGTGGCGGCCTATATACATAAGTGGGGTATACATGTACTTCATTTTTCTAATTAAATTATACCATACCCTAAATGAAAAAGTTAATGCGGTCGTAATAATGGCGGCGCGGAACATTAACATATAATTATGACATTGTCTGGGTAATGCCATTTGTTTCTACTTTTAGTATGTGACTCTTCTAACACACAATCCGCTACACAAACACGGTCAGTCCCCTGATTATATGCTACACGTTGCTTGTCCGAGTTCTCGCAATGACCGTTGATTGAGTTTATTTGTACATGAAGGTCCCGCTGGCTCAGAAAACCAATTTCCGGCCGCTTAGGCGTTACATGAAAGGAATACACGCACCTGTCAGCGTTCAAAAAATTGACGACGTATGCAATGCGGTATGGGGTATTGTGTTTTCTTGCGTTTGTTTTCGTTTGCGACCAGTGTAGGCTCTGATCAGCCTGCGCGTCTGCGCAGTCTGATCAGGACCTACATTGTTCGCAATAAATCGGTAAATAATTCATGATGTTTCGAGCTGGATTCCATTACTTGTCAGCAATCGATGGGATGTTATCACTCTGTAGCCTATTTCACCAACATTGCAAAGTATACTTTTCTAGCAAAGTATACTTTGAGGGAGACATTTTCAATTTAAGGATAAATTTATTAATTTTTATTATACTGAATTTATTACATTATCACAGCCAAAATGGCAGTGGTAATATAATACATTCAGTATAATAATTATGTATACTTTTAATCATCACATATATGCAGTTGTTAGTTCTGTATGATATAATGCATTTCGGGAAAAATAAATGATGACTCCCTCAAAGTATACTTTGCTAGAAAAGTATACTTTGCAATGTTGGTGAAATCGGCTACAGGAGCTACAATGATCCAGTTTTGTCGTGGTGGGTTACGTATCTAGTCAGGAAGTTACCAATAGTATGTTACTCGTGTTAGTGCCCACAAATCGCTATCACTGATGTTGCACGTCGCACAGGCGTAAAATGTTTCACGTCGAAAAATGCACCGGTTTCCTGACGAAATGTCACTCAGCTCTACTTAGCATTGGGCGATGTACAAGTAACTGGCTCACGTTAATTTTGTGGATAAAACCGTCAGCGGAAACGACAGCCGCTGTCCTGGTTTACCCTATGCAATCCGATATTAGAAACACGAATATTATTGTTTCTGATATGTAGTGGCAAGTATACTTTAATATTGCGAGTAAAACAATTAGCGGCACCGACAATCGCTGCCCTGTAGCCTATTTCACCAACATTCCAAAGTATACTTATCTTGCTAAGTATACTTTGAGGGAGAATTTTTCAGGTTAAGGATAAATTTATTAATTTGTATTATACTGAATTTATTACATTATCACAGCCATTGTGGCTGTGATAATGTAATAAATTCTGTATAATAATTCTGCATATTTGTAATCATGAAATATATGCAGTCGTTAGTTCTATATGAAATAATGCATTTCGGGAAAAATAAATGATTACTCCCTCAAAGTATACTTTGCTAGATAAGTATACTTTGCAATGTTGGTGAAATTGACTACAGGTTTACCCCATGATGTATTTCATGTATATGCTGAAATGTAATTATAGTTGCTCATTAAATGAGCCGTCTCTTATAATTCTTACAGAATGGCAATTGTACATGTACCTGTATTGTTTTATTGCTATGTATATTATGATGTACAGTTGATGAGACGTAAATAAACAATTGAACTGAACTGCAATCCGTTACTAGAAACACGGATATTTTGTTTCTAGTATCAGGTGCAATATAATTAACTTACATACTTTAATATTGCGATGAATCAATTATCGGCGATGACAAACGCTATCCTGGTGTAACAATGCAACCAGATAATAGTCTTCCAAATTAGAAAGTCATGTTTTAGCTCGAAAATAAACGTTGAATTAGTATGCGAACGAAGTGGTTATACAGTTTCTTGTCAATACTTTATCACAGATATGCCAACTTACTTATATGTACGAATGATATACTAAATATTCTAATGGTAATATCCATAATCAAACAAAATGGACGGATATGTCTAAAATGGAAACGAAAATAAACCATTTAATGCAGTATTATGTAGATGCTTCAATTATGCAAGCTACACTCGGAGAATAGTGTATCGCAAATGCATTACCCTCGTCGTAGATTCAATAGACACATATATTGCCCATCTCAGACCAACCTTACCCAATACTTTGGGAAGATTTATCTTCATGCCGTCTGGTAAACTGTATATTCTGTTGCGGTCTCTCGTCAAATGTCGTTCACGACCAGCGCTGTCCAAAAAAAAGCACAACAGCTTCTGCGTCTGCGCAGTCTCTGATAAGGACATGCGATGTCCGCTATTCTTAATCAGGGAACTCGATATCAAGGTGTATGATCACGAGGTTACAACAACAACAAGTACTGAAACTTCAAGAAGCCCTCTGATTCAAAGTACGTATTCTTTTATTTTGTCCTTATTATTTAACGAACGGATTTTGATGAAATATGGCGCATCAAACGCGTCTTGTTAAGTTTCATTTGGTAGTCTCGGTACTTTGGACCAAACTTCTGTTGTTTTGGCTGAAGAATCGATTTCCGTATCTACTGACATGGAAATCGATTCTTCGCAAAAACGACATAAGTACGTGCAGAACTCCCGGGACCACCAAATGCAGCTCATGAAGCCACGTTTGCTGCGCCATATTTCATCAAACTCCGTTGCCTATTAAAGAAAATATCACATATTATCCCGTCAACACAGTGCGTATGTGCCGTGAAACACGGTGCCGTGAAACATTTTTGATAACCAGTCAATACTATTTTTGCATTTTACAGCCCTTTGTAGGTGTTGACGGGATAAATAGAATAGTAGGTTAGTGCCGTGAATGAGAAAACATATCTGGTGCGGCACGGAAACGGGATGGGCTCGGCAGAGCCTCGCCCATCCCGTTTCCTGAGCCTTGTCAGATATTTTTTCCCATTCACGGCACTAACCTACTATTCTCTATATACTTACTTTGGAGTGGGCGCGCTTTCAACACTTTGAGCCACTGTTGTGTTGTTGTTGTAACCACGTGATCATGCACCTTGGATATGCATTCACCAAAGACTCGCTGACAATATGAGTATGGAATGCCAAATATATATCTACTCAAATAAGTAATGCCAGCTCATCTAGTCAGATGTATGGAACGCCAAATCTACATAAACTCAAATATATATTGCTAGCAACAAATATTTGGAGCTAGCAATAAATATTTGGAGAGCTCTCGAAATCAATTAATGATATCTCGAAATCAATTAATGATATCTCGAAATCATTTGGAGAGCTCTCGAAATCATTTGGAGCGAGCAATATAACATTTGATTTGGAGAGCTCTCTAAATCATTTGGAGCTATCTCTAAATCATTTGGAGAGCTCTCGAAATCATTTGGAGAGCTCTCGAAATCAATTAATGATATCTCGAAATCATTTAGAGAGCTCTCGAAATCATTTGTAGCGAGCATTATATAACTTGATTTCGAGAGCTCTCCAAATCAAAGCTATATGCTCGCTACAAATGATTTCGAGAGCTCTCTAAATGATTTTGAGATATCATTAATTGATTTCGAGAGCTCTCCAAATGATTTCGAGAGCTCTCCAAATCATTTAGAGATAGCTCCAAATCATTTAGAGAGCTCTCCAAATCAACTTATATAATGCTCGCTACAAATGATTTCGAGAGCTCTCTAAATGATTTCGAGATATCATTAATTGATTTCGAGAGCTCTCCAAATGATTTCGAGAGCTCTCCAAATGATTTAGAGATAGCTCCAAATGATTTCGAGAGCTCTCCAAATGATTTAGAGATAGCTCCAAATGATTTAGAGAGCTCTCCAAATCAAAGTTATATAATGCTCGCTACAAATGATTTCGAGAGCTCTTTAAATGATTTCGAGATATCATTAATTGATTTCGAGAGCTCTCCAAATGATTTAGAGAGCTCTCCAAATCAAATGTTATATAATGCTCGCTCCAAATGATTTCGAGAGCTCTCCAAATGATTTCGAGATATCATTAATTGATTTCGAGAGCTCTGCAAATGATTTCGAGAGCTCTCCAAATATTTATTGCTAGCTCCAAATATTTGTTGCTAGCAATATATATTTGAGTTTATGTAGATTTGGCGTTCCATACAGATGAGCTGGCATTACTTATTTGAGTAGATACATGTGTACACCGGTCTCGTTTATTTTTAAAGCGGGCATAGCCTAGATGTTCACACAACTTGTTGTACCAATGATGTGGGGATTTGACCCGTGTTATGCGTAGACATTGTTGATACAAATAAGTAAAAACAAAATTGCACATGGAGTTGTAGCGTTCTTCCGAATCCATACATATATACACTGATGAGTAACCCGGAGAATACATACATGTAGCTGTAACACTGAAACAGAACTAGGATTCCCAATGCTGGTTTGTTGTGCCATTGATCATTACTGGTTTACTATAATGTACATGTATTAAACTAACATGTATCAGTGACTGGAGCAATGGGGGTTGTGGATTTTGCGACGAGTATAACCTATAAATACAACATACTCGCTATTGTACTCGGTTATTAGTTATCAAATACACTGTCACGTAAGCAGTTACCTGAGTATATCGTCACTGGTGTCTACTTGCCTACTATGCGAATACATATGACTTTACCTATTGGCAACGTGTACACTAACAGTAGGCTGTGCATCAGATTGAAAAGTTTACAGGTTGACATTTATTTTGAGAATGATGGGAGAACTGCTCAGATATCTCGTCTTTTTGCTTAGTTTGCTGGCATAATATTTATATCACGCTGTTGTCATATCTGTCTATGATGTATTGCACCAAATTGTATTAGGTTTACTGTTATATGATTTGATGCATGTGTCAAACGCTCGAAGTGGTGAAACTGTACGATGGCTTGTACATACAAAGATGGCAGAGATGGCAACTCAAAGTACCATCCAGAATACAATAACAAGGCAATATTCACATAATTATCCTATATTAATATACCACATTACTGTTATGAAACAATTATCATTGAAGCCAAGTGTGTCTTTCTATGACCTAATTCCTTAAACCTCAACATGTGGTCAACTTTTCAAATGCATAATGTTATACACTCGGAGAACACAGTGAGATTTACGGAGCCCCGCAGGGGACATGGATTTTTTTGTATTAATTAGTTCCCACGTAATAACAGTTCGTTCTCTCAATTTAACAATTCGTTCCCTCGAATTGACAAATCGTTCCCATGATATAACAATTCGTTCCCACGATTTTAACAATTCGTTCCCGTGAGAACGAATTGTTAAATTGAGGGAACGAATTGTTAATTCGTGGGAACGAATTGTTAAATTGAGGGAACGAATTGTTATTTAGTAGGAACGAATTAATAATAATAATACAAAATTCTACGTCCCCTGCTGGGCTCCGTAGAGATTACTGGCTTCAAGCAGTGTATTGCTTTATGCTAAACAGATCAATTTGTATTCTATTCTATTGTATTCCCAATCTCACAACCAAATCACGAATCTATTCTGTTCGCTAATGACAAGACAACGCACCGACTGAATCCGAACAGCGCAAGCCGAAATCAGACTACGCGGCCTGATTTGTTCGGAGCCCCGCAGGGGACATATACTACATGTACTTGTTTTTTATTAATTCGTTCCCACGAAATAACAATTCGTTCCCACGAAATAACAATTCGTTCCCACGAATTGTTATATCGTGGGAACGAATTGTTATTTCGAGGGAACGAATTGTTATATCGTGGGAACGAATTGTCATTTCGTGGGAACGAATTGTTATTTCGAGGGAACGAATTGTTATATCGTGGGAACGAATTGTTAATTCGAGGGAACGAATTGTTAAATTGAGGGAACGAATTGTTATTTCGTGGGAACGAATTAATAAAAATACATGTCCCCTACGGACATGTAGATTTGGGCTTACGCTGATAGCACAAAAAACAACAAAGTCTCAATACCTATTCCTCAGCAAACGGCGGTCATTTGTCGTCTGATTCCTATTCTGTCTCGTTCCAGGTTCAAGCGATGCTGATTACGTTAACATTTGTTATAGCATGCACGTACATAGTCGAGACACAGGGACTCTTCGATTATGCATGCGACACGAGGAAATCCAAATCATCGTGTCTACTCGGATGCCTCGGATGTTTTGAAGTGTACGGTGGATACATGTACAATATGGCTGCGTGCTGCCAGGAGTGTTTGACGACGAAAGCTGACATCATTGATGACGGACCAGTGAAGTGCTCGCGCAGATTTATAAAGGGGTCATGGATGAGACGATTTGGAAAATAATAGTACCGAAGTAGATTTATATTATATTATTATATATAATAAACATAATGCATGTAATATCACACAGTATTTTAATTTTGCATAGTAGTTAATCAGATGGTGTAATGGTATATTAAGCACATGTAGATCCGGCTCTGGTTGCAAGCCCTTTATCACATCACCGATTTTCGCCAGTATTGATTTTTTATTACGCGATTTTTGATGAAATCGGCTACAGATCAATGTAAGAAGAACTATCAAGAAATAATTCCAGCACAAAAATATTTACACAATTCCGTAACATTTCATTGGTCCGTAGCAAGTCTCTGTCCAAAATTTATATCCCAGTAAACTCCCATGCCGAACTACTTTCCGTAACCGTCAGGCGCAGTTAAAATAATTCTTAAGAAAACGGAAAATAAACACATTTTCTTGATGAATTTATTTCAAATGCTGGAATTTTAAGGAATGAATGGCCTTTTTGTTGAATTTATCGCGGATATAAACTTGGAAAAGTCGCGGGAATACTGGACGAGGCCTTAAAAAATTACAATTTTCGAAAAAAAAAAAAAAATACAGTATATATATATATATTTTTTTTTTTTTCGAAAATTGTAATTTGTTATCGCTTCGTCCAGTATTCCCGCGACTTTTCCAAGTTTATACCCCGATAAATTCCACAAAAAGGCCATTCATTCCTATAATATATGCACAGTGTGATCAGTGTTGATACTAATCGGCATTCAGTAAATCCAACAGTGTTAGAATAACCGCATGAGAACATACTGCTATCAATATTTTAACTGACCATACACGTTCATAAAGGTTAGAAGACACCAAATGGTGCGAAACCGCCCAGGGTGTATGCAAAAGTAGTCCGGTATAAAAAAATAGTGCGGGTGTTTTGAGGTCACAGACACCGTTTGCTTGCAAATCTTGATCCATTACTACCCAGTTTCACTTGAGGAACATTTTGGGGTGCCTTCAACACCAGTTTTCAGCATATTTGTAGCATTTAAAAGAAAACACTGACCCTGTTGGTCACTTGATGTAAACGGAGTTTCCGTGGCCAAAAAATGTACACAACATTGGAGGATATGACAAGGTTGGATTTTTCTTTCTTAGGAGTAAGTGAACCTATTGTTTAGTTCATGCAGAACCAGTACAGACTGGCTGCAGGTCATGTACAAGTGGGTCCCACAGCATCCATACGAATAGTGAAAGTAGGAGAGACTGGCCTTATTGGATGGCATTCGGTTAAATTATATAGTAAAACTATTTGGTGGTGTCTAACCTAAAGTCCCTTTTCTCAGCCGGCGACATATTGTTAGTATAAATAATTGATCACATCCCACTGGTCACAATATATTGGTCCGTGCTAATAATGTTACTGTCTGTTCCACGTGTTGCTGCCGACGAACGTTTGGCCATTACACGCATTAAATCCAAGAAATATTTAAATGTAAGTACTTTTTCATCAATAATAAAAAGGTCATCCTCCCCCAAAAAAATTATTTGATGAAATTTCGTCAAATATTGATTGTATTGCGAAACAACGATTTTCCTATGGGAATTTAACATGGGGGCTAAAAATAGATGTTTTTGAAGTAATTTGTGGACCGATTTTCAAAATTAAACTTATGTTTTCTTAGTTACATCATTTCCAAGATATCTAGCCAGTCAATTTCCAATTTTTTATTTTTGTTTGACTTCCTCCACGTCTTCCATCTCTTTTCTCCCCACGTTACAAGCCCATAGAAATTCGTTTTTTCGCTATAAAATCAATATTTGATGGGATTTCATTAAACATTTTTTTTAGGGAGGGTTATGTTTTAGTATTTGGTGAAAAATTACTTACATTTAAATATTCTTTTAGATTTAATGTGTTTATCCATTTCCCTGATAGAGACGACTTTTCACGCCTCTGCAGAAGATGTCTTTTGAAAACATTGTGGGAAAAGGAGAAATTGCTTGTAACAAGCAATTTCTCCTTTTCCCACAATGTTTTCTATTCTATCAGATAATTTAACCATCATATGACCCAGCATTTGATTCTTTTATTCAGATGTTTTCGATTTGGAAGAGTCGAAATATCGCAAAACAGGGAAAGGGTTAATAGCCGGGAGGAACAAAACGACAATGGATGTTCAGTATCGTACGCATCTGAATACCTGCAGCTACATGTATGATAAAAGTAAACACAATGGACGATGATGGTCAATCACGGATCTATGAACTAAATATCATCGCAAACAGGCATGTACATTATTCCGTAGAATGCGGGAAACGAAAAGTATCGTCTGCTGTTGTTTTATATTGTTCCTTCTTTCTTAATAAGGGCATGGTTTGACGTCAAAGCACTTTAGCCTCATTTCCAATGGAACGATTCTAAAGTGTTGTCAAAGCATGGGTTCGATGAGAAAAATGAAAAATAAAAGATAAACAGCAGACGACACAGTTTAATTAAGCATTGTATGGATTATACACCAAGGTAATCAACATGACAACTTTTAGATATATGAACGGCTATTATATATATGTAAAATATAATTTTGCAACGCTAGGTATATTTCAATACTATACATGTACCATTGGATTCAGATATTGATTAAATGATTTGTTCTTAATCTGTTCCATCACTTTCTTCGCATATTTGAGACGCCAGGGGCCCGTTTCACTAAATTTCGCACGACTAAAATGTTCGTAAGTGCAAACTTATGATAGTCTGTAAATTTCACATTAGTGAAACGGGCCCCTGGTCTTTAAAGCTATTTGTGCACCGTTATGGCACATATCAGAAACCAATAAAGTACGAAATTATGGTATTCTGTGGCTGTATATAGTTGATATAACGCTCGCATTTATCGATTTATCGCCAGAAAAAAATAAAAATAAAGAAATAAAAAATAGTTCGCTGGATGTGGGAATTGAACCCACTTTACGAGCCTTGCGCAACATATACATTGTACACAAACGATATAGCATGGCCGACACATATGTACATTGTATTCGTACAGTGTGGGATACGGTGGGATACAAGATATAGAGAATAGTAGGTTAGTGCCGTGAATGGGAATAAATATCTGGCAAGGCTCAGGAAACGGGATGGGCGAGGCTCTGCCGAGCACATCCCGTTTCCGTGCCGCGCCAGATATTTTTTCCCATTCACGGCACTAACCTACTATTCTATTTATCCCGTCAACACCTACAAATGGCTGTTAAATGCAGAAATTGTATTGACTGGATATCAAAAATGTTTCACGGCACCGTGTTTCACGGCACATACGCACTGTGTTGACGGGATAAATTACGATACTAGGAAGGCGGTACCACGATGCCACAATGGCAAATAGTACGATAACACGTTGACGATACTTCGGTATTACGATTATACGATGGAGATACCAGGATGCCACAATGGCGATAGTATGATGACGATAACGCGATAACACGGTGTTACGATTGTATATCGTAGTAACACCATTGTAGTATCGTCATATCGTACTATCATATAGCATCGTAGTATTGTTCTATCATGATAGCAATATTACGATGCTCTTAACGGAACACCGTAGTCGGAGTCTATGTTTAACCTTTACAATGCGGGAAACTAATATTGTCGTCTTCTGTTATGTTTTTCTCAACGAAAACATGGTTTGGCAGCAGTTTAGAATGAAATAAAAGGGTAATTCGTTCTAAAATGCTGCCAAACCGTATTTTGTTGAAACAAAAAGTGAAATTAAAAAATAAAAATAAACAGCAGACGACATAATTTAATTCAGCATTGTACTGATTAACGAATTTAGTTTTTGTTTATGTCTGGGCCCCTAGTTCAGAAAAGGTACCTTTCGACGTTTGCGACCAGCATCGCTCCCTATCACCCTGCGTATCCGCGCATTCCATATCTGGGGCCGTTTCACTAAACTTCGTAAGACTAAACTGTTCGTAAGTGCAAAATTATTATAGTCTGTAAATTTCTCATTAACAATGTTTTCTTGTAAACAATTATTGGATTTACATTTATTGAGCATAGACTTCATATGCAGCCTATGCTCAATAAATGCAAGTCCATCAATTGACATTTTCAGACGATCCTAAATTTGCACTTACGAACATTTTAGTCGTACGAAGTTTAGTGAAACGGGCCCCTGGGCAAGAGCCCGTGTAATATCCGACGAAGGGTCGTGGGGCCGGTCTCTTTCAACATATTGTTGGCTATTCAACTGTACGCAGTCGAAATATGAGCATTACGTTTATGAGGTCATAAGGCGGTTGGTTAATGCAACATAACTATAATGGATTTCATTCCCCTAACGCTTAGGTACATGTCAGGCCCTGCTGTGCTTATGTTTATTTGTACTCGCCTTAATTATACGCCATAACATGTGGCGCTGCGTGCCGATATTGTCCCCGAGGGAAACATACTAGCCGATGATATATAGAAATGACTACAGAAATCACCTGTCCCAGCTTATGGTTTTAACCCTTACTACGCTGAATTAAATTGTGTCGTCTGCCGGAAATGTTTATTTTCAATATTTCTCGACAAAAACCTGTTTTGACAGCGCATAAGAATCGTCTCCATTGGAGACGATTCTCATGTGCTGTCAAAAACAGGTTTTTTTTTGTTAAGAATTAAGGCAAAATGAAAGACAGCAGACGACAATTTCATTTCCGTCTCCAGCGTAATGAGGGTTAAATAAAGGCACTGCGTCTCAGATAGTGTTTCCGTCAGATGTTCAATACGTGGATTAACGTTACAGTGACTACTAATGATCTTTATAAATGAAACGCACCCTATTTATTACTCGATCAATTCCAAATAGTTTGCGTTGTAGTCGAGTATTTCCCATCACAAACTGTGATCAGCAGGGGAGATAAGAACAAACTCACACACGGTCATTATTATCCTTCCTGGTATAGGAATAAGAAAGATGCACTACCTTCTTAACCCTTAATACGCTGAATTAAATGTTGTCGTCTGCTGGAAATGTTTTATTTTCAATATTTCTCGACAAAAACCTGGTTTTGACAGCACATGAGAATCGTCTCCAGTGGAGACGATTCTCATGTGCTGTCAAAACCATTTTTTTGTTAAGAATTAAAGCAAAAATGAAAAACAGCAGACGGCAATTTCCGTCAACAGCGTAGGAAGGGTTAAAGTTGATAATGCATATATCATATTGCTATACTAGTAAGGAAAATATGTACTTTTTGACATTTACACTACTAAATGACCATACTACACCACATGTGCAAGAATAATAAAATATCGTTTGCAATGCTTGTTACTGTTCGTTATTTCAACATTTAGGAACACAACAAAAACCATTAACTTTAGTCATATCGGAGAATCAGGGGGCCGTTACACTAAACTTCGTAAGACTAAAATGTTCGTAAGTGCAAAATTATTATAGTCTGTAAATTTCACATTAACAATGTTTTCTTGTAAACAATTATTGGATTTACATTTATTGAGCATAGGCTGCATATGCAGCATATGCTCAATAAATGTAAATCCATCAATTTGCACTTACGAATATTTTAGTCGTACGAAGTTTAGTGAAACGGGCCCCTGGGTCTTTACGCATATGGTTTTATAAAAAATGTATGTTTAAAGGAACCATGTCTGTTTCGTCAGTGGAATGCGGTTATCAAACATACATGTACATGCAAATACAAGACGTATAATGCCATAGCGAAATAAGAATACTGTGTACATAGTTACATGTATATCTCAATATAACTATATTCATACTGAGCGGTTGCCATTACTCACGCATTGCCATTACTCATGCAAATTACATACAGCCATTGTGCAAATGAAGTACATTTCGAGTTTATATAAAACGATATACATTGTACACGCATATATTGCATAGATTGGGCTTTCAAATGGTAATAAGAGGTATTAAACATCATGACACGCCAGTATATTAAATATACAAGTATGACTGCTACATACAACACGTTCACTGATCAGTACAGCTTATATATATGACTTATCGATGGTCTAGTAACATAAGGTCGTAACTGCTAAAGCATAGCAGTTACGACCTTATGTTACTAGACCATCGATATGATGTTGTAGTTACGTAATACATGTAGCCGCGCGGGTTTACACGGTTACAAACCACTCAATAAGCCCTTTATGAGCCACATATAATTATATTCAACGTACTATTATGATCGTCTCGATACAACTTTGTACAATACATAACAAGAAGGTATTCTTATCATAATGTGCACTACTGAATACATAAATAAAACAATTTTAATACCAACACTAAAATGTGTATTTTCCTTATTGGATCTAAAAAACGTCTTGTGGCGCGGGCAATCCGACTATACGGAAGATTTATTTAAGGCTCCCAAAACGAAACAAATGAAAATTAATGGAAAACGATCGCTTTGTTCAACGATATGTATAGTAGCGATTATCTTTCTTTTTTTTTTTTTTTTTTTGCATATACATGAAAACGATGTTTTCGTTTAGATACCTGGCTTTCAACTCTTTAAATGCCTGTCGTTTCTTTTATTTCAACGCATCGTCTTGACATAGTGTTAGTTGTTTTTAATTAGAAAATTATGTTTAAACCAACGAAAACATCGGTTTTTCTAATTATAACTACAAAACGTTGTCAAACACGATGTGTAAACGATAGGCAATCGCTCGGTTTTGGAACTAAGAACACATATGGACAGCACCTATGAATATACCGCCGACCCGACACTTTATATCCGCTTAAATAACAATAAATCCATTGGCATATCTGTTATATACTGACACATATTATTCATCTTCTGAATCGTTAACATCATGTTAAAACTGGTTAAGGTACCATTTGTTATTTCCCTGAACTCAAGTTAGCAAGCAAACGTATGGCATATTGACACGAACAACCGTCTCGTAGTATTCAGAAGAAAACCCTACCCTCTCTGCCTAGTTTTCTGGGGGTCGTTTCACTAAACTTCGTACGACTAAAATGTTCGTAATTGCAAAATTATCATAGTCTGTAAATTTCATTTCACATTAACAATGTTTTCTTGTAAACAATTATTGGATTTACATTTATTGAGCATAGGCTGCATATGCAGCCTATGCTCAATAAATGTAAATTCATCAATTGAAATTTCCAGACGATCCTAAATTTTCACTTACGAACATTTTAGTCGTACGAAGTTCAGTGAAACGGGCCCCTGGACTGTTGCCCGCACCACATGTGCTTTTTTAGACATTGTGCCCATTATTCCAATGGCAGATTACCATACATGTTACATGTTAATATAAATGTATACAAGAATTGCAACCGAAGCCCCAACATGTTCGTGGTATGCCAATATCAAGTTGCATGATCACGTGGTTGCAACAACAACAACGTCGCCCACTCCAAAGAAAGTATTCTTTGATATTTTCCTTAATATGCAACGGGTTTTGATGAAATATGGCGCAGCAAACGCGTCTTCATGAGCTGCATTTGGTGGTCTAGTGAGTTTGGCCCAAACTTCTGTCGTTTTTGCGAACAATCGATTTCCGTGTCGGAGACACGGACATCGATTCTTCGCAAAAACGACAGAAGTTTGGGCGAACATACAGAGACCACCAAAATGCAGCTTAACAAGACGCGTTTGATGCGCCATATTTCATCAAAATCCGTTACGTAATAAGGACACTATAACATAATACGTACTTTGAATCGGTAATTGTTGTTGTTGTTAGTACCACGTGATCATACACCTTGAATATATATATAGGAGACACGCTATGTGATTTTGTACCTAAGTTGATGTGCGATTTCTCTAATAAAAAGTGTTTACACATATACGATAGTTTCCGTAAATGACATCGGAAGTTGGTTCATAGCAGCAAATGTGGAATAGGGATCCGGCATTTGTTATGAAAAATTCGTTATCTTCCGATGTTATTTCCAGAAAATATGAGATTTTGTGTAAATATATTTCATGCAAAATTGTTCAAAATTCATTCAAAAACTTACAACATTACATGACTTGCCTCAGATGTATGTCTATGACGAATCCACTATATGGGGGAAAACCGGAGTACCCGGAGAAAAAACCCAATTGAAAGCGAGTTTGTATACGTTCGCATACATACTATGTACATTTATAGCATAAAATGGGCTCTCGTAGTGTATTAAAGGTACATGCCCACGCAGTAGGCACAAAATGTTCTTTATATCTGAGACATCATCCGAGACATTTTCTGGCAATATAAACATTACTGTCACCGTTTCTAGTTTTGAAGGTCATGTCCACTCAGTAGACACAACATGTACTTTATATATATCAATATCAGAGACATCATCTGATACATTTTCTGTCAAAATAAACATTCATTCACCATTACCCCACGTATTGATTGGCATTATTATACATTTTATATCAGAAGTAAATTTCCACACTGATATCAGTTTCTTTAAATTGTTAAGGGACATTACTATTTATTCTCTGTATTTATTTTTCGATGTGCAATGATCATACTTTATAATCTGTTGTAAATAGTATTCATATGAAAATAGCCTGATACGACCGCGTGTCACTATCAGTAAAGCGGGCACTCGTAAGTTTTAGAACTGGTGGAATAGTGACACAATTATACACTTATTTAAATCATATAAAGAACATTGTGTGACTACTAAGTGGGCATGTACCTTTAACGCAGTGTAATAAAAAGCACAATACAGGAGTGTGGTAAATATGCAAATGAGCCCGCCACAGACAACAGGTTACTTAATCAGTACATCTTCAAACTATGATGATGTGCTTATGTAATACATATAATCTAACATTTGTGTTGATTCAATATGATATTTATTAAACTCGTTGACTGATATAACAAGAAACATGGCATAGCCTCGATTCTTATGAAATCAGTAAACTCGTTTAATAAATATCATAGTCGTTCCGTGGCCGAGACCACAGTGTTTTTACGGAAAATAAGCCGTCGTTGCGACTGCACACATCTCCATACCGTGGCCGACAGACCCGAGAGAGGCGCACTGCATTACGATCCATTCAGTGGCCGAAAAGCATCACTCGTGTAAGATCCTCTATGTATTTACATTTGATGTTGGACGTCACAGTGTAGTACATACATTAATTGTGCATTTTTTAAAAGTTCCAGTTGGCCGTTTCACTAAACTTCGTACAACTAAAATGTTCATAAGTGCAAAAGTATGATAGTTTGTAAATTTCACATTAACAATTTGTTCTTGTAACCAATTATTGGATTTACATTTATTGAGCATATGCTACTTTTGCAGCCTATGCTCAATAAATGTAAATCCATCAATTGGAATTTCCAGACGATCCTAACTTTGCACTTACGAACATTTTAGTCGTACGAAGTTTAGTGAAACGGCCCCCAGTTCTCCTCTATCTTAGTGCTATACAGTAGTTGAACCGGCATATGGCGCTATCAATATATACCCGTGTTATAAATAGGTTAACGAACTTAAACCCCATTAATCACTTCCCTGTGGATAAGTCATACTTAGAGCACGGTTCGTTCGCATGTACGAGGAGATAATCGACGAACATCAGCGGGCGTATTATTGATGAACGTACATACGGACAATCGTGCTTTAAGTAATTTATTCCACCACCATACCCGTACCATGTCTGTTTTTCCTGATAACCCGGGGACAAAACTCGGGAGTATGGGTGGAGTGGGATAATACTGGTCTATGGAACCAACGGATTTTACCGGAAATGAAACGTGAAAACGCTCTCTACAAACACACCAAGAAACATGGTGCTCTTATTTTCTGAACAAACCGACATTTCGTTTTCTCTAAAGTATCACCCCATACCCACGATCAATAAACACGTTACGCTTTATAAAAAATCGGCAAAAGGAAAATGGGAGCATGCCAGGTGGAATTGAAGGGATCAGTGAAATAAGGCTAGCTCCATAACTTAAGGGAGTTAGTCCCCTTCTTCCACTGACTCCTTCACTTGTATATCACTATATGGAATTAATTACACATAACCTGTTAAATATGTAACACCATTATAAAATGATACACCCGTGACGACTACCACTATTCTCACAAAATACAGTCATAAATGCCTCATTCATAACTCGCCTCAGTCTCTTTTTCATCACGGGCGAGCACTCTATATAGCATGCCGAACCAAGCCGTTGACTTAGCGTAGTTGCTTCCCTTGTTGTGACTGGTCGCTCTTGTTTGGCTCTCAGCGTGCGTAATACTGTGTCATCGTCGCGCAAGTCAGCCTGTGTACCAGCAATTATAAATGGAGTCCCTCCTCCAACAAGTGCCCGGATGCCGGGTAGCCATTTTCTCTCGAGATTTCGGAAAGACTCGGGGTTTATCACAGAAAAGCAGACGACAAATACGTCAGTTCCAGGGTAGACATGACGTCGGTTGTTCTCGTTGTATTCCTGTAAGGATAAGAGCATACGTTGTCGTTCTGAGGCGACATGACGGAGCAATTCAGTCAACTCTACTGGTTAAAATGTCGCTGTGACTGGAGAAATAGGGTTTATGAGATGTGTAACCAGTGTAGCTCCTGATCAAAGTGCACAATCCTGTAGCCTGATGTAGTTTGTTAGTAGCATGACGCCTGATGTAGTTTGTTAGTAGCATGACGGAATTGATAGAATGGAGAACAGTGCAGATACTGCAGGGGCGGCGGAAGTGTGTGTGTGTGTGTGGGGGGGGGGGGGGGGGGGGGGGGGGGCTGGCCCCCTCAATAATTCTGTTATAAAGCACATATTATCATCCTCAAACTTGCTGCGAATGCAGGAAATGGCGTTTCGCGCGTCTTAGATTTCAAAAAATGACGGGGGAGCATGCCCCCGGACACCCCCACAGCAACATCATGCCCTTTGGGTCCTAAAGACTGGGCCCTGAGAATGCAGGAAATGGCGTTTCACGCCTCTTAGATTTCAAAACTTTCCTGGGGAAGCATGCCCCCGGACCCCCTAGGAACATCGGATCCTTTGGGCCCTCACGATTGCCCCCCCCCCTCCCCCTCCCCCAAATAATGTTCCGGTTCCGCCGATGCACAGGCTGATCTGGATACACACTGGTCGTAAAAACTATAGGCTCCATTTCTCCAATCACAGCCACAAATTCGGACGTATTTTAATCGAGTACTCAGTCAAAACATGATGCATGAGCGTGCATGCTATTCCTAATGTTTTGCATGCCTGGGGACACATAGCATTCAATGCCTGCACCTCGTCGATGTATATAAAGTCTTTATTAGTCGTACATGTATATATAGAACAAATAACACATCTTAGATGATACATACTACAACCTCTTAGATGATAGGAAAACGTTTGCAATCATGCGTGTACGCTACGAACACGCACACAACATGTAACGTATGAATGAACAACTTATCTAATTCCTAGATTGTACAGACCCCACCCACGCCTCTGACAGTCAAAGAAATCAATGCTATACGTATGGTGACATATATTTGTCATTGAGATATCGAGATGTTGACATAATGCATCGCAACATCTCGACTTAAATACCACAACATTGTGCGACATAACTTGAAACTATGTCGACATAGATACAATACAGTATGTGGACATAACGTGATAGGTTGACACAACATGTCGACATACTGTGATATTTGATTTCAACATGCAAGTAGTTTCACGTGATGTCGACATGCCGTGATATTCAAGTCGACATGGTGCGATAAATTGTGTCGACATCCCGACGGAAAATATATGCCACCATGCTATGGCATATATATGCTACCATGTATATGTATACATTGAAACCTCCCTAAACCGGACACGTCCCAGGGTGTCCGGTTTAGCGACCTCCCAGGGTGTCCGGTTTACTGTAAATCAGGCATTTGATTATTCTGAACCATAGGTGTGTGCTATGCGATCACGAACAGGCATTATCACATGAGATAAATGACCAAGATGTTTCTTGTTGTCCGGTGTAAAGAGGTTGCACTTTACTATATGCGCATTAAAGCTCAGTTTGTATTGTATTTATCCCGTCAGCACAGTGCATATGTGCCGTGAAACACGGTGCCGTGAAACATTTTTGATATCCAGTCAATACAATTTTTGCATTTTACAGCCATTTGCAGGTGTTGACGGGATAAATAGAATAGTAGGTTAGTGCCGTGAATGGGAAAACATATCTGGCGCGGCACGGAAACGGGATGTGCTCGGCAGAGCCTCGCCCATCCCGTTTCCTGAGCTTTGCCAGATATTTTTTCCCATTCACGGCACTAACCTACTATTCTCTATCTATTTTCCTTATTTCTGAACCAAAGTATATGCTGTGACCACTCATTTGAACCGTCTCGGCGAGACGGTTCAAATGAGTGGTCACAACACATACTTCTGATGAGAAATAAAGAAATTCTTGAGCCTTGCCGGATATGTTTTCCCTTTCACGGCACTAACCTACTATTCTCAATATACACTACCGCCTGCGCTAATCTTGCCAATATTTGTAAATGTGTTTATTACAAAATACTTGAATATTGAATTTGAAAGTAAGCAACTTGATCGACTGAGCCTGTGATGTGCTACAGCTCAGGTACAGCCAATCAAACTGTTTGATTTCTAGTTGATATTGCCAATAGATGTTCAGAAACATTGAAATCTTGGCAAAATTAACACAAGCGGTGGTGTCTAACTTATAAATCCAAAGGACACCTAGCCAGTGACCTCGAACGCTGTAGGCGATGCATACTTAATGTAATATATATAACAAAACAGAGGAAATAGGACACTTAATATATTAATATAAACAAATCGTAAACAAAATAGTTCACATTCATTCTCTGTTGTTTATCACCTGTCAATGACCCAGTAATCAGGTCATAGGTCGTGTCAAGTCTTTGCACGTGCTCATTCATTATGTGAGCCTGGCGAAAAAATGCCATCCTGTTTATTTCCACGATACTGATATGAAAAGAACAAACTTTTCAATGCTGTTTTCCGTGAATAACTAAAACGTTGAGGTCTAACAAACATTCCGGGTACAATACTTAGTGCGATTCATTTTTTTGGTCAACGTGACATTTACGGAGCATGATGTGAATTTTCAAAATCAATATCGGCACAATACGCTAGAGTATGTACTATGGGAGGTTATTCCAGAGCCGAACAAATTTTCAAAAACACTTGATTTAAAATGTACAACATGTTATCGATACCACATATCCTCTCGATGAGAAACCTATATTAACCCTTAGCCTGCTGATCGCGAAAACTGTCGTCTGCTGTTACTTTATATTTTGCCCTGTTTCTCAATAAAACATGGTTTGACAGCACTTTAGAATAATTTCCAATGGAAATGATTCTAAAGTGCAGTCAAAGCATGTTTTTAATGAGAAAAATCTAAAATAAAACATAAACAGCAGACGACAACATTTCATTCAGCAGGCTAAGGGTTAACCTTTTCAACCCCACATACCAACCTTTGTAAATACTGTATATCCATATGAGCCGGCTCGTAACGACATCTACAGTGTTTGTCACTAATTGTAAGATTTTGAAAGATCAAGTTTTTATTAACCCGTTCAATCATATGGACCATAATAAAGCCAATATTTGCCAACGTTGTAGATCCAGATGAGTAGGCTCGTAACAAGCCGTCTCATCAGGATATGGAAATGTTGTCATTAGTTTTAATTTTGTTCACCAATATGTCTTTTTTTATTAATGGAGTAGTACAGCCTTAACAAGGAACATACCATGTTATACATTTATGTTATCCGAACTCCACATAGGACTTTTCTTTCTGTAAATCAATGTAATAATGCTTATTAAATGCACACTGACAAGTCAATTCTGTTAATGGAATGCAGATCTTTCATTCAACATACGGACCATTATGTCAACATTAGCGAACACTGTAGATCTAGACCAGCTGGCTTGTAACAAGCCGTCTCATCAGGGTCTGCAGTGTTTGACCCGACGTATTTGGTAGATAGCAAAAGAACACCTCTTGTCTGATTAATGAATAGTCCATAAACGATCATGCCGATGTCAGCTATTTATGCCAACGGCAGGCTTGGACAAACATTGACTGATACTGGAATGCATAGATGTAGCAATGTATATATACGCTCATATTTCACAGTAACGCATATTTCACCGTATCCTTGACATGTCAATATAGATGGATTAGGTCATGATACAGGTAAGCGATGAACTTTATCTAGTATATAGGGCAGGGGGACGTTTCACTAAACTCCGTACGACTAAAATGTTCGTAAGTGCAAAATTATGATGGTCTGTCAATTTCACATTAAGAATGTTTTCTTGTAAACAATTATTGGATTTACATTTATTGAGCATAGGCTGCATATGCAGCCTATGCTCAATAAATGTAAATCCATCAATTGAAATTTCCAGACTATCCTAAATTTGCACTTACGAACTTTTATTCGTACGAAGTTTAGTGAAACGGGCGCCAGGAATGTTAAATAATACATTAGTTTAATCAGGACGACTATACCATTAACATTTTTATATAACTACTTGTTTACCCAAATAACTCGAATGAAATGTGTTCTATGACACGAACGCTATATGAACCGAGAATAAATGACCAACCATTATTCATATTTGGCGGCCATCTTCAGTTCTATGGAATGGTGGAGTTTACAGAATCGTCCATCTCTGCATGTACTGTGAATTATCCACAGCACAGTTGATGTATGGCAATATTAGAAACATATATACTGTATTTTGAAACAAAATCAACACAGTACACCTACCTTATTGTTTACCCTAGTTTCTCGACCAATGAAAGAACAGCATTTCATCTCAATCAATCGCATATTGCGACGCTTTCGCCAATATCTATTAAATTAATCATTAAATGTTCAGCGCTATATTTAGAACTGATTTTACACATTGTTGTCACCAGTTTACCAGACGCAAAGCATAATATTACCTCCCACACACGCGCTCACTTCGTGTCACACCGCCAATCACATGCTAGTATAGCGATTCGAAATCACGTTTAGGGGCGGAGCTTCGCGAGTGGCCTTGTTAACAATATAGAGAATAGTAGGTTAGTGCCGTGAATGGGAAAACATATCTGTCAAGGCTTAGGAAACGGGATGGGCGAGGCTCTGCCGAGCACATCCCATTTCCGAGCCGCGCCAGATATTTCCCCCATTCACGGCACTAACCTACTCTTCTATTTATCCCGTCAACACCTACTAATGGCTTTAAAATGCAAACAATAATCCAAGCCACCGCACATATTCATACGCAGTGATTAGGTCGTACTGACAGGATATCAAAAATGTTTCACGGCACCGTGTTTCACGACACATACGCACTGTGTTGACGGGATAAAAGTACGTTATAGTTCACATATCGCTGGCGCTCGCTACGAAATTAATTTATTAAAAATTCAATATATGAACTATAACTATTATGTGCATTTGTAGTAAACATGCAATCTGTACATACACGTTGTAATATGATTGGACAGCATGTTTACACGAATTATTGTCCAGTATGGTATCAGAATGAGTATTGCAGATTGCTAAATGCCGATGGTTATCTCCTCGTATATGCGAATGAACCATCATCCGACTGTGGCTTAATATGGGTCACTACCATTGATGTTTTCTATATTACCCAATCGTTTACAACAAATTTAGCTAGTCCCCGCTTGTGTCCTTTTCAGTATGGATGTTTTGTGAACTAAGTATTTCCCCATAATCCTCACCGATCCTGCGCTGGATCTACACTAATTAAATATTTGTGACGTCACATAGAACTGCCAATACAGTTTCACACTATTTTGATAAATACCATGTGGTCGAAAATTTAATAAAAAGAGTGAACTTAAAATGTAGTTTTAATTATCTTTTCGAGCGATACATTGGATACACATGACATGGAAACAATATTTCAGATTAGTTTTGAAAAACGCGCACGCACGCACGCACGCACGCGCGCGCGCGCGCCCGCACGCACGCCTCGCACTCACGCACGCACGCACCAATAATGATGTCAATGAAATAGTACACCATCGCCTGCGCTAATCTGGCTAATATTTGCTTGTTTTGTTATTTCACAATACTTGAATATTGTGCTTGAAGTTAACCAGCTTCATTGGCTGCTTGATTTTCAGCTGAGATAAATGTTCAGAAACGTTGCCATCATGGCAAGATTAACACAGACTTTGTTTACCTTCTACTTTTGACTGCTACACCGCGCATGAATATCTGTCTAGTTTAGTATGGTTAATAGGCGATGAGTGTTAGGCATACAATCGCCACAGATCGGACAAAATAAGCCAAAGCTGAATGTTTCAGTATAGGTCCAGAATATCATTAGGAGAAACATATCAAAACTTCCCATGAATCCCACTGGAGAATAATTCAGAATTCGAAATGGCGTCGAAGATGGCTGCCATAAATTAATTAAACATACAAAGGCGATTATAATTAACATAGTCACGCATAACTGAACAATGCATATATTAAAGGTGCATGCCCACTCAGTAGGCACAAAGTGTTCTTTATAGGAATTAAATATGTGTATAATTGTGTCACTATTCCACCAGTTCTAAAAATTACGATATTTTTTAATTATTTATACTAATTAAATGCGTCATCTGAAAAATAATAATTTTCAACAGATTATAAAGTATGATCATTGCACACCAAAAAATAAATACAGAGAATAAATAATAATGTCCGTTAACATTTTAAGGTAACACGGTTATCGCCCCTGATATCAGTGCGGAAATTTACGTCTGATATAAAATGTATAGCAATGCCAATCAATACGTGGTGTTATGGTAAATGAATGTTTATTTTGCCAGAAAATGTCATATCTACAGAATATACAAAAACTGTCTGTCTCCCTATATTATAACCTATTGAGTTGGCATGTACCTTTATCTGTTCCAATATTTATGAGTCACTAAACCTTTCAAATATCCATGATGGCAGTCCAGATTATCAACAACGTGTTTTGATATGTTATTACTAATGGTAGTTTGGTCATTTTCTGAAAAATTCAGCGTTGGCTTATTTTTTTAACCGATCTCAACCCTAAAACTATTCGCCTATAAACCTGAAATAATAGTATACTCACATTGTCCAGAGTGTCTATCAACTGGACGGTGTAGCGACGTCCACTCATGGCGATGCTCCCTGAAATTGGAAGACAAATACAAACAACATTAACCCTTTCAGGCAAAAATGTATAGCTTTCCCGGCTCCGGAATTACTTCCATTTTCACGTCGCCGTATTTCGCTGAGATTTATTTCGAGAAAAAAACACACAATATTTTCAGAAAATGACTCCGAAAGTTTTCAATATTTTCAGACCTCATGCGGAATTCTTCAATTCCCCATGAAGTCTGACAACAAGTGGGTCTGATCTTCATAATTAATGTCGACGAAATCCGGAGCCGGGCTCGTTTTACATATTATCCAGATACGTTATATATCTGGACATTGTGTTCGCTACTTCGCCATAAATGGACATGTTGTGTCCGCTCATTTGAGCCATTAGGTCGAGTTTAGTGCGTGGGGATCACGGATGTAGGCTTGTAATACACCATTTCTATATAGTTAATACATTGTCTAGTCCAGAGGCCATGTCGACATCAATGTAACTTTGGCTTTATAGGGCAATATGTCATGTCGCCAACTAAATACAAATTATAATAACAATATAGTATATCATTAATTGGGACCTAAAGGTGTATGGAAGGTCATATCCGCCATAATTATATTTGGCTTCATGCTTGCTGGCTGATGACATTTTAAGTTCTATCCGTCTTATTACAATTATTTATATGTGGCTTGATGCTGGCTGGCTGATGACATTTTAAGTTCTATCCGTCTTATTACAATTATATGTGGCTTGATGCTTGCTGGCTGATGACCTTCTAAGTTCTGTCCGTCTTATTACATTTCTATGTATGTGGCGTGATGCTTTATTCATTCGTACTGTTTCAATGCGTTGTTTGTTGATTACATTCTAAGTAGCTTGATGCTTCACTGGTAGTGAAATCCTGAGTTCCATTATTGAGTATTGCATCGCTGTTTTGCTATGCTCGCTAAGCCACGCCCCTTGAAAACAACAATTGCACCAGTAATTTGGGAACAACCATCATATGACGCCAGGTGCGCTGCTAAAACTTAAAATAGTTCTCCCTAAAAGTATTTAATATGCTGGTACCTGTCCTACAATGCGTTGCTCTCTAAATTGGTTCCATATCCCTAACGGTGTTGATGTAGATTGATGCTGCCTTTTCTGTTGCGCCATGTTTAGGTTAAAATACACCAAATAGTTTTAATGTATAATTTAACCGAATCCCAGCCAGTCTTTCCTACTTTCATTATTCGTATGGATGTTGTGGGACCAACCTCGTCATGTCAGGCGCGGATCCAGGATTTCGGGTTAGGGGGTGGGGGGGGGGGGGGGGTGCGTAACTATTTTGCAATACTTGACTATATTATCGAACGGGCGTCGGATTATAGTTCAGGTTGTTGTTGTTGTGGATGCTGTCAGATGATGCTGTTGCTGCTGCTGCTGCTGCTGCTGCTGCTGCCCCGCGTTTATTTTTTGTCTGCACCCTACCCCCAATAAACAATAAATTCACAACGCGAACATAGAAACGTGCCTTGTAACTTGTAAACAATCTTTACTCGGCGAATTTAGGGGGCGGCGCGCCGGGTCCGCCCCCCCCCCTGAATCCGCCCATGCATGTCCCCCAATATTGTTTACATTATTTGGACACGGAAACTCTGTTTACATCTCGTGACCAACAGGCTCAGTGTTTTCTTTTAAATGCTTCAAATATGCTGAAACTGGTGTCAATTTCTCTAACCTTAAACCTAGAGTGCTACATGCCTGGCTATAATATAGGGAGACATGTTTTTCTTTATTCTTTCAATCTGACATTTTTCTGGCAAAATGAACATTGATTTACCATTACCAGACGTACTAATTGACAATTATTATACTTTTTATATCAAACGCGAAATGCCAGTTTGATATCAGGGGCGATAACCGTGTTTCCTTAAAATGATAACGGAAGCAACTATTTATTCCATTTATTTATTTTTTTGATGTGCAATATCATACTTTATGATATGTCGATACAAATATTTATTCAGCATTTAGTTGATATAAATAATTTAAAAATACTGCATCATTTGCATATGGAACTAGCTTGATACCACCGCGAGTCTCTATGAGTACATTAAAAATTACTAAATAATTATATCTGTGTAGCTGGCTCTCGTAATTTTTAAAAGTGGTGGACTAGTTGCAATTATACACTTATTTAATTTCCATAAAGAAAAAATTAGATGGGACCCCAGCTTCGACAATAATTAAATCTATATTTTAATTAGTCAAGATCCAGAGCAGAATAAATGCAGGTTATTGGAAAATAGGTCCCACAACATCCATAAGAAAAATGAAAGTAGCAGAGAATAGCAAAATGTGTGGTAACGGGTTAGTGTTTTAGAGAAAATCAATGGTGGTGTGCCACCTTAGTCTGATCCTTGACGGTTATTGGTTGGCATCGGTAACGGGCCAGTTTGACAGTCACCCTGTGTAAGTTACCATATGTGTAACTTACTATAAAAATGTGATTGTTTTCAACGTACATATGCAATTTAATTATGAGGATACGTGTATGTATAAAACACATTAGTAAGTCAAGCACTATACATACGCACAGGTGGAAGACTCGGACCTATGACACCAAAAAAATGCCTATTTTTAAAGAAACTCATTACCCCACCCACTTGGTCTCGTACATTACCATCTTCTATTTATAGAAGGTGGGTATAAATATGGCTATTATAGAAAGAGCCCTCTCTTTTCCGATTCGCACAAACACAATAAACATCGATTAAATGTATGAAATATGTCTCTGACAATCGATAAAGGTATTAGGTGTGTGAATATACTCACTTCAAATCTCTGTTTCAAGTATTTATTGAGTTATTCGCGTTTTGATTACCCCATCCAAAGCGAAAGTTGCGTGTACGAAAGAATCTCACACAGAATCGGAGCCCGTCCGGCGTGGATTATCGGTCATATTTGGCCGATAGCTGATCGCCAGCTCAAACTAAAGTGGTGCACCATGACCATATACATTAGAAACTCCAACCATACAAAGTTCGTCCAATTGTGATCGTTCACCGATCTAAAAAAACACTTTTTTGTCTAATTTCGTTCATTATCTGGAACTGGGTCAATGCACCATCTTCCATAATACAACCGGAAGCGTCTATGTAAAGAACATCTCTGATTGGCTAAATATAAACTGTATGACGTCATTCTACCTATTTCGGGATTGCGGAAGACATAATCTGATAGTACGCGAATCATGAATGAAAGTAGAAAAAAAGGTGTTTTTTAGATCGGTGAAAGATCACAATTGGACGAACTTTGTATGGTTGGAGTTGCTAATGTATATGGTCATGGTGCACCACTTTAGTTTGAGCTGGCGATCAGTTATTGGTCAAATATGACCGATAATCCACGCCGGACGGCCTCCGATTCTATGTGAGATTCTTTCGTACACGCAAATTTCGCTTTGGATGGTGTATACAAAATGCGAATAACTGAATAAATGCTGGAAAGAGCGATTTGAAGTGAATATATTCACACACCTAATACCTTTATCGATTGCCAGCGACAGAAATCATACATTTAATCGATGTGTATTGTGTTTGTGCGAGTCGGAAACGAGAGGGCTCTTTCTATAATGGCCACAATGTTATTCACCTTTCTGTATATAAGATGGTAATGTACGAGACCAAGTGGGTGGGGTAATGGGATTCTTTTTTAATAGGCATTTCTTTGGTGTCATAGGTCCGAGTCTTCCACCTGTGTACATACGTATACAATTTAGTTAATATAGATTAGAGAAAATGAATGGTGCAAAATCGTCAAGGGGTTAATAGTAGTCCAGTATGAACAAAATCGTGCGGGTGTTTTGAGGTCACTGACACAGTTTGCTTGCAAATCTTGATCCATTACTACCCAGTTTCACTTGAGGTACATGTGGGGGTGTTGGTCATGTGATGTAAACAGACTTTTCGTGGCCAATAAAAAATGTAAACAATATTGGAGGACATGACGAGGTTGGATACTATACTTTATTAGAGGGAGAATTACTTGAGCGGACAGCAGTGCCATCTGACGTCATAATGACGCACTACTAACCCATATATTGCTTGCATCATTCTGCTTGTAGCTTGATGCTTTCTGCTTGCGGCCTTCCGCTTTCGGACTGTAGCTGGATGCTAACTTCCTGCGGCTTTGTCCTTACTGCTTTCGGCCTTATTCAAAGTGCTTTGCTCTTACTTTCTATTGCAAATGCTCAGTGCAATAAAACAGGGACACGAATAAGGACGTATCAATAATTGTAATGTAAATAAGACGAATTAACAAAGCAATCAGCAGAATGGACATGTAAGAAAGACAAATACAATTACAACAAGCAGATTTCAAATGTAATAAATACAAATGACGAATGAAATAACAATATAAGTTGTAATGTCATCAGCACGCAAGCATCAAGTCATATAAAATTATGGCGGATATTACCTTCCATAAAGGTGTACTACACAATCATTATTGTTGCATTTTCAAAGTGTGTTATATTGTTTATCCAAATATCGTTTGACACAGCAATAACGTTGAACAGGGTTTATAAAATCGCGAGCTTTCTCTGTACGGGAGTAATTGCAAAAGTTACCGTTCGCAACTAGGGGCTCGTCCTATTTTCGAGCTCCTCAAAATGCAATTTCCTGTGTTTTACGGCATTTAAATTCAGACTCCAACTGGTCGTGAACTGTGATCTATGTAAACTCAGTGGCTGAACGAGGGGGGGGGGGGGGGGGGGGGGGGGGGGGGGGGGGGGGTGCAATCTCGGAACCCCCCCCCCCACCTCCAGATCCGCCCTTGCGTACTGGGGTTGTTTTATCACATAGGGTAAGCCTATGTATTGGTATCGCCTTCGACAGTTAGCCACGTCCCAGACCCCCCTCGATACGATGGTCCGTAGTGATATCTTGGAGTAACCATAACAACAAAATGCATTGTGTTACTCAACGTTTAACTGTCATACGCAACCGCTAATTGAAAATAATATTATGAAAAACTACTTGCACTGCACAATGTCAAATACGGATGTTCTACTTACAAAAATACATCGGATTATTTTGTTTCGCGTGATTTGCCCCCATTTGCGGCACAAATCGTGCGGTCATCGCTAAATTTAGTAACAGGCTATACTTTTCGGCAGAGTTAACTCACCTCCGAATACTCTCCGAAACACGCGACGCGTTTAACACACAAACGACATCAAGTTTGACCTTCCGACAGTCTATTTTTAAACTCACCCGACACCTGTGCGAAACAAAACTCGCACGTGTGGGTCTAACTGATGTTTAATCGTCATTATATCGATGGATTTACAGCGGATTTTAGTGATATTCCCGAATTCGGCCTGATTGACATTTGTCTATGGTGGCCAAGACACGCCAACATGAGTGTCAATTCTACGTTCAGGGAAGGGGGTCAATAAGTTAGTATTTAAAGTGGTAAATTACAGTCAGGGAACAAATTAATGACAGTATAACACAGCCAGCGTATATTAATACCCATATTAATGCAAGTACTGAAAATACGACAAAAATAATTCTAACAAGTTTGGGCTTCCATACATTGAACATTTTGTCAGCGGTTTCCCCAATGACGTCATTTGTACGTTTTAATATACTCGATCCGGGGCCAACTATTTCATTCACAAAACAGAAGTAAACATGGCGATGTTCCGACAAGGCATTTTCAGGCGCGACACCGCTTCCGTGGCGGAATTCTTGTAACTATTGCTCTTCAATCAGTTTTCAATATATCTATAATGATCATAGATATCTGGAATCTGTATTTATACTTGAATTGATGATGTCTTGTATATGTGTTACCGTATCTTTCTGATATTGCTATGAAATGTTGTTGAATGTTTTGGTACATACTGTAGCAGTGCATACTGTAGTTGTGCCATATCAATAGTTTACCCCTTAACCATTAAAACGCTGAAAAAGAAAATTGCCGTCTGCTCATTTTGTATATTTGAATCTCTTTAAAAACCTGTTTTGGCAGCGCAGTAGAATCGTCTCGATATGTTTTTGAGGAGAAAATATAAAAATATTTAAAACAGCAGACGACAAGTGTCGTTTCCAGCGCTTTAAAGGTACATGCCCAAGCCCAAAATGTCATTTATAGGAATTAAATAAGTGTATAACTGTGTCACTATTCCACCAGTTCTAAACGTTACAAGTGCCCGCTATACAGATATAATCATTTAGTAATATTTATTTTACTGATAGTGACGCGCGGTGGTATCAGGCTATTTTCATATGCAAATGAGGCATGATATTTTTTAATTATTTATACTAAAGAAATGCGTCACCTGAACAAATAATATTTTCGACAGATTTTAAAGTATGATCATTGCACATCATAAAATAAATACAGAGATTAAATAGTAATGTCCGTTAACATTTTAAGCAAACACGGTTATCGCCCCTGATATCAGTGTGTACATTTACGTCTGATATAAAATGTATACTAATGCCAATCAGTACGTGGGATAATGATGCATGAATGTTTATTTTGCCAGGAAATGTCTCAGATAATGTCTCTGATGTAAAGAACATTTTGTACCTACTGAGTGGGCATGTACCTTTAAGGGTTAATGAAACTGCAACACCAACAATCAATCAATCAATCAATGTCTTTTGTTCGTAAGCACGGACAACCGTCTAACTTACTATGCTCCCAAATGTTCATTGAAAATAATACGGCGAAGAAAGAGGAAAATTAATTCTGTCACATCTATCGGCAGGAATGACGGATGAGTCTAGATAAGAGACATGCTGTGTGATTTTGTAACTAAGTAGATGTCGATTTTTCACGAAACATTGTTAGGTTTTCTGTACGTTACGTAGAATATTGATGAAATTATCATTCCGCATTTGCTCTGATCATTTCGTCAACTTTCGACATCATTTACGGAAAATATCTTAAATTTTGTAAATATTTTTCATGAGATATCACACATCTTCTAAGGTGCACAATCACATGGCGTGCCTAACACGATGCAAGATGTTCAGTCTAGTGAACGTGATATACTCAAGGTGTATGATCACGTGGTACTAACAACAACAACAAGTACCGATTCAAAGTACGTATTCTTTTATAGTGTCCTTATTACGTAACGGATTTTGATGAAATATGGCTCGTCTTGTTAAGCTGCATTTGGTGGTCTCTGTATTTTCGCCCAAACTTCTGTCGTTTTTGCGAAGAATCGATTTCCGTGTCTTCGACACGGAAATCGATTCTTCGCAAAAACGACATAAGTTTGTGCCAAACTCACTAGACTAAACCAAATGCAGCTCATGAAGACGCGTTTGCTGCGCCATATTTCATCAAAATGCGTTGCATATTAAGACAAATATCAAATAATACTTACTTTGGAATGGGCGACGTTGTTGTTGTTGTAACCACGTGATCATGCACCTTGATACTAATGTATTCGGAAGTAATGTACGAGTTACGGCAATTATTATAATATAGAATCTCAATGAATTTTGCTAGCAGTGAATTGAATAAAATATCATGTTGAAACCTTGAGTTTGAATTTTTCCGCATTGTATTAACACTAAACAAGCAGGGATGCGATGAATTATAATGAATGAAATGTACATATTTAAACTGCGAAACATCAAGGTGTATGATCACATGGTTACAACAACAACACGTACTGAAACTTCCAGAATCCCTCCGATTCAAAGTACGTATTCTTTTATTTTGTCCTTATTATGAAACGGATATTGATGAAATCTGGCGCATCAAACGCGTCTTGTTAAGCTGCATTTGGTGGTCTCTGTACTTTCGCCCAAACTTCTGTCGTTTTTGCGAAGAATCGATTTCCGTGTCTGACACGGAAATTGTTTCTTCACAAAAACGACATAAGTATGTGCCGAACTCCCGGGACCACCAAATGCAGGTCATGACGACGCTTTTGCTGTGCGCCATATTTCATCAAAATCCATTGCATATTAAGAAAACTATCAAATAATACTTACTTTGGAGTGTACGAGCTTTCACTGAACACTTTCAACCATTGTTGTTGTTGTTGTAACCACGTGATCATGCACCTTCATTATCATACATTACATGTATAACAAGGACATCGTTGTTATCACTTAGCTAATCCCCTCACTAGCAGCCTTAATAATAAAACAAGTTATTGAATAAACAATGAAAACTTTTATGCGTTTGCCTTACAAACACGGTCCTCTGCGACCTTGACATTGGGCGTTCGGACGTGGGTCGTATGTAAAGCAAAGCACCACCCCTAGACACACACTGTGGCCAAATATTATCAAAATTGGTGAAACGGTTCATAAGTTGAATACACAAAAAACAAACAAAATACTTTAACGCATTTGCCTTACACACAAGGTGAACATTAGTCCTCAGTGACATTGGGCGGTCGGACGTGCAAAACCAAGCACCATCCCTAGGCACACATTGAATTGCAATTTCTTTTTAAATGTTAATTAGCTGCACGTTTTTCGCCTTCTAGGCAATGAGTTCAATGTGTATGATCACGTGGTACTAACAACAACAACACAGGTACTGAAATTTCCAGAATACATCTCACTCAAAGTACTTGTTATTTTATGGTGTCCTTATTACATAACGGATTTTGATGAAATGTGGTGTATCAAACGCGTCTTGTTAAGCTGCATTTGGTGGTCTCTGTATTTTCGCCCAAACTTCTGTCGTTTTTGCGAAGAATCGATTTCCGTGACACGGAAATCGATTCTTCGCAAAAACGACAGAAGTTTGGGCGAAAATACAGAGACACGGAAATCGATTCTTCGCAAAAACGACAGAAGTTTGGGCGAAAATACAGAGACCACCAAATGCAGCTTAACAAGATGCGTTTGATGCACCATATTTCATCAAAATCCGTGACGTAATAAGGACACTATAAAATAATAAGTACTTTGGAGTGGGCAACGTTGTTGTTGTTGTAACCACGTGATCATGCACCTTGGAGTTGTTCTAGAGCTTATACAATGTTGTCATGAGAGTTATGTATCCAGAACTATAGTTGTTGTTACCTTGTATTTGCGTCGAAACTTTGAATCTTACATTTGGAAAGCAAGTTCTATCTTGTCACAGACCTAGAATAAATTTATTCTAGGTCTGTGATCTTGTGAAGCGGAACTTTTACGTTTACATCGTATCAGAACGGAAGTGAAGGGGTCAGTGCAAGAAGGGGGCTAACTCCATGAGGCAGTTAGCCCATTCTTCCACTGGCCCCTTCAATTATACGATAATATTATAATGAAATGTATTTTTCAAAAACGATATATCCGCCATTTCCTGTATGCACATGGAGATGTGGTAAAAAACGTCTATTTTGTCCGGGCTTACTACGTGTTACTACACTAGACAGCGAGTGGCGACCGCAGATACCCGAACACTCCCCCGACATACCACATTCCCCAGTAGCCTGCGGTTTGGAGGTTAACTTAACGCGGACAAATAAGTGTGTCGTCTGCATTTGTCACGTACGTTTCATTTACAATTAATAAAACATGCAAATACTCGACAGGAAAATACAAACGATTAAAACATGCTGGATAAACGATACTGAGTTGAAATATAAATAAAAACAGATAAAATACGAACATCAGCAGACGACAAATAAATAAACTAGAAGTGTGTCCATAGGACACGGATACCCCCGCTGGTAGCAGATATCAATGCAAGCTGTATAACTATAGTGGGTCATAGGCACAGTGGATTATATAAACCAATGTGGTACTTCAATCAGTTATCTATCTTATATTTAAGCGTGGGAATTGGATCAAATAACCTTCCATACCCGGTATATACTTCATACAGTATTGTACACCAACAATGGTGAAACACAATGCTAAATTGAAGCGAGTCATTTAAGAGGAAAAAGGTAAACGTTAGATGTCAGTGTCTGATGTAGAGCAGTAATCGATTTTTGTGTGAAAGTTTGGTAGCCGCAAGTATTATAGTGGCCTAGCAACGGAATTAAAGGCACAACGTGGTCCAAAGTACTACGGACGGACGGATATGGGCAAACTATAATGCCACTCCCACCCAAATACATTTATAGGGACATAAACTATGTAAAGGAAAGTATTCTTGTTTTCCCACGATGAAAATATTTAATATATTTGTAGATAGTGATAGCGTCGTTATGGACAGTATTTAAGGATAATCCCATCGGCATGTCAGTAGATGTTGCCCGCCATGGTAAAAGGGGGGGGGGGGGGGGGGTGGGGGGTGGGGGGGGGGGGGGGGGGGGGGGGGGGGGGGGGGGGGGGGGGGGGGGGGGGGGGGGGGGGGGGGGGGGGGGGGGGGGGGATTATGAGTTTTTGACCAGTGTAGTTGCTCCCATTTCAGTTCACACTCTCATCCAAGTGTATAGTGACGCGGTTTAGCTCGTGAAAATAAGAACATCGTGCACTTCCGGATAGGCGCCGCAAGGATGTTTGCCCAAACCCAACAGCGAATAGTTTAGTCCCTGATCAGAAAAAGGGGCGACACTATTCGCAAACTCAATTGTGGGGAGTATTTCAATAAGTATTGCAAGTGCTGTGACATATAATATGTATGCACTATAGGGATGGGTTGTAGTCTAGGGGTAGCACATTGGATTAAATCCCTATATAACCTTAGCTATTGTCGGGACGTTAAACCCATTCACAATCACTTTCACAAGCTGAAGCTGTCATATTTTGTCGTGGCGAGTCACACATTACATATAGGTCATGGGCACTTGTCTCAATCGTCGTACGATCTCCTTGTGCTAGCCGCAGGTCACATGTACCTGCAGTTCGTATCTGGTCCAATGCACGTTCGATATGACGATACATTCCTTTGATGTTAACGTCTCGCGAACCTTCCCTTTGCCAGTAGGCAGTCGTCTGGCGGTAGTGTCTGTAGGCAAGATATATGTCGACCGCTCGTTATTTAAGTGCCTGTACGTGCGTGCAGCAACGTATGCTACGGAAATGATGCAAACGTAAATGATGCAATGTACAAAGAACGATATTTAGTATACATGCACCCGGGGCGGATCCAGCATTTGGGGAACGGGGGGTTGTCTAGTTTCGAAGGTAACTCTTGCAATCTACTCCCGTACCGTCCGTAGGTACGGGAGTAATTGCACGAGTTACCGTTCGCAACTAGGGGGTTGTCCTATTTTTGAGAACTTCGAAATGCACTTTCCTGTGCTTTACGGCATTTAAATTCAGACTCCAACTGGTGGTAAACTGTGTTGTGATCTATGTAAACTCCGTGGCTGAACGGAATGGGGGTGATGCGATAATTCAAATTATACATGGAACTATTTCGCCTAATTACCGCCTTTCACGACCGCCCATATAATTTTCAAACCGCCATAGACTTTCAAAACACGAATATAATACCCCCCTAATTATCAAACCACCATAGACTTTGAAAACACTAACCATGGGCGGATTCAGGGGTGGGGGGGGGGGTGGCGGACCCGGCGCGCGCCCCCCCCCCCCCCCCCCTAAAATTCGCCGAATAAAGATTGTTTACAAGTTACAAGGCACGTTTCATGCCAAGTGCCATGTATTCCATGCATTTTTCGGTCGTTGTCTTATTGTATGAAAATGTAAACGTTTTCAATCAAAAATCATGTCTAAACATACTGTGACAGTAGTAGACTGACAGTGTCAATATGTTTGCTCCAAAATGCGCCAGAACGCAGGAAATGCGATGTAGATTTAAAAAAAATCCGGGGGGTAATGCCCCCGGACCCCCCTAGCGCTATCCCGATCTCAGCTCTGTCGACTATTTTGCAATACTTGACTATATTATCGAACTTCGATAATATAGTCAAGTATTGCAAAATAGTTACGCCGCCCCCCCCCCCTAAACCGGAAATCCTGGATCCGCGCCTGTTAACACTCCCATATGTTATGTTTTTCAAACCATCATTGACATTGGAAACATCGGGTTGGCTTATTGTTATTGTATTCTTTGCGTAAGCTGCCAATACTGTATAAACGTAACCAAACATTTGAATTATCCAGATGTATGCTGCGTCATCATATAAATGGTATTCGACCAACGTATTTTCAATGGAGCGAACCCGAAAGCCCGCTATAGCGGTTTATGCAAAACGTGCAGATCCAGATGAGACGGCTCGTAACGAGCCGTCTCATCAGGATCTGCACTTTTTGAAAGTAATTTTAATATTTTTGAGAACAAAAACACCCCCTTTTCATAAATGGACAAATCTGAAAATCATTTTGTGACCATTGGATTGGTCGGAAAATTAGCATATCACAGTCCATTCCAGCTCCTTAGGGTTGAAAGGGTTAATATGCTCTCACATATGAGGCCAGCCAAGATTTAGACTCGTCCGATTACATGACCCCGAACAGATTCCGCAAACTCATAACTCGAGACATGAAATGAGAAATGAGGCGTGTAGTCGAGTAGGCACTCCTATGTGTTCCATAGTGAACCTAGACATTCTGTTTCCTATAAACTTTTATTGTTGTTTCATCTTTATATGGTTCACTAGAACAAATTTAGCTTTGTTGCCCAAATGGCAACTTTGGGCAACTCTTGCAATTTGCATGAATCCAAGATGGCCGCCAGTCGCCATTTTCAAAATTTTACGACAAAACTAATTGTCATATAATGATGTATAATACCATTTGTTATTTGTTTTGTGTGTCTAGAATCGTTTTACGATGCTATATTTACGTGTTAAGGCTAATGGAATGTTTGTTCTAACTTTTCTACATCCTAGATGGCGCCAAAAATCCTATTTTTTGTCGCTATTTTAACAAAAAAACGGAATTAAATACTTGAAATAAGCGAGAATTCATAGTCGCACACCATTGTGGACACTTGAGATATGATTTGAGAATAATTCTTCTAAATTCACGACACTGCTGTTCTGACGCTCATAATAGGGGTACGTGTAATGAAAGTATGCGTGCCAGTTGCTGAAATTTAGGTACCGTGCCTGGCTACGAACGGTATAAAAATGCAACCAAGTTAAATTTGTTATTTGTCAGTTGTCAAGAGATGAAAAGATCCATGATAATCGATAAACACAATTACCAACCACTGCAAGTGCGGTTTCAATGAACCTGTATATTGGTTTCAACGACTGCGCCAGTACTTTCTCAGTCCACGATACAACCGAATTCCAGAAACATCCAGCAGACATCATTGACGCTGGCAGCAGTCAGTCTTGTATCGGTCGTGTTATGATCCCTCGTCTTATATCCAAGCAGACTAAACCTGCGAGGAATACTCTATTCATTCCTCTTTTACACTATACTGGTCCTAAAAAGAGCATCCACTGCTGTGGACATTGTGAAAACTAGCGGGAATAGCTACACTGAGGTAGCTGCCCGCCAGGCCAGTCTAACAGGTGTCACCGAAAAAGATGTCACGTGGCTTAGCTGTCTCAGTCTGGATCCAGACTAACAAACTAGCCAGAGGTAGCAGTGTACTCAAAGGTGCGAGCTCCTACATGTTTGGGCATATGATTGATACCCCACCCTCTCACCCAGATACTATTCTCACAACATTTGCGTACGTGCAACAGTCACTGGTGGATATGGGGATGAAACACGTTCACCTGAGCATGGACATGCAGCTATATTCTGCGACCAAACAAATATGCTGGTATGAGCCAATGCAGTTCCAGAATGTAGTCCTTGATCCCGGAGGAATGCATATTATACAGTCATTCAACAGCTGTATTGCAAAGTTAATGAAGGGCTCAGCTTTTGAAACGTATATTGCTGCCGCATACCGTGGCCTGACAAGTATATATAATGGTAACTTGGGTAAGTCCTGGTTGAAACCCATGAAGGCCTTCCGAAACCCAACAGCGGCTCTATTGAGGCGGTTTCTATCTACAGGCCCAAAGCCATTGGAGCAGATAGATCAGTATCTGGAAACTGCTCGCCTCCACCTGACTGGTCCTCACTGGGTAGATATAGCTCCCTTTTCCTCCCCGACACTCATTGTCCATCAATTTGATCATACAGTGATTTCATGGAACGCATGCTGACATACATTTTCCTCGCTGGACAAGCACAATATGCACGATATTTTACCCAATACCTTCTGGAGATGCGTTCACTTAATACTGAAACGGAGTCTCAGCTGACCAATTTGGAGAACAGACCGCTATGAAGATAGGAAAGGGTCTCTCAAGTGCATTACTTTATCTCCTGAACTTGTTAGCTAGTGGATTGACGACTTCCCCCATTACCCTACTTGTGTCTGACAATGTTGACTGTACATAGTATGCTAACTCGTGAGATCAGTTCACACACATACATCCCAAGGAGGAGATGAAGAATCGCCGTATATTGGATGCAGATGAAGCGGCTTTTGTTGAAGCAGAGGTGGAGAAATATCCTCATCCACTAAAATTCCACCGACATGTTTTGTACAATCCTGTCACATGCCAAATTGCTATTGCTGAAGTGAATGTGGCTGATTCTGTCGATATTGGATAAGCATTGGACAGAAAATACATCAGCACAGCAATCTCCCATGTGGATTATATGATCCTGTCAGACAAGAGCACAAAATAGTTCCAGTCATCGACATTGAAACCATTTTTCTACGTCTTCTGTTGATTGTTCAACGGAGGTAGCTGGAGCTTGGGACACTGGTCCACTATACACTTTGTGCTGTACCAACATTGCTTATCGACCAGCAGGGTTGCCCCCACAAAGGCAATAAATCGGCGCTAACAAAGCGTCTCGGTGTTGTTGAGATCTCACTCCATCATACCCATATGGCAAGGGCAAGTCGTTGCTTATTACAGACTTTTTAGACTTGGTTGATGTGTTAGGCGAGCGAAGTTGGTGCCACCACCGACGATCTGATGGAGACGGCAACGGTTTTCTTCATAGCTCTGTTTGGTTTGCCACCGGGAACTTCAATAGACGCTGCCCGCACCAAAGCTTTTGTCAGAAAGAAGAAAAGTTCTAAAATGAAGGTGCAGCCTCCAAGCATCTGACAATCTGCTCATGCACACGTGACGTGCCCATCTTCAGGTAATGTTGTGGAATCATGTACGTAATTGTCAGTGGAAAGCACATGTAAAGATGTGCATGGCTTGTGGGTCTTATAAAGAAGATATGTCATGCACATCATACTGCAACTGTTCTGGCGAGGATGGTTGCTGCAATCCGCATACTAAGAGGGAAGCTGAAATTGGAGGCAGGTGATATGACAGGGGATGTTGAGGAAGTTGTTGAGGCAGATGATGTTGAAGATGATTTTGAGGACTGTATTCGGGAGGATGGTGATATTTGTAATGGCGCGCTCTTTGGTGTACCTGACATTGAGTATCCGATTCATGAATGGGAGTTTTCTAAGAATATGTGTACGTATATACATGTACATGTACATGTAATGGCATACATTAATATGCATTATGCATATTAATGTATACCATTGCGCTGACGTTTTCTTTATCTTATCATATGAGTAAGGATGTGTTTATTGGTTGGAACCGTTGACAAAAATCATATCATTCCAGAATAATTTATAAAGTGCCATATATTCGGAACCGATTCATGTTCTGTCAAATATAATGGTATTCTCAGGTTGCTTGTATCACTCATTGCATTAGTCTTTACATAATTACTTCATAGAGTAATTGTAGATGCAAATAAATATGATTTTCATGGTTCATAACAATATTTGCAATAAACAGTTGTCATTGAAATTAAAATCATTAAAATTGTACCCTACAATTACCTCTAGACTCTTATGATGACATCAAATTAACCATATTATTGCAGAAAACGGCTCTACGTACACGAAAACCTATATAAAGACATATTATCATCATTGTATGACAAGCAGGTAGGTAAAACGTTATATTTTCAAAATGGCGACTGGCGGCCATCTTGGATTTATGCAAATTGCCGCTTGGGCAACAAAGCTAAATGTGCTGTATATGTATGTCGGAGTATGAATCAAGAAAACAAGTTTATAGGAAACACAATGTCTAGGTTCACAAAACAATGACTACTCGACTAGTGTGCTATTTGTGACCAGCCTCTATTCGGTGTCTGATCCTCTTCCGTACTACGGGGCGCCAAGTGGGACATGGCTCAATTTTGTCACAAAAGACAAAATTCAATTCTGTGTCACAAAATTCATTCTTTGCCACAGAATTCAATTCTGTGTCACAAAATTCAATTCTTTGCCACTTTTAATTCAATTCTGTGCATATTCACTTTTGTGCACAAAATTCAATTCGTGTCACAAAATTCAATTCTGTGCCACAGAATTCAATTCTGTGTCACAAAATTCAATTCTGTCAATTCTGCACACGCATGTAAGAAGGACTACCATTGGTCAGAAACTGCACTGGAGAAATGGGTCACGGTCGCCGATCTACACATTCAATGTCGATGATTCATTTCTCATTCTGCCGATGATTCATTTCTCATTCTGCCAGTTTGCTTCAACTATCTCCAAACAGTCAAACGTTGACAAACCCATTCGTATTTAAACTCATTTGCTTTATAATTGTACACATAATTCATGTACATGTAGATCTCCCGCGAGTACTGACGTCATTTAGTGTGTATTGCACGGTACATCTGCCCCAGTTAAATCAATAATACACGCGCTGTGGCCTGCGTTCTGACTGCTGTCTGTGTTTATAAACAGAATGTGTGTATTGGGCCATTTGAGGAAACCATTTGTAGTATTTGTGTAGATACCATGGATACTAAGATGGTGTATACTGTAAATAATGCATGTAGACACATAGTTGCGAACACGTAACTTCGCAACTAGTAGACACAGATCCAATACCATTTGTTTCACAAGGTTAGATCTACTGTTAGAATACGACGTCATCTAATGTCATTTTCGAGCATAAAACGTTACCTGATAAATAGAATACCAGGCTAGTGTATTATAATATCAAGTTTAACAGGCTCGGCTCGGAAACGGTAGGAATTCCTCGGCAAGCCTCGGAATTCCTACGCGTTTCCTAGCCTTGCCTGATAAACTTGATATCAAAATACACTAGCCTGGTATTCTCTATATATGGGCATGCTCTCAGGTCTAGCTATGTCCCGGCTACTTTATGTTTGACCCTGTTTACATAATTGAGGGAAAATTCTGAATATTGTTCTTATTTCTCCTTCAAAGTATATATGCTTATATGGTGTGACCACTCATTTGTAATCATAATATAACCAAAATAACTGTCCATAAAGAAGTATAATATTGATATATTGGGTTATATTTTCGCATTGAAATATTTAAACCTGCAAGTGTACTCCACCATCTAGTAAAATGGACTAAGACCGATCTCAACCAATCAACGTAGAGATGACATAGACTATCCTACGCAAACTAATTTTTGTGGACAAAAATGAATTCTGTCCTACAAAACTGAATTTTCTTCACAAAACTCAATTCTGTCTTACAAAATTGAATCCTTTATAACAAAAATGAATTTTGTATACGAAACGTATGCCGAATTGAATTTTGTGACACAGAATTGAATTTTGTGACACAGAATTGACAGAATTGAATTTTGTGATTTTTAGTGTTACAAAACTCAATTTTGTACACATAATTAACCTGTCCTGCATGGCGCCCCGTACCTCTAGCATACACCTACACCCGGATGCTGATATATAATGTGTGTTGGAAGCGTGTCAGGTGTTTCACTGACTGAATAGCGTACACTGCAGACCCAGATCAGACTGCGCAGTGGTCGACAGTGTACTTATCTAATTACACTCTTTTTTTTCTATGGGTGTATTTTTTCTCTTTACTTCCTCTATTTGTTTTTTCTCTCTATTATTAATTGAGTGGTCGACAGTGTACTTATCTAATTACACTCTTTTTTTTCTATGGGTGTATTTTTTCTCTTTACTTCCTCTATTTGTTTTTTCTCTCTATTATTAATTGATAACTATTTTTTTGTACTTTTGTTCTTTTCTTTATAAATTGTGTTCAAACATATACATATACATGTAATTACATGTGTAATATGTATTTACTTAATAATTTATAAATGTGGAATGGAATGCAATTATGTACATGCGTGTTACTAGTAATATGTCTTGTTTGTACATGGTTTTGTGTGAAAAAAAACAACTATCAACGCCAAAAAAATACAGTGGTCGGCAGTGCAATTTGACCAGTTTGACCATGACGTTAATGATGCTGGAGACAAATGATTGGTCTGCTACATATTCATAGGTGGGGTCGGGATTTCCGCACCACTAAACCTTTAAAGGCCTATGCTGTATACAGTCACCAAAAACAAATAGCACCTACGCTGGTGAAAGCTATCAACACAGATTTGGGTTAGTTTCATCACGATGTCTATGTGTCAAACTAGAAGGCAACTTAAAATTTCCATGATAATTGAATTTATTCGGAAGTGGCTGGAGAATAAACAAGTTGTTGTTATTCCGTGAAATCTCCATATGGACAATATATAGCCCTGCGCTTGATCTCGTATTTACTGCATGTATGTATAAGCCGACAATACGGGCCCCGTTGCCGTATTGCATGTGAACACGTGCGTCGACGGCGTTGTGTAAGGGTATACATATGTGCAGATATCTGACACCTAGTTAAAATTCGGTACATGCATATAATATAAGTTTCATAATATGAGACAAGTGATATGATTTTGTACCTAAGAAGATGTGCGATATCACGGAAATATTTACAAAATTTACTATATTTTCCGTGAATGACGTTGGAAGTTGACGAAATGTTCAGCGCAAATGCGGAATAGTTTGCTCTGAACATTTCATCACCTTTCGATGACATTTACAGAAAATATCGTAACCTTTGTAAATATGTTTTGTCAGGAAAAATCGCACCTCTTCTCAGGTACACGATCAGCGAGCAGTGTAGACCCTGATCAGACTGCGCGAATGCGCATGCTGATCTGGGTCTGCACTGGTCGCAGTGGTCAAAAGCCCAATTTCTCCAGTCAGACATCCACATATGGCTACAAAGCATACAATGTGCTGTTAGTACACTATGTAGATACTAAATAATTACATCACTACTATATACTCATACTTCGTCATGAAATAGCATGCAGATAAGGCACACGCAAGCCACACTGCATGTATCTATATATGTAATATGTGAACTTTAACCACATCCATATAGTCATCGCTGATGTTTGTATAACCGCTCTTGTGTTTAGTACTGTTTACATTACCGAGCTGGCGACAGGCAGGATAATATTGTGGCCAACACTGAGCTGAATCACCACAGCCATCATGTGGCGTGTGAAATATCCATATATCCATATCTCGATTTTTGATATATGAAAGGTCATACCGATGTGATTGTGGTTGTTGTGGTTCTGTTTGTAATAGTTGTGATAGCCGTATAATAATGAAGACTAGGACGGATAAGACGATGCTGATGATGATGATGATGGCTGTGGTGGTGGTTGTGGTGGTTACGATGGTCACTATTGCTGATGATAATTATGATGATGATGATTGATATTGGTGGGGATGGGGATGGGGATGGGGATGATTATGATGGCGGTGGTGGTGGTTGGGGTGGTGTTGATGATGATGATTTTGTTGTTGTTGGTAGTGATGATGATGATGATGATGAGGATGATGATGACGATGTTCATGAAGGTGATGGTAACAATACTGATGATATGATGATGATGATGGCGGTGATCGATGATGATGATGATGATGATGACGATGATGCTGATCATGATGATGCTGATGCCGATTATGATGAAACAGATTCCGTTGCAATCAGTTGTGGGTTATGTTATATACATTTATGCATTGGCCGGTGTTGATGATTGCGGTAACGATGGTGATGTTGATGATGCTGTTGTTGTTGTTGGCTGTGTTGATGATGGTTGTTGTGGTAGTCATGGTAATGATGATGATTATGGTAATGCTGCTGCTGATAATGATGTTTGTTGTGATGATATTGATGATGACGATTATGATGATGATGATGATGATGATGATGATGATGATGACGACGATTATGATAAACATATTCGGTTGCAATCAGTTGTGGGTTATGTTGCATACATGCATGCATTGACCAGTCTAAACATTTATTAAGGATTGGCATTGTATGTGTGTCATTGCTTTTCTAAAATAGTTGTCTCGTAAGTGTGTTTGGAGAACATACATACGATACATGGTCGTACACACTGTACTGGACATTGTATTACTTTGTGGGACATGTCCAGTACGCCGTTCACAAATACCTATACAATAATGCAACCATTTGTATACTAGTTTCCGTCTTGGTCCTTGCTGTGTCCTGAATACGCTACACATACAGGGTGAAACTACGGAGCCCCGCAGGGGACATGTATTTTTTTTATTAATTCGTTCCCACGAGATAACAATTCGTTCCATCAATTTAACAATTCGTTCCCACGGATTAACAAATGGTTCCCACGAAATAACAATTCGTTCCCTCAATTTAACAATTCGTTCCCTCGAATTAACAATTCGTTCCCACGAATGATTAATTCGAGGGAACGAATTGTTATTTCATGGGAAGGAATTGTTAAATTGAGTTAAATTGAGGGAACGAATTGTTATTTCGTGGGAACGAATTAATAAAAAATAATTATACGTCCCCTGCGGGGCTCCGTATGAAACTGACCTATAGCTTATGCTTAAATATATATGTATATGACTGATATTGAAATGCAGAAATGTGGCTTATGACATGTGTGGCCGGTTCATCTCATTGTCTTCTAGAGAAGTCGCACAACCTCACAATGATGTTTTCTGTTTCTTAGTAGCAAAACTCCTGTTCCATTGACTGATCGGCGAGCATTGTAGACCCTGATCAGCCTGCGCATTTTGATCGGCGAGCAGTGTAGACCCTGATCAGACTGCGCGAATGCGCAGGCTGATCTGGGACTGCACTGGTCGCAGTGGTCAAAAGCCCAATTTCTCCAGTCATACAACCACATATGGCTACAAAGCACAAAATGTGCTGTTAGTACACTATGTAGACACTAAAGAAGTACACAAGTACTACGGCCTTAACAACAAGAAAAACGTGTGTATGTAAACGATATCCTTAAAGGTACATGCCCACTAAGTAGGCACAAAATGTTCTTTATATCAGAGACATCATCTGAGACATGTTCTGACAAAATAAACATTAATTCACCATCATCCCACGTATTGATTGGCATTAGCATACAGTTTATATCAGATGTAAAATTCCACACTGATATCGGGGGGGGGGGGGGGGGGGGCGGGGGGGGGGGGGGGGAGGGGGGAATGGCGATAACCGTGTTTCCTTAAAATGTTAATGGACATTACTATTTATTCTCAGTATTTATTGTTCGATGTGTAATGATCATACTTTATAATCAGTCGAAACTATTATTTTTTCAGGTGACGCATTTAATTAGTATAAATAATTAAAAAATATCATGTCTCATTTGCATATTAAAATAGTCTGATACCACCGCGCGTCACTATCAGTAAAATAAATATTACTAAATGATTATATATGTATAGCGGGCACTCGTAATTTTTAGAACTGGTAGAATAGTGACACAATTATGCTCTTATTTGATTCCTATAAAGAACAGTGTGTCCCTACTGAGTGGGCATGTATCTTTAAAGTAATGTATGCTGTACATGCACAGCTGCACGGAGGCCAAGTATTCAGGTGTGTCTTACGTTGTCACAGTGTTATTTGTCGTCTTCTCAGCTAAAACATGCCTTATCACATTTCCGTATTCGGTCGCCATCGATTTGAAATTTTGCAATACTTTTGTTAAAGGTACATGCCCACTCAGTAGGCACAAACTGTTCTCTACAGGAATTAAATAAGTGTATACTTGTGTCACTATTCCACCAGTTCTAAAAATTACGAGTGGTCGCTATACAGGTATACTCATTTAGTAATATTTATTTTACTGATAGTGACGCGCGTTGGTATCAGGCTATTTTCATATGCAAATGAGGCATGGTATTTTTTAATTATTTATACTAATTAAATGCGTCACCTGAACAAATTATAATTTCGACAGATTATAAAGTATGATAATTGCACATCAAAAAATAAATACAGAGTATAAATAGTAATGTCCGTTAACATTTTAAGGAAACACGGTTATCGCCCCTGGTATCAGTGGGAAAGTTACGTCTGATATAAAATATATACATGTAATCATTAAGTGGGGTAATGGTGAATGAATGTTTATTTTGCCAGAAAATGTCTCAGATGATGTCTCTGATATAAAGAAAAGTTTGTGCCTACTGAGTGGGCATGTACCTTTAATAACGCCGAAAGATACACATTCATTATTAATATTATGTAAATTGGCATAACCTGATCTATCTTATATTTCTTTTCATTTGCGCTGAGAAATCCATCTGTCTCATAGGGACGTAGCAATTTTTTTATCGGATTTATTTTTTTGCTTGTGCTTTTTTTTCTCAGATCACTTAGTTTTCCTTTATCTCTGCCCCCCTTATTTGTTCTCATATTTCTATATTTGTGGATGTGGTTGGAGAAATGGCATTTATGAGGTATGTAACCAGTGTGGCCCCAGATCATCCTGAAGCCTGATTAGGGACTAAGCTGTATAGCCCTACAGACAGTAGAAACATCCATCATGTCTCCAGCATACTATATCTGCCGTGATTAAACCACAGGGATGCGTAAGCGTAAGATCCGTTTTGCTTACGAAGTACCATACACACTTTTCATCCAATCGCTGCCACACATGCTGAATATATTGTTGTTGTTTTGTTGTTGTATATGCACTATACAAATTTATAATGCCATGATTATATATGTAAATGTATAATTGTATCTTTGTTCTGTAAAGTATTGAGAAATAAAATATTGAATGACAAAACAATAACCTGATGTATACCATCTAAATGCTTCTTAAGGGTCTCAAAACACATCTCAGATAGTGAATACCCAAGTACCAAGCGGCTACATTGCACGCCTAGGCATAATCAACTGATAGAGTTGAAACACGATTGTATGTCACATAGTACAGTGCTGGGATCGGGTTTCGAACCATGGCCGCCCGAGTGACATTTTATTTACACCATATCATAGCATTTTACATGCATTTGTACATTGTATGTGCACATGTTTTAGTGTAATTGTGTAGTGAGAGCCACAGGGTAGGCTGGCCTTGGCCAACTGTGTCATCCTCGTTAAATAATGTATAAATAAAAAATAAAAATAAATAAAATAAAAGTCACTACTAGGCGAGAACGCCACCCTCCTTATCTATACCCAATCTTGATCAGGATAGTAAAATTTTCGCTGAACTGTATGTCTAGATCCCCCATAACGCCGTGTAACCATGGTAACAGGATTTATATACATTCAAATAGTTGGCTCTACGAGTCACATGATGACTGACCTGCGTAGTTGTCGAACAGCGCAGGCACGTGCTGTGACGGAAATCGGTTTGTGGCATAGTTCATGAGCAGGCTCGTCTTGCCGACGCACTCATCTCCCACCACGACGCACTTGATCTGGTCCGAACGGGGCGCCATCATGTCTCATCGCCACGAGCCTGTCCAGGGTCACGGTCAGGATGTATAACGCCAAGTTGGTGTGTCCAACTCGCGGCCAGCTATCAAAACTGATAGCCGTACTCACCGCGTTTATGAGTCCGCTCTTTAATCTAGTCTATCCTGTCGATGGAGCAAGAATAATCCGTTGTGGCATTACACAAATGTTACATTCATAGTACCGCACCTGCGTGTATATGTGGAAACAAGTGTAACCCAACTCTTACATTCGCTGGATTAAAGTTTGTCGTCTGCTAGTTATTTTTATTTTCTATTTTTCTCACGGGAAAAATACAATAATTGAAAGTATTCCAATCATTCAAGAGTATTCTGCCTCACGAGTATCAAAAGTGTTGCTATTAACATTCGAATATGACATCCAGATAATTATGTTCTGTATCAAACACAATATATTCTGAATAAATAATATCGAGGTACGAACATTACAACAATAAACTATGGTCTGTTTCACGAAACTAGGCCAAATTTTACGGCTATATAAACAATCCAAAACATTATTTGTTTTCGATAATATTATATTTCGTCAAAATTTAACTATGAGCCTTCTTTTTATTTCGTGAAATTTGGTCTAATATTAATTTTATGGCGAAAAAACTATTCGCCATGTTAAATCCCAATAGACATGTCTATGGGGATTTAACATGGGAAACTTTTCTAATTTTAGAAACAGAGGACCGATTTTCAAAATTTAACTTGTTTTCTGAATTAGATCACTTCTAGCCAGGTTTCAGAGTCAATTTCCAAAATGTTTCGTTTTTCGAATCCTCCTCCAGGTTCTCAAGCTCTTTTCTCGCATGTTAAATTCCCATAGAGAAATATTTGTTTTCGTAATAAAATCAATATTTAACAAAATTTCACGAAATAAAAAGAAGGCTCATTCTTAAATGTTTATGAAATGTAATATTATCGAAACAAAAACATGTTTCTGCATTGTTTATATACATGTAGCCGTAACATTTGGGCAGGTTTAGTGAAACAAACAGTAATTTCCATTTCTCTCCTCGAAACTATGCGCGTTGACCACCGATGAGACGGTTCAAATGGTCGTCAGTACATAAACTTTCTTTGAGCAATGAGAAACATATTCACGCTTATTTATCAGTAGCCTATTTCATCAACATTGCAAAGTATATTTTTCTAGCAAAGTATACTTTGAGGGAGAAATTTTCAATTTTATGATAAATTTATTAATTTTTATTATACTGAATTTATTACATTATCACAGCCACTTTGGCTGTGATAATGTAATCAATCCAGTATAATAATTCTGCATACTTTTAATCATCAAATATCTGCAGTGTTTAGTTTTATATGAAATAATGCATTTTGGGAAAAATAAATGATCACTCCCTCAAAGCATACTTTGCTAGATAAGTATACTTTGCAATTTTGATGAAATCGGCTACTGATTAAGTTTAATAGTGTCTCCATGTAACCTATGCGTATTAAACAATCCACAATTGCCGCGATTTCCTACATGAATCACAGTTATAACCACCGCGGCTCACGACTAATATGCCCGTTACCAGCGATATACCTCGCTTGATATATTACGTTATCTATTTTGTACCTGTACTTTTATTAAACACCGAATCGGCGTTACATCAGTCACGCAGGTAAAACAAACATAACCGCCCACAACAGCGACAGGGAGCGGTGAAAAACTTACTGCACTCGCACAGGTGTGTTTAGTTTTATGGAAAATATAAGGCGGGTCAAAAGAGGAAACTATTGCATAAGTTACTAATATGTAAGGAATTGAATCCTAAGTTGGATCACAAGGAACAAGCTATACGTATACCAACTTAGTCTCAAAGTATGACTGACTACACCGTATATAGATTTGCAACTGATGCATTTGAATGAAATAAGCAATATAAGATAATCTCGGTGTGGGAGTGACTGAAACAATATACAAGCACACGATATTACTTTAAATTTGAAAGAACATTTTATTCTTTTACGAAAAAGGGAGGTTGGTTTGCAATGTCAGGTGATACATAATATTATTGTAATATGTTGCTTTTAATTCGATATAAATAGTCGTGATATTAGAACATACACTAACCATTAACAGGTGGGACTTGAATATTGTCGTATACTGATTTCCCTATTGTCTTATTTTTTGTTAAATAAAATCATGTTTTGGTAGCATATGAGAATCATCTCCATTGGAGCCGATTCTCATACGCTGCCAAAGCATATTATTACGGAGTAATATATATGAAAATAAAAAATCAGGAGAAAGTATCCAATTATGCACATGAATGCGAGTTGGGAAACATTAAGTATGAGCGGGTCGAAAATTGTCTCATTTCTCACGAGAATGATTTTAATGTATGGGCCTCGTAAAGCGCGTTATCCAGTTCACCTGTGAACTTTACATTTATACTGTAACCAAATATCTATCTAATTATTTGCATTTGTATACACTTCACTTGTTCAAATTACAAACTATAATATTCAAACATTTCATTACACATGTATAGATATATCCGTGCATGATATTATCATCTTAGGTTAACCATGTGGGTTGTAAAGAGCATAACGAGTCATTAGTCTACCAAGTAAATAAATAAAAAAAATGAGTACAGTTTTCTACAGAAGTAAATCTATAAATAAAATATTTACGCTATCGTGTGATAATTGTATTTAAAAAATGGATGTACTAACAAATTCCGCACACAATGAGACTATAGGAAGTTCAGTAAAGGTTTTGTGCATATGAATACACAGGTCACCGACCTCGGACTCAGAAAAGGCCTCGGGCCCGTTTCACTAACGAACTAAGCAAGTACTTTTGTCATAAGTTATAACTTAAGTCCGGAGTACGTGCTTAGTCCGTTTCACAAAACATCTTAGCAAGAACGACAATCGAAATTTACTATGAAAAACTAAGACAGGTAGCTAGCAGTCTTAAGTTATAACTTAAATATTTAAGTAATCGGAACTTATGAAATAAACAAAGATGGATGCCCCCATATGAGCCGAGGTGGAGAAAAATAAAAACAATTCACTGACAGCAGGTAAATGTTCACTTCATACGTACTATTTTAGCAATTATCTGCCATATAAACCATATATGCTTATATAGATAGCCACACTTGTGCTAGTTACCCGTGTATTGCTATTTGTGATGTAGGTCATGTCGTTACCAGTATTCGTTATGCCCAGTTATCGACAACATTTACAACAACTGTAGATCCAGATGAGCCGGCTCGTAACAAACCATCTGTATGCTGTACATGTATGTCTGTTTGTGGTTGGTGTCAGTCAGTTGGTCGGTATCAGTTGGTCAGTGTCAGTTGGTCAGTGTCGGTCGGTGTCTGTCGGTCTGTCAGTCAGTCGGTCGGTTGGTGTCGGTTGGTGTCAGTCGGTGTCGGTCAGTGTTGATCGATCAGTCGGTGTCGGTCGATCAGTCGGTGTCGGTCAGTCGGTCGGTCGGTCGGTCGGTCAGTGTCGGTCAGTTGGTTTCGCACGGTCGGTGTCAGTTGGTCGGTGTTGGTCGGTCGGTGTCAGTCTGTCGGTTGGTGTCGGTCGGTCAGTGTCGGTCGGTGTAGGTTTGTCAGTGTCGGTCGGTCAGTCGGTCGGTCGGTGTTGGTATGTCGGTGTCGGTCAGTTGGTTTCGCACGGTCGGTGTCAGTTGGTCGGTGTTGGTCGGTCGGTGTCAGTTGGTCGGTGTTGGTCGGTCGGTGTCAGTCTGTCGGTTGGTGTCGGTCGGTCAGTGTCGGTCGGTGTAGGTTTGTCAGTGTCGGTCGGTCAGTCGGTCGGTCGGTGTCGGTATGTCGGTGTCGGTCAGTTGGTTTCGCACGGTCGGTGTTAGTCGGTCGGTCGGTGTCGGTCGGTCGGTGTCAGTCGGTGTCAGTCGGTGTTGGTCGGTGTCAATCGGTGTCAGTCGGTCGTTGTCGGTCGGTCGGTCGGTCGGTCGGTCGGTCCGGGTTGGTCGGTGTAGGTCAGTGTCGGTCGATTGGTGTCGGTCGGTCGGTGTAGGTGTGTCGGTCGGTCGGTCGGTCGGTCGGTCGGTGTCGGTCGGTGTCGGTCGGTCAGTGTCGGTCGGTCGGTTCGGTCGGTCGGTCGGTCGGTCGGTTGGTCGGTTGGTCGGTTGGTCGGTTGGTGTTGATCGGTGTAGGTTTGTTGGTGTCAGTCAGTGTCAATCGGTTCAATCGGTGTCGGTCGGTGTCTATCAGTGTCAATCGGTGTCGGTCAGTGTCAATCGGTGTCGGTCGGTGTTGGTCAGTGTCTATCAGTGTGAATCGGTCTCTTGGTGTCGGTTGGTGTCGGTCGGTGTAGGACGGTGTTGGCCCTGCCCTGCCCTGCCCTGCCCTGCCCTGCCCTGCCCTGCCCTGCCCTGCCCTGCCCTGCCCTGCCCTGCCCTGCCCTGCCCTGCCCTGCCCTGCCCTGCCCTGCCCTGCCCTCGTCCGGGCACATGTTTGGGATCTTAGGTGGTTGGAGGTGTCGCCTAAGATAAACAAAAACAATGCAACATATTCCGTAACCGAAGCCTTTTGTGTCTTAAAGTGGTCATTTCTTTTCTTTAAAAACGATGAATATCCACCTAATGGTGTGTCATTTATGTAACGTTCCGTCCGTCCATCCGTCTGATTGACTATCCGACTATTGTTTGTTATTTCTTTACAGAACATACAAACGATGGCAGCTGCATTTGCTATAATCCAGGCGCGTAATTTACGACGGGAACGAGTCATTTAGGACCGAACCAATCCCCTAGACTTCATGGATAACGAGGACCAAATATCGAAATTCAGGCTGTCTCGTGATTTTTTTCTACAAGTATGCGACATTGCACATGCTGACATTATACGGTCAAACCTGAGATCACACAGTCTGTCAGTGTCATTGCAAGTGTTGACTGCATTGCGATTTTACGCAACTGGTAGTTTCCTGGCGGTTACTGGAGATATATACAACTAACAAAATCAAGTGGTTCTAGAAAGTGGAGTAGAACTTTTGCGGACAGTGTTAGCCTGTGTTTCGTTTCTGATAAGAAGATACCTTGTTTTCAGACTAGATGGAGAAACAGTCCTGACGCATTTAACAAAAAGTTCAGACCCGTCCTCTGAATGCACGTGCGCATTAATCCAGTCCTATACTGGTCAACATGTTCAGGGCAATCATATATGTGTGACACTGACTCACACAGTGCATGCATTTCTACATGTAATCAACAAATTACCCGTGTCCAGTTCAAATAAATATAATATGTCATTCAGTAGTTGTATCAGATACATCCATATCTGACCGGGCATACCATTAATAATCGACAGTACATGTGTTCTGCTGACTCTGAACGTGATTTCTGAGTTTATGAGGTAATCTAAGTAAAATTTAAAAAATGGTCGAACTACACCATTTTATTGGAATGTAAAAATAAAAACATTGTTAATTGCTTCTTTTGTTGCTGTTTCATGTCATATGCCAATTTATATTACAGTATAATGTTCACAAGTTGGCAATAAATATATCCACATGTATTCAATGGCGTCGGAATATTGAGATAAAATTTATATTCTACATGAGATTATTTTTAAAAATTAATAATATTCAACATTAGGCTTGCAAATCCGTTATTTTAGATGTCAAAACACATAAAGGGAAAGTAAAGTCATCATAAAAATATAAGCCCCGAGCGGGATTCGAACCCGCGCGGCACATACCGAAGCTGTAAACAATAACTAAGTTGTAACTTATGACGGACTTGTTATGACCGTCTTAAGTTTGTGTTGTGAAACCAAATAAGCAATGACTTAAGTCGGTCATAACTTTTGTCATAAGTTATAACTTAAGTTCGAACTTATGAACAAACTAAGATTTGTTAGTGAAACGGGCCCCTGATCCAGACTTGAAGCGCTCAAAACTACACAAGCCATACGCCGACTGTAACCGGTAACAGCTAAACTTCGTACGACTAAAACGTTTGTAAGTGGAAATTTAGGATCGTCTGGAAATTTTAATTGATGGATTTACATTTATTGAACATATACAGCATATGGACAATAAATGTAACTCCAAAAAACCACAAGAAAACATTGTTAATGTGAAATTTACAGACTATCATAAGTTTGCACTTACGAACATTTTAGTCGTACGAAGTTTAATGAAATGGCCCCCAGGTGCCAGATTGGCCACACGTTCCATAAGAATTATTTTCCCAGTCAAAATTTGTTTTCCCCGACGGATGTACCAATTAAATAACAACTTGCATTTTCAATGCGGTCGAATATACACGTACAGGTATCAAGTTACACATGAAGGGTCATTGGACACCTTTAATTGTTTCAAGGACGTTATCACGTTTGTAATCGACCGTTACAATAAACAATGGATGTCCATGTATCTACTGTAAATAAACAGGTGTTTAATGTACACAAATCGAATGGTTTATCATGTTTATGTACGAGTAAGTACAGGATATTTTGATAGATGTGCATTATTTGTTGGTCAAGTTCAATGTTACTGGTCAACTGTGGTATGCCAATGATAACACGATATTTATATACTGGTTGAACGATTCTCTATCTCTCTCTCTCTCACAATAATTATGTTGACGTTTCTGTACTGAGCCCCGCAGGGGACATGGATTTTTTATATTCTGTCCCACGAATTAAGAATTTCGTGGGAACGAATTGTTAATTCGTGGGAACGAATTGTTCGTTCCCACGATATAACAATTCGTTCCCACGAATTAACAATTCGTTATCGTGGGAACGAATTGTTATTTCGTAGGAACAAATTGTTAAATGGAGGGAACGAATTGTTAATTCAATAGTTATGCGATCGGATAGGTTGAATAGATATATATTTATTCAAACAACACGGGTATTGCAATTGTGAATCGCTGAGCAATACGTGGCATATGTTTACTGCAGCGCTCCTGATAATATTCTACGCATATGGGGCCCGCTTCACTAAACATCGTACGACTAAAATGTTCGTAAGCGCAAATTTAGAATCTGCTGGAAATTTAGATTGATGGGTTTACATTTATTGAGCATAGGCTGCATATGCTCAATAAATGTAAATCCAATAAGTTTTTACAAGAAAACATTGTTAATGTGACATTTACAGACTATCATAATTTTGCACTTACGAACATTTTAGTCGTACGAAATTTAGTGAAACGGCCCCTAGATACTTGCCTTTTCAATATTTTTCTTTAGAAGCGTACGTTGGCAATTCTTTTGAATCATCTATATAATACGATTCTTAGGAATAGCTAATTTGCACGCTAATTTGCATTCTGAGCCATAGTTGTGTGCTATGCGATCACGAACAGACATTATCACCCGAGATAAATGACCAAGAAACTCATCAAAAATAACATGACAGGTGTTGCCTTGGTGTCCGATTTAGAGGGATTCCACTGTATATTATAATTAATCATAATTGAACAGAACGTACACCTATCTTAACATTACGGAATGTATAACAAACGATTTAAGCCTGAACCGAGCTTGTGAAAATCCAAGTTGGCCGCCATTTTATAGGAATTTCATAAAGTATGTACATAAATTGACAACGACGTGCTGTCCAACCAATAGTTCTGAAGTAATATGGCCACACGTCGTGCCCGCCATGGTAAAAGGGGGGATTATAGAGAATAGTAGGTTAGTGCCGTGAATGGGAAAACATATCTGGCAAGGCTTAGGAAACGGGATGGGCGAGGCTCTGCCGAGCACATCCCGTTTTCGTGCCGCGCCAGATATGTTTTCCCATTCACGGCACTGACCTACTATTCTATTTATCCCGTCAACACCAACAAATGGCTGTAAAATACAAAAATTGTATTGACTGGATATCAAAAATGTTTCACGGCACCGTGTTTCACGGCACATACGCACTGTGTTGACGGGATAAATATGTATCCTGAACATTACATTAGAAGCATCATGGCAGTCGTGCACAATTGTTAATTTCCACAAACAAGATGGAAGTAAATTGTTGAACATTACATATATTTTATAGAATTTTGCTCTCTAGAGGTATCGTACATGCATAAACGAAGATAATTTGCCAACCGAATTCGGATACTTAATAACTGTAATGCACCCAATTGTTTACCGTGCAATTTTGTGATATCTACATATTCAATGAATCCAAGATGGTCGCCATTTTATACGAATTGTGTTGATTATGCGAATCAGTTGTCACACACTGTCAGGATCAGTTTCGGTACCAGGCGACATAGTCGGGATCACAAGATGATTAGACACAATCATACTAACAATGGCATATGTCAGAAGATAATGTTTAAATATATATGAGAAATGGTGGCGGCCAGTGTTAATCTACTAACAGTAATATAATCACTTTGTACCACTAATACCTGAAAGGAAATGATAACAATTTCTAATACGTACGAGCTGACACATTGCAAAACATTTACTTTTCATATTTTAAAGGAATATATAATTTGTATAAATCAAAGATTACCGCAATTTTACAGGCATTTTGTCAAGTATGTACATGTACATACATTGGCATATTCACTATATCAGTGAGTATATACTGTTCCAGTCCGAAACTAAACGTTGCAATGCTGTTTAGACTGCTATGTCCAAAGCATATACGTTGGAAGTATTACAATACAGTCCGTCCGTCCTTAAAATAAATGTATATGATATTAGTAAATCCGGTCTGATTTTTGTCCTACTATACACAGTTCTATCATGCTGTTACGTGAACAAATTTCAGTTAGCATAAACAGTTTGCATGAATGTTTAACATATTTTAGGCAAATCACATTGTATTCATGCAATGAATCTGATCATCAATCTGTTGCTGGCATGCACACATTGACGTGCATCGTAATCCTGATTTCCGGCATTTGCAGCGTTGAGTCTTGTATTGTTTCCGACATGCACAGGCTACCATCTCGAGGCAACTATCTGTAATAGGACTCAATGCCATCAGTATGGGCTGCAGTCCTGATTCCCCAAGTCTCCATCCCATTTCAGACGATGCAGGGAGATCATTGCTTGATAGTGTACTCTCATCAAATGGAAACGGAGCGCATCACTTGTTGGGACCATGGCTTCTGGTTTGCCCATCTTGGAGAACAATAAATGCCGTGATGCATCAACTGAGTCTGTTCTGTGCACATTGTATATTCTGCAGAAAAATGTTTCTGAAGATTTGATGGTTTCCTCTGTGAGTTCACCAATGCCAAAGTTCTTCAGCAATTCATGGTGCTCTTCGAAGACCGTTCATGATGATCGTTTGGTGTGATTCGCGATGTACGAGGTGGTGTCACACCCAGTTAATGCGTGAAATGCTAGCAAGGATGCTGATGAGCCTCTTGGTATTTTGTTGAAAACTGCATCAATGGGTATATACCGCCGTTTCTTAGATGTGCCCGACATCATCCAGAGATGCTCACATTGCATACGTTGAAAGTGGGATACCAGAAGCAGGAGAACATCAGTGTCCCCGGAAGACACAACAACTGTATTAAACAGGCTGTGGACGGCATGCAGCACCAATATTGTGTCCTCTTCTTCATGTGTGGATTTCAGAGGTGTCAAACCAGTTGTACCTTTTGATGACTTGACCTCGAGTTCCTTTCTAAATCCACCGGCAACTACAATTTCTTAATTCTTAGGCGCCTGGGAACACAGTTCCTCAGACAAGAAATGTGCTATATCTGCTAGTGACAGAACATTTGACCAGTTCTTTGGAAGAGGTACACCACGACCTTCCACAAGCCGTCTGATTGGCCGTGCTGCTTTACTGCGCCGCGTTCTGGTTGTACCCGTGATTGTTTCTTCCCTGTATCTGTCGAACACAATATCAATTCTTTGATATTTGGAACCTGCTTTCATTACTGT